>JAQNCA010000013.1:4594744-4619580 GCA_029783725.1 Acanthurus tractus
AGCTTTATTGGCCAAGTACGTTCACAACATACAGGGAATTTGGTTTCGGCAGGTGGTGTCACTCACGGCATGGAGAGAAGCAATATGCAAAACAAAAACTAAACATAAATAATTAAATATGTACACCTATACAGAAGAAATTTATATAGTGAATGAAGTGAATAAAAAGTCTAAATTTGTGGAAATGTCAGCCCTTCTCATGATGATAGCCAAACTGGTATTTTAATCTAATATGAAAGATCTGAACCTACAGAACATGAAGCGTATGTTTAACAACCAGCGCTGTTCTCAACACGTAATGTTAATACCTCCAGAGCATTTTTCTCTGGTCTCGTGTGTATTCCAGATCAGATTAGTTAACTACTGCAGGTTTTTCAAATGGGATTTTTCACTGTGCACTGTCAGTCCGTGCATTTTTAGGCTGTGGTACCTTTATGTAATCATGTGTGCAATATTACTCACAAGTGTGTATCCATGTACAATTTTGCAGATACAGTGTGTGTCTATGTGTATGCATGTGGGTTCGGTCTAATGGGCAAAGCAAAATCATTTTCAATGAGATGAGAAAGAGTCGTCTTATTGGCTGATTAATAATGTAGAAAATGGAATGCGTTGGCTGCACATTAAACATTTAGTGTACACAAACACACACCAACACACACTCACACAGACACACCACACATACATCTCCCAACACATGTACACACAGCACATTAAACATTTAGTCTCCACAGAGCGCTTTTTCATTACTGACTCCATGTTCCTCCATTTGGCCATGCAATTAATTTGCGGTTATAAAATATAAGTGCAGACAAAAAGCAAGATGGAGCGCACCTAATGGACTCATTCACTGGATACAGTATAGGTATAAAAACTTGAAGTAAATTTCACCGTGCTAATGTTTGTGAAAAAGTATCAAGAGGCAGTGCGTGCAGTCTGACTCTAAATGAAATATTACTTCTTTGAACGCTTGAGTCTTGGAAATTATCTATAATGTGATTTGCTGAGCTTGCTGATATTATTCACACAAGGGAAACGGAGAGAATGTCATCTAATGGACCTTGACTCAATGGTGATTGAGATTCAATATGCATCATAGGCACCATTTTAAAACTGCTCGTGGCATTAAACATGGCTTGTCAAAGAAAAAAAAGATCTGCTTGTATTTTGAGTGAGTGGTTAAATTAAAAGTCCACGGCTGCTTAAGGCGTGCAATAGTAAGTGCTTTTAAACACTCTGCTTGCTCTACCTGCCATCTTTGCACTGCCCTCAAGGATGCCAATTTGGCCATTTTTAATTCTACATATAGTGACTTTACTTACAGAAGAGCACAGAAGTCAGTAACAGTCAGGCCATTCATTCCTTCTGAAGGCAAGAGTCATAAACTTTTATTTTTTAAATAATAAAATGTAACTTCCATAAACAGCTTGGTCCTGTAATTTTTGGCACATTACTCAAACATGAATAGTGCATTTGTTGGGACCTGTTTGGCGCATTTATGAGTATTTACAGCAGCAGGCTGTTTATGTGTGACAAGGTCAAATAAAGCACAGTTCCCATATGTGTCCTAATAAAGACACAGATTAAGCAGTGCAAAATTTTGGCTCATTTGTTTATTTTTAGTTTTTTTGAGACTAATGTACAGGGACAGAGAAATAGTTTTATTAGGCTTTAGCTAAACAGGCAACACCTGTTTTTAATTGGACCAACTCATTGCTGGTTTGGCTCCTGTTATGGGATATGCTAAATAAACGCAATAAGAAAGATAATGTATTGGCATTCTTAATATTAAAACACATTTTGTTTGGTCACATCTACAATTCGAATAATGTTTTCCATAAATCTCAGGGTTCACTGTTTTTTGCACATATAAAAGATAGGTGGATGTTACTCAACCAGGTTTTATGTACGCTTTAGACCGTGAAGGTTAATCCTGTATCCACTCCCTAAGTTATCTGCCCAGAGAGAAAAACATTAGAAAATTCTATTTGGGTCCAATTATGGAGCTGCAATAAGTGTTTGTCATTGACTCTCTTTATTCAATTGGGAGCTTTCCAGCTAGATGGATTAAAACCCTTCATTGCCTCAAAAGGGTCATTTTTTTATGTGATGGGATCCAATTCTAAAAAAAAAAAAAAGAAATTACCACAGGGCATTTGTCAATTTATGTATTTATCTTTGCTTGGTGGCAAACAAGCAACACAAAATAGATTCTTTATAATTTATTATCTCACACTCACTGTCAATGTCACCACTTGGTGCTGCTCTGTCTGCAATATCTGTCTAAACAACCACCGTTCCTCACTCACTGCTACACTCCCTTTTGAGCCCCTGTATTGCTATCATCAAAGAAAAAATTCCTTCATTCCAAAGCAATTCTCATTTACATTAGAGACTCCTTCAAATGATTTTTTGTACTGATGAACTGTACCAGACATCCACTTAAAATAGGCCTTTAGTGGTTGTGTGTGCACATGCATACATACATAAAAAGCTCAATAAAGTACCTGATGTTGTGCTGCACTCCCCTAGGCCACAGGAGGAAGAGCAATATTTCTTACTCCCCCTTGTTCACTCTATTCTTCTCCATCCCTCATTATTATTGAAAGTGAAACACTCCTCAGTAGGGTTGTTCACTGGTCACTGCAGCAGGGGAGTGAAAAGAGGAAAGGAGGGACACTGGTTGTTAATGTTAGGGAGAAAAAAATAAGATGGAGAGGATTGCAAGCTAAGTTGCTTTCAAATCGATCAACACACACACACAAACTTAAAAAAAACACATGCCACAGATTGCATCCTGGAGTAAAAAATGCTCAGTTACTCCCTCGCACAACTTTACTTCTTCTATCTCCTGCGCTTCTTAATTCCCTATGTGCACTGCCTCAATGCCCTTCCTCCTCCACTTTAAATTTACTTACCCCCCCTCCATTTTCTCACCTCTCTGTCTTACATGCTCTGCCACTCATCTCCCTCCTTTGGTGCTTCATGCACTCTTCAATCCCCTTCTATTCAATCTACTTCGATAGCTGCATGCACTTCAGTTTTCCCATGCCACTTCCCTCCAACATCCATTCTTCTCCCCTTAGTCCCTTGTTCTCCAGCACACCTAGTTTTTTCTCTCCTATTTAATTTCCCTGTTCTTCATTCTTTCAGTTTATTTCCCCCATAGGCCTAACCTTTTTTCATTTTCATTTTCATTTTTACACTAACCAATCCCCCAAGCCGTTTTCCTCCATGTTTTTCTCTGTCCTTTGTGCTTTATTGCTATTGAACTCTGGAAAAAGAGCACTGAAAAAGACCATGAGTTCAATTCCATAAAGGCACACCTGTGCTTCACTAGTATTTCCATTGTTTGGAGTCTCATTACCACCAGAACTACCAGTAGTAGTAACAATTTAGTCTCCAAATTAGCTGCTTTTTACAGGCTTATTTTTCTTTTTGACATCTGTTTGTTGGATACCCATGAACACTTGAATAAAGTATTTGTATTCTAATCCTATCAATCCGGTCTCTAGCCAGTTACACAAGCTCAAACACATGACAGAATAACTGATTATAAACAATTGCAAAGATCAACCTGCTTAATTGGCCTAGCTTGACAATACGCCAATCCAGACAAAAAGGGAAAAAAAACAGCCTGTTTGTGTGAGTGCATATGTGCAATGCATACAAAAATAAAAAAATTACTGAAAATTGATCGGCAAAAGATATTATAAAAGAGTTGGTCTAATAAGCCACATTTTGGTTGATTTGTGATTTGCTTATTTTGACTGCACTGACACAATGTTGCAGGTTGAAAAAACAACATTGTGTATTTTTTTTTTCTTTTTTTTGGGATTTCTTTAATTTTGGTTGACAGAATAGACTGATTTAGGAGCAGAGAGCTGCTGTAAAGTAGCAGTCAAATTTATCATTGGAAGTAGATCTAAAGAATTCAGAATGGATTAATTCAAAGGGTTTTTGTTTTTTAAAAAAATGTCTTCTTTATTTCTGTTTAATGTGCGCCTCAAGTCATAGATCTGTACAGACTGGCTGTATGGACTGGCTTTAGAATTGACTATTTGTTGAATACTGAAAAGAGCCTGTTGTGTACACATGAGTAATAACTTGTCTGTTGCGTAAACAAAAGAGCACAGTGTTATTATGATGCCACAAAACAGAACTTATTTGAGGCATACTAGAACCTCAAGCAACAACGTACATAGTGGAATGTTTTATTTTATTGTAAAAACATACTACACTGAATGCTGCTGGAATTTCTGCATCAGTATGAATGAGCTCTCACTTCAGCTTTAATGTCAGATGACTGCTAAACATTATACTAAAAATGATTAAGAAACAATAAAAAGGAGGCACCTTTGCATGTTGTGGGTCCACTTGACTTGGTATGACATTTTTGCCACGTATGGCAGTGTTTGTTTCTTAACTCTGTGTGGTTGTCAGTGTGTGTAACTGAAGCATAGTTTTATCCACCCCGTGCTGGATTCCATCGACAATACTTTCCTTTATTTGGATACACACATTTGGCCACTTAATATTTTCATTTGCATCCCCCTCTTTTTTAAAAGGAGTGCAAGCCACAGCTAGGCAGCGCCATCTCATTCTGCTATCATTTTTCCTTCAGAGTTTGCCCACTACAACTAATCTAACCCCTGTGCATTAGACACCAGTTCCTTTGGGTTCTCTCTGAGGGTTTTTTTCTTTTGTGACCTCTGCGCAGTGGACACAATCCCACCCACCCCTGGTTCACCAGTGAATTCACTGGATGAAACTGGGTCTCTGTTCACCTCTTTCTGCAGCCCTGACTAGGAGTAGATAGGCTACAACAGCTTGCAAGTATCCCCAGGCTAGTCTGATGATTGTTGGGGCAGACATCAGTCTAATTGAGCTTTACCTACTTCAACCAGTCCAGTGGGAGGCAGAGTCTTTGTGAGGTAGAACCACGGTTACAATATAATAACCCTATAAACATGGCTGAATCCCCCACCTATAGGCCTGGTCTCTTCTGCATTGCGTGCCAGAGGGGGCTACTGGTTGTAGTGAGTGGTGATGCTTCTTTTTGTAGAGAACGGGATCATTCTATTGTGGTGTCCTGATTGGCTGGCTATACATATACGTATTTTCATTGGGTTAAAGTGCATACACCATAAGATGAGTGTTTTTAATACAGTCCAGCAGAGGAATCTGACTGCTGTTATAAAACTTGGGTTACAAAATCTTTACTTAGCATAGTACATAATGCGAAAAAAAGCCAAAACCTTAGAACAATTATGAAAGAGAAATTTAAATTGTGAGCCAAGTAAAAAGATAACCAGCTTAATTTTAGGGAGAACTGTGTCTCACTTCACATGCTGACACACTTTTAAAACCATATCTCAGCTCTCCTGTTCTTGACAGCTCATACCCAACTGACCTTTTCAGCTGAGTATTGTTTATTTTTGTAGGCCATACAAAGTGTACAAATGACTTGAAAAGAGACAAAGATGTCATGGCACTCTCTGTGTTCCAAGGTTGAATCAAGAAATTGCTGTTATTGGATTCTTGATTTTGTCTTGGGAAGGGTGGTGGTGGGGGATGGTGGGGCAGTGCCACGCTTTGAAAATTCTGGGTTTTTCTAGGTTGATGAATCTTTTATTTCACAATTTCATGATGTCCCATTGCACATTCAAAATTCTGTCTCATTCCTCGTTCAGTCAAGGCCTGCGGCCAAACAAGTATTTTGTTTGTCTGAGAAACCTGAGGTCTTCCTTTTTAAACTCCAGTTGGGCCAAAGGGAGTAGAGGCAATTGGACTGGCTATCATTATGAGATGTCTGCTAATAGCAGACCAACGAGAGTAGGTGTTGTTTTTAATGTAATAAGACACAAACTGACATCAACATTGACTGATGTTAGCATCAAATCCTGTACTGTAAGTGTGATGTGATTTATTCTGGAGTCATCAAAGGGAAAATCTGGACTGCAGGAAGAGTCAAACAAAACATCCAAAACTGCTGTGAAAAACCTCAAAGCATTAAGTTGCAGTTTGGAACTGCTTGTCATTTTGCATAACATTCCCTTCAAAGACAGCTATTTGTTAAACTTGCTCTCACAAAAATACACAAATCGAAGCCAAACATTTGCAGCTAAAATAGTAACAACTTAAAAAACAACAGCCATATGGCATTCATTCTGTTATCAGGAAGTGATATGTCTCTGAGGCATTTTTTAACTTTGTGTGATGTCAGGATCAGACAGATGGAATGAAATATATAAAAAAAAAACCTCACAACCGGTGTATCTTTTTTTAGTTTTTTTTTACTTAAATCTGTGCAATTTAAAACCTGCTATGCAGGTTGCAAAGTCAGTGTTGTCAAGTGATTAATTACATTACATGCATGTCTATAGATTAAAATGGCATTGCAGGATGATACTCATGATAATACAGGATGAGAGTCTTCAATGAAAAGAGACTGTCACAAGAGTGCTTTAGTTGGTAACATTAAGTCATCTTACTGTAGTTTTATTCCAAAATTAAAGCTGTTTACTCTTAGTTACAAAGAACTGAAAACAGATGCAGGCTTATTTAAAAACTTCTCTGCTTTTGCATTATGGGTATGTAAAACCCAGTGTATGCATTTTTAAAGAATAAATCTTTGCATTTTGCATTGGTGTGCTTGAAATGCCGAGGCAGACATCTCTCATACTCTTTACTGTTTTCTAGAGCAGACAAGTTGCTGGTAAAATTATGACAAAAATGTCCAGTCCTTATATCCTGAAAGCAACTGCTGTGCTAGAGTATAGGAGTAGTGAATACATTTTGCTAAAGGGACAGATGTGATCGATCATCTCTTTAATTCTCAGTCACTGTGACAGATGTTTTTAAATGTCCGATCATTATTGCAGCACCTGTTTGTTACCCACGTAGACTTGACTGTTGTTTTCAAACCTGCTTCACATTTATGCCGGTGGCCACATTCAAAAAAGATCTAATCTTAAGACTAAAAGTGTTCTGAAATAGCACTTAAAATTTCTAGACTGAAATTAGGTCAGGAGTGCAACCAAGAGCAT
Source organism: Acanthurus tractus (assembly GCA_029783725.1). Classification (NCBI taxonomy): domain Eukaryota; kingdom Metazoa; phylum Chordata; class Actinopteri; order Acanthuriformes; family Acanthuridae; genus Acanthurus; species Acanthurus tractus. The sequence goes on from JAQNCA010000013.1 coordinate 4,601,794, forward strand.
GCCAATTGTTTTCTAGGACAATTGTTGGATTGTGAATGGTGGATTAATCCTTAGGGTAACACTGTTGACAGTGGCGTTATGAGGCATCAAAGGGAGTCAGTAAGTTGCAAACAAACTGAATCATGACACGATGGGGCTCTTGTACCTACTACTACTGTGCAGTGCTCCATTTGCGTTCAACGGAAACAGTCTCAGAAAAGTATACATGCATTTTCTGTGGTAGTAGTACATATAGCAAAGACTTAACTGGATAATCAAGTAGTGGCTAATAAATTATAAATAGTGAAAACACTCTATACAGTGTGATCCCAATAACTGTGAGCAGGTCTTAGTCAATGGTATCTTTTAAAAACATTTTGGCACTTAAGTATAGCTCCTTTTGACTATATCAGAGAGAAGTTAGTTATTTGGGAGACCTGCAAAATCTACAATGATTAGACTCAACTGAGAAGGATTAATGATAGTGATGATATGCCACTAATGTGTCAGAGTTAGGAGCTCCATTAACCTTAAGAACCGGAGATTCGGTGCTGGTGAGATACTTGTTGCTGATACGTTACATTGTGTTACTTGGCTGAAAAAAGAAACACTTTAAAAGAGCATTCACAACCATTTTTACTCTTTCAGACCCCCTTTAACAACAAAAAAAAGGTTGACATCCATGGGTGAAGATGCACGTTGGCATAGAATGCTTTTGTAATAAAAGATATTACTGTCCAGCTGATGTATTCACACTAATGAGGTTCATGCCGAGAAGCACTTCTCTTTGACTTCCAGGCCTTGTTTTTAAACAGGAATATGAATAATGAAGTAATCAACCCCCTGACTTTTTAGAATTGTTAAGCCACAGAGGACTGAATCCTGGGAGTATTGCCACATACTATTTAATTACGTATTCAGTAACTCAACAGTCTAGGATCATCATATGGAGGGGAAAAGAAAAAAAATGGTTGGACGTGTTTCCCGACCTTTTTAAAAACAATGCAGACAGGAATCAAGGAGGGCTCTGTATCAGTAATTTACTTAGACAAAGCCATGGGATAACATGCCAATGCATACCAATATATTACTAGCCATTTTGCCAACTTATCTTAGATTGCTTTGAACCTGAAACTCACTTGAGAGATAAACATCAAATCTTCAAGTATGCTTCATGTTTCTTAATGGGGATGAACAAGTTCAAAAGAGAGAGTAAAGGAGACAGTGAGATGATGGAAGGAAAAAGAAGGGAACAAGAAAGAAACTGCAGTGATGTGAGAAAACAAACGATGTGCTGGCACAACAGGCACACACACTGAGGGTTGTCAAGACCATACTATGGACTTTAAATATTGTGCCTGTGTGCGTATTGAGGGCAGGGGCTTTTATATCTTTAATACATTTTTCAGCATATCACTGTGACAATACAGAACAGAACGTAGAATATTCATTGAAGCGTACTACAACTAATGAATCCTAACAGCTTAATCCAACACAGTGATGCTGACTGAGGTGTAAAAAATGTAACATAATGAGTAAACAGCTGTTAAGAAAAGTAAGTATGATGCTTAAAAGCATTCTTACTATTATATTTAAAAAAAACTTTCACATCAGAGTGGCAATGCCCCAGTCACACATCATTTCAGTCACGACACTTTTATAAAATCCTTACATAAAAATTGTAAAATCATTAGCCAGTAGGAAGATTGTAGACCTTGCAAAGAGGGAAAAGAATATAAATATATAAATAAATAAATAAACAAATAAACAAAAAACGTATTCCTGTGGAGACCTCTGACAACAGCAGTACTTAGCTCTAAGGCTGTGTGAGGCTCACATACAGGTAGATGCAGCAGGGAAGGACCCCCTGCCTCCTATTTGTGCCCAGTCTGCCAGAGCCTATTCCGCCTCCGCAGCTCTCCTCAGAGGGATGGCTGTGAGGAAGACATATGTACAGCACCATCATTTTACTTAGCTCTGTCTGCATGATACTCATTCATATTTGAATAGGCTTGACGGCCAGTGACACACTGACAGCCCTGGGCACATTATGCAGACACAGCCATCACTGTAGGGAGCTGACATGTACTGCAAGCTGTCATGTGCTAAGGCTCTATTATAACTTTATTTGTATGAGGTTTTGGGACTGCCATATTCATGATGATTATCCCCAAGGACAGGATCTTCCATTATAGATGACTGTGCGTGACTTAGTGTGTGTGCAAACTGTCTGTGCATCAGTGCAGTATTTTGTTCTTCAGCACTTTTGCATTTACATTTGTTTGATCACACCTCTTCTGTTCAACTTCATACTTAACAGTGCATGATTACTGTCCCCTCTCTCTCACAGCAGCCAGCATGTTACATAAACTGAATAAAATGCACTGACCCACTCTTCAGGCAGGGCTTAGAGAAAAGAAGAGCCATGGCAGACCATGTTCCCCTTCCCTGTGTTCCCATACCTTATGAATATTAAATTAAAAAATAATGTTTTGCACACCCCTACTTCCAGTGTCTGTGCATACAACAATGGATGCAAAGACAATGGTACTAAGAAAATAAACATGATGAAATCCAATCTAGGTTGTTTTCTTTCTCGGTTGGCTTTTATTTTCAATCATTTCTGTACCAAACCCTTTAAAATTTAGCCTTCCATTTAAGCAAAAGTGATTTTGGCCATATTCATTAACTGTACTGTAATACTTCATAATGAGAAATAGAGTTTTCATGCAGAAAAGGCATTTTTACCCATGACTGGTTTAAGTTGTCATCTTTGTCATTTAACTTCATTTGTCACAGTCAAGTTACTTTGACAGTAAGTTGTACCAAATCCAGCTAAGTCTGTGCTCATTTGCAATACTGCAGCTGTAAACAACACACGAAGTAAACATGAAAATAGATTCACATTACTTCAGGCTATGCAAAAAAACTTGCAACCATAGGGCAGTGTGTAAAAAAACACAAACAAAAAAAACCAAAAACAAAAAAAGCCTAAAAAGTATTACAAATGAGACAAAAGAGACAAAGTGGGAAAATATAAAGACAAAAAAGGCAAGATGACAAAAGCAGCTTCCAAAAACTGGCACTGTAATTGGTAACATTATATAGATGATGAGTCCTGCCTCAGGTCTGCTGAGGCCACAAGTCACAGGTGTGCAGGATGGGCACATACAATGATGTTGCGTCTTAAAACTACAAGACATATTGTGATTATGAAACATTCTAACTTCCTGCATAAAACAAATTTAGGTAGTTAACTGAATAATGTGTCAGACTGGCATAGAAAAAAAGAGAAAAAAAGGGCTTTATTCAGGTCTTTTATCATCCAGTTGTACAAACTCAAAGGGTTCTTTCTGTTTGGAAGTCAGTTCAATCACCTCACTGAGCTTTATACAGGAAAAAACTATATAATGTCCTCAACCATTGATCGAATGCAACTTGGCGCACTGCACTGCGGGGCGGTTTGAGTCCTCATACAGGGCTAGATAATGATTTTCAGTTGACATTCACAGGATACTAAAAATATCCTTAACACTATACAGCTGAGCATGTAGTGAAACATTTATAGAGAATATGAGGTTGTTTGGAGGTCTGAACACTGTCTTGGAGATTAAAAAAACCCATGTCAGAGCTAAACTGTCAGCATATCTAAAAGTGCGATCTCCAGGTCTGCCCTCATGTGCTCACTTTTGACACAAGCCAAAGGATGTACCTCTGCTAAATTGGAAAGTGCTTGAGGGCTCCCTTGTGGACCCTCTGAGCCCTCTGTGAAAACTTTCCAGAAGTTCAGAATCCTGCAGACTCTGCCAGAGGGAATAGCCCACACTTTATAGTACTGCAGAGTTAACAAGGCATGACAGGCCTGTAAGTGTAAAGTTTTTTGACCTCTGTTATAATGCCGACAACTAAAGAGTGCTTCAATCTGATTTGATCTGACAACAGTTTTGCTTGATGCCAAGAAAACTGTGCTCTGTTTAAGGCTTTTTATTATGGATATAACTAATGTGACTTCAGGGACATAAACCCGGAGGATCTGTAATTTTCACTCTTTTTGTATTTTTTGGAAGTAACAAATACAGTAATTTCCTAATCTACAAAAATTGAATGATCTACATACCAAATGTTCACTTTTGGATCAAAGAAAATAAAATCCTTATCTGTCATAACGTCTTTATCCAAAGTTTGTTGCGTTTGTTTGTTTTAAATAGATAGTTAAATATATTTTGGCCCTGGAGATTTAATATTTTTCATCTTTTTTTCTATTTAGGAATTAATCTCCATTTCTCTCAAATATGTTTTCTCAAAGGAAAATGCTGTATTTGACCTAAAGCTGAAGCTGCATGTTCCAAACTTTAAAAACATCCGGTTCCTTTATAATGACAGCTGATAAACTGCAATTAAGCTGTGGTCAAGATTTAAGCACTTTAGATGAATTCTGAATTTATACATATTTATATAATAATACATACACATTTTATATATTACTGTTCAATTTATATTTATATTTACACATATTCTCTACTTACTACTAAACTTTTTATCTTTAATTAAACTCTACACAAAATAGGAAAAAAACACATTCACATTATCAGCTAGCATGTGCAGATAAGTAATAAATCCACAAATTTTAATCCACTTCAAATACAGGCTGTAACACCACAACAAGTTTAAGGGAGTTGAATCATAAAGAAGAGCTGTGTGCTGTTTGAGGGGAAAAAAAGCACAGCTTGCAAATTTGTAAAACCATCAAATATAAATCATTATTATTATCTCTCATTAAAGTTTTATGCTGCAGTCTCAATATAAAGCCAGTGCATCAAATATCTGCCTTGTTGTATGCACTCACACACACTCAAACACACACACACACTCACTTGTGTTTACTGGGACTTGGACCCCAGTCTCCTGGCTGGAAGTTATATATGTGACCCACCACTCAACACCAAACTCCACCTCTCTTGGGACTTTTTCACTCTTGTTCTTCATCAGGTGGCGTTTTTGAGTGTCCACTATTGCAGAGGATGGGTTAACCTTGTAGTTGCTTCAAAGCCCCATGTGTTGGCGCTATAAACTGTGACATGAGGGCATCCTGACAAAGCTGCAGAATGTGACAAGTTGGGAGTGAGAACAGATTGCATGCACACACACACACACACAGCAACTCTCTTACACACGCACATACACACAAACACACACCCTAGCCCTGATTCAACCCCTGCTGCTGTCTCCCTCCCCCAGCAGGCGACTGTGTTTATATATTGATTAATATGGTTCCTACTGTAATATACTCCAGGGCACAACACAGCAGGCTGCTCTTTGGTCAAATTCTGCTATGTGTGTGTGAGTCCTTCATGCGCATGTGAGTTTATGTCTGTGTTGTTAAATTTACACTGATTAATAGGTTTGCTGCTGCAATATACCCTAGGCACACAAAGAAACACTCATCATCGCTGAAAAAAACTGCCTTGTGTTGAGTGTGTAGTTGTGTGTGCCAGTGTGTTTGTGTTTTTCTCTGTACTGTTGAACACTTTAGGGGTCAAAGCAGCAGTGTGCTCATTAACCAAACACAATGTTGAGTGTATTGCCATGGCTCAGAGTATCACTGGGGTTTCAGCAGGTCCTCAACACCATTATTGGGTCAGAGGATTTAAAATAACACCTAGACGGCTCATCTGCCATATTTTACAGCCATAATGTAACTAAAAACTGTCTGCCACAAACATATATGTCCAGTGTTTAAAGGAAATTAAAAGAAAAAATGTCTTGTCAGTGCCTTTAAAAATTCAGTAAGGTCTCACAACATCAAGAAAACTCAGCTGATCAGATAAAATGTAGCACTCTTTTTTATAATTGGAAAATGCATTTACACTAATTTGCATATTATGTAACATCGAAATCATAACATGCTATATATATATATAATAAAAATTGCACTTTTTATCCCAAAGGCATTCTACCTTATATAAAAATATAATAATATAGTAATAATATAAAAATAAAGTAATTATTTGATAGAGCTTTGCACACTGGATTTCAACACTCTTTACAATATTATCTTTGGGCTGCTATTGAAACACTCTGGACTTATGTACTGTGCAGCAACATCCTGAATCATTTTGCCACAACTTAAGTATTCTAAAAAGCACTTATTTAAAATAAAATAAACTAATCATATGAAGACATTAGCAACAAATTGATTGATGAAAAGATAGTGGTTAAGCCAGAATAGTTTAAAGTAAAGCACGTGAAATATGACAAAAAAATATACGTCTGTGGACTGTGGGGACCCCAGTCATTAAAGTTAAAGCAAAGATTTCTGATTTTTTCTAAACTCTCATTTTACTCCTTGCCCTGCTTAAAACATTTGAAGCTTGTTATGATTTAGTTTTAAGTGCAAACAACAAACCAAGGCATACATAATTAATATGGTGGCTGTTTAAAATATGAAACCATGTCAAAATAGCATCACTGCTGCCAGGTTTCCCAACCAAAAGTCGCTATAAAACAAGGCACATGAAGCTGCATGGACCAAAAATATAAAAGTTTAATAAGTTACTGTTTCGTGGCCTCAGAGGATATACAGCAAATTCCAAAGGAAAAAAAAATCACTCAGGCTGATGTGTATGTCCATGTTTTTCTCCTGCATATTCTTTCTCTTGTTTACACATAAATGATTAAACTGAGTCAGGGCATTCCCCCAAACATAATTCGGTCTTCTGAATGTTTTATTGGTTTGACTGTCTTGTATTCCTTCACGATTTGGATTTACTCAACCCTGCTGTACTTTTCCGTTCTATTTGCAGCAGGTTGTATTAATTGTTGATTTATAAAGAAGAAGCAGGCGGTGTGTGAAGGAGAGAGAGAGAGGGAGATGGCTGAATACGAGCGCGGACGGGGAGACAGAAAGGACACTCAATAGTGTTTGATCAGCAGTTTGTTCAGAATGATGAGTTTTTCAGCCAAGCAGTTCAGCTGATAATTGTCAGACATCCAGGTCGAAGCAGATGGCTTAAATCAGCCAGGACGAAAAGTAACAACAGCACAGGACATGGCACAGGCGTCCACTCAGTCCTTTGAGTCACTGCTTTAGCAAAACATGTTGCTTAATTTAGCACACTACTCCTTTTTTAGACTTTCCTTAACAAAGTCATATCTTACCCAGAGCGTGTATCTCTAAAATGTCAATTCATCTTAGCCATTATAACATCCTCCACTCAGCTGTCAAAGACTTAATTACATTCTATAACAGTAAATGAAGGCCGCTGAGAAACCATGACTTGCATATAAAAAGGAAAGGCTTATTGAGTTTAATTACTTTTTTAGACTGTAGACCAAAAGACCATTCACCCTTTTAGCCAGAGCAGTGACCTACTAACATTGTCTCCTACAAACTACACTGATAAAGACATACAATTTAAAAAAAAAGCTGCCTTGTGGGGGTGCTTATCACATGATTAAGGCATCATATTTCAAATAAATGGTACACCAGAGCTGGATGTCTCCATATGCAGGTTGTGTAAAACCCTGCAGCTTACAAAAGGTTCCACCTCAATGTTTTGTGCCATTGTCGACAACATTAATGCAGCGTTGCCAATGTTGAGAATTTCCCTGATCTAGTGACTTTTCAGACCCTCTCAACTTCAGTTTTTAAAGTGACGACCAACAGATGTACCAACTTATTCAGACCATCAGGTAAAACAGGACATACATATTCAAATATATTAAATTGTAATTCGTTATCATGCATGATCAGAGCAATAAAATCCACGGCTTCTCCTTCAACAATGCTGTCATTTCTAGGTTTCCACTTATGCAGTGTTTATTCATTAGGTAATTGTGGCATCTTGTGTTCCTAATTATGCAAACAGTTTATGATTTTTTCATTTTTTCTGTCAACCTTTTATATACTGTTTCAGGTGATAAATCTCTAACTGCAACAATACAACCACTAATATTTATGCAAATTGTTGATGACATGACCATTGTGTAAGTTCACATACGCCATCATCTAGAAATTTAGGCTGCCCTTTGGAGTAATTGCCAGCTCTCATTGAGCAGCCAACACTTTAATTAGTATGAGCAGAAACCTTTGGAGGAAAATAGAAACTAAAAACAATTAAAAATAAAAACATTGACAGTGAATAACTGAAACAACGGTCTGATGAACTTGAGTTCTCTCCTCTTAAAGTTTGATATTAGTAATAACTTGGGCTGTCAATCGATTAAAAAAAATTAACTAATTAATTGTACAGTTTTCTGTAATTAATCACGATTAATCACATTTTTTCTACTTAAGATTATAGCAGATATTTATTTATGAATAACATTAGTGTTAAGTTCATGTACCGGCTTAAAGTGCATCTCTTTCTTGTCTATCTTGTTTGGTTTTCAGCCACTTTCATGGCTGCATTCTGTGACTTTGTGTCTGACAAAAGTGCTTGCAAAATGCAAAATTTGTTAGGTTTGATAAATGCCAATGGGAAACCAAGTTCAAAATCTGCTGCTCCTTGGAGATAGCTGTGTTGTGCGTGAACATGCATTTATATGTGGGTATACAAAATTATTACCACACTTTCTCTGTGGGGAATGGAATCATTCAAACATGAGAGCAATGGACTGACATTTACTCTTGATTAAGTATTGAATTTAAAATGTGGATTACACTGATTAACTGGGCAATATGCATGCACCACTGAACGACTACCATAAAGTTTTCTGCCAAGCCTCATCGAAACAGTATGTTATATTTGAAAATGCATTCAAGGAAATCTTGAAAAGCCAGTTTGAAACGGTCTGATACAGCTGATAAAATTATTAATGGCACTGTTATTTTGAATTTACAGGTGCTACCCTTAAGTTTGTAAGTAGAATAGATGCTGAAATACCAGCCAGTACAAGCACAAACTTAGCTAATCCACACCCAGCCTCTGCCAGAACTACCACAGACCCTGTACATCCAGTTTCAACAAACACTAACACAGTCCAAGTACTGGCAGCTTAGACAAACAGATGAAGTAAACTGTTTTAAAGGTGGGAGGTCGGTTGTGGGAGCACAGGGTGTTGGGTATGAGTGTCTGACAATCTCAAGGGCCCCTTAGCACAATTTTGCCCTTAAACAATTTAGCACTGTGAGACACATCTTTTAGTGGTGTGTTTTTCGACTGTTTCGTTCTACCCTTCTCAGGATTCATTAACATGGAAGACATAATTTACCACTTCATTGTAAAGAGAAAACTAAATAAAGCCTGTTCCTCATTTTCATTATATATAAAACAGAAGGCCAGAGGCTGCAGCACATACTGATGACTGAGTTAATTGGCAATATCTGTTTAAACCCAACTTGATTGACAGAAGCATAAAGAGGCAAAGACAGGAACTGTTTCTACCAACCATAAATGACTGACTGCTGAAAAAAAGGTTATGTGACCTAAAGAAAAAACATGGTCATGTTTTCTCTTCGCATTTGTCTGCCGGCAGTCCAACTTTTTTAAATCTTGTTTTTCATCATCGACTGAGACAGAAGGAATGCCAAAAGGGCGAGAGGAGTTCAAATGTAATGAAATGATTTTGACAACCACACTAGATACCATCGCAGAATCCTTTTTTTAACATGTCTGGTAGCATAGATGCACAAAAATAAAGTGTTTTGAAGCAGTGGGAAAGTGATTGATAAATCTAAGAAGTGGGAGACAGCTCTTTTCCAGGCATTTAAAACTAATGGACGGATGGTGGAGTGAGAAAGTGAAGGAAACAGATTTTAGTCATGTAAACTGATGTCAGACGGGATCCGAATGCTTAACTTCTAACGGATCTCTCGTCTGTGAAGTTATGCATTTAAGTCCTCAAATAGTATAAAACTATATAGCATATTAGTTGAAGAACATCAGGGGCAGATCAGAGGGCATTTTCTCCAAAAAATCTGTCTCCAGTTATGTTACAAATCATCTCATACCTGCTCCCTTATCTTACATAGCGCAGTAACTAGCGAACAAGGCTCAGATTGTCTTATACAGAGACACCATTCTTCCAATCACAGGTGTGTATATATCAAAAGTATTATGCTGCTAATTAAAGGCATACTGAGGCTTTAACAGTTGTTATTGTATGTCATGTTCACCATCTTAGCATGCTTATATTTGTTAATCATTGCTAAACACTTAAAGTACAGCTGTTTATTGTTAAGAATTGTGACCTGATGGTGGAGCTAGATGACATTTTATGGAAACTCTCAATAATATAAAATAATCCTGAGATTGAAAAACATTTTTGTATGAAACTTTGTAATTGTTCAACTACCTTATAACTGTTGTGATAATCACACATCACCTCCTTAAACAGCCATGCTGGGTGGCTGAAAAACTTGACTCTGAACAAAAGATGAAAACAGCCATTAGAATCATCTTTTTGCCAAGGCTTCTAAGTTTGTCAGGATGTTAACATTTCTGTCCTCTAGACTGGGATTCAATTCATCAACACTGATGCCTGTTGCTAAAGAAAAGTTAATGATTTTTTTTTTCTTTTGTTTCTTTTTAAATTTATGTCTAAAACTTTGTGCTGGTTAAAGTTGGCACTAATATTCGTTTTTTGCCAGAGTTAACTGTATCGTATTAATTATTTCTTGTCCATTAAACGAGCAATCAAATATTTTACTACAGTGGTCCTCCTGTTTGTTGGGTTATGCTATCTCCGTATTAAGGCAGTTTCCACACCTGTAATCACCAGGCAACACTGGTTGGAAAAATTTCCTCTGTGCATCAGGGCTTTGCCTCCACACAAGATTTAGTGTGTCGCGCCTCCTTTATTTATAATTTCTGTATTAAATGTGGCACTAAACTCTTGCAGTTATGTGGCCATTGTCGTGCTGCATTATGATGTAGCACAGGCATGCTTGCGAGCATGTGCCTTGTAGATATAGTACCCAGGGTTGTGAATAAACAGTTTATGGAAAAAACTCTGTTTCTGGCAAACTTGGCAATACAGACTGACTTCCTAATGATTTAAAATGACACACACAACAATTCAAAGTGAATCTTAATGTGTCATGTTTGCCGTCTTGTGATTTAGGAGTCACTCCAAGTGCTTCCCGTGGCTCAGGCAGTGTGATCCTTTGTTGTATCAATTATCCCCGAAGTCGCTCAAGGGGAGACTTTGATATATGGCATATTACCTAGTGACTCCCTTGTTGCTGCTGTGCAGCTCCTGTTACTTCGTATAGTACGTGTGCGGGTATGTTTCAAACCAAAGTGAATACAGAGGGAAGTGTGTACTTCCACCTCAGCCTTGGCAGCCCAGAAATACATAAGATGACATCTGAAATTATGGTTATATATCAGAGGTGAACATTTTCATGTAACACAGAGGGAAGAGACATGTTGGGAGAGAGAAGCTGAGGTGGGTTTGACTGTAACACGGGCAAAGGTGTATTGAGTTATCTGGGGCAGAGCGGCAATTTGCCACAAAGAAAATTGATGCTACTTTTGCAGAACTCTGTGGTAGAAGCTTTTATGTTGAACAGGTGTAAGTGATGAAGCTACTAGAGTTAAAGCATGAAGAGAAGAAAAAGGCAGACTGGGAGGCGTATTAAAGCAGTTCCATCTATCTTGTCAACTATGGTGGAAGTGATGCTGAAGTGAGCTCTTATTTGGTGGAGTGAAAGAAGGGGAGGGAAAAGTCAGAGAAGCCAGTTCTCTATGTAACAGCTAGAGTATGATGGAGGGGGCTGATTGTCTTCAAAATGGGTAAACTGGTCCTCATGAAGAGAGAAAATATGCAACAGATTTGTGTTGGACCAAGGGGTCCCAGTAAGAGGAAACATTTTTAGGAAACATTTTGAGGATGCAATAGAAGATAATAAGGCGGATGGTGCTTCTGTAATATTTGGTATTTAATGGAGCATAAATGGGCAGGCAATTTTTGAGTCAAAAAGGAACATGGAGTCTGTTTTATTCAAGCCTGTACAATTAAATACAGTCATACTACTGCAGATTCATCTGTTAAAGCGTATAATAATCTGAAAGTTGGAGTCACAGATCAAACTAAAAATGAGGTTATTGTTGCAGTTTTGTTCATTATCATGCAGTTAATGGTATATAAATAGCAAGTTCCTGATTAATGGTTTCCCATAAGAGCTGGGGAGAAAAACTGATATGAGGAAAAAAAATAGAAGCTGATTCAGCAACTGTAAAGACAGGTAGTTTCATAGCCATCTCTCTTGCTGTGTCTTTTTTTATCTTTCCCTCGTTCAACAGCGTACCCAGCATTAATCCACTTTATGCTCTTTCTGCTCTTTTTTAGCTCTTTTCCCTGGAAACTATTCACGCCTCTGGCACAAGATTGACAATTGGTCCTTGGGTATCTCCCTCTTAATTTTCCGCATAAATCAAAGATGTAGGAAAGGCAAAACTCTAGGGTAAAAATGTGACATTTGAGATTTAATAATAAGGGCTATAAATAAACAAACTGTGGTATATGCGCATGCGGGAACTCCGTCTCAATCTAATCACACTGCGATAGCAACAGATTAACAGTCAGTAAATTAAAACTTATTAGATCTTTGCATCTGTGATTCATTTCATCCCCTATTCTATTCTCACTCTGCTCTCCTTCTGTCTACATTCCTACTTTTTACTTGTCATGCCGGAATTTCTTTTTCTGTATTTTTTCCTTCTTCAATTACTGCTCTTTGCCTCAAGGTAAAAGCAAAAGGAAAGGCATTTTGAGGTATGATATGTGCAACCATTTTTCTTAAAAATTGTATAATTACACAACTGAACCACAATCATGTGGAAATATTCAATGAATTTTACTTTCACAGATTTAGTATTTTAATCAACATAATAACCTTTCCTTTACCGGAGGAATGCTGGAGCTTTTGCTGTTGTGAGGGATCAACAAGATCATGTATGTCTCTGAATATGCAACAGACAGTTTATCTCGTATTTAGCCTCAGGGTCTGTGTGTTTATGATGTCCATTATTTCAGTCCTATTACATTTCAAACTGAGCGTAAAATCGAATGATGTCTCTGCTCAGTTATATTCGATGTTAACCCCGCACACACACATTATATTAGGTAAATTTAGCCTTCACAAGTACTTACATTAAACTGCAGCAAACACTGACATTTAAGCTGCAGTATTTCAAACATTCCCATCCTCACCTTTTATTAAATCACATCTTAAACTAACCTTGCAAGCAATAAAGAAAAGAAGCACTTCTGAAGATGAAGTACTTTACGGTATATATGCAAAAATATTTCCTTTAACCACGTTGATTTCCTCATCTTTATGTCTTTGAATAGTGCTTATTTTCGGAATCGTTTTTTTTTCCGTTTGTGTGTGCAAGTATGTACATAATTGTGTGGATGTGTGTGTTAGTTTGTGTGTAAGTTGATGTGGGGTCCTCTGTCTCACGGTTCGATGGGGGGTCCAGCATTCTTAGTCGTATAGCGGGATCATCCCTGGATAGCTTAGGAGCCTGTATTAATATGTGTATGTGTGTGCATGCATGTGTGCATAGGTGTGTGCGTGTTAGTGTGTGTGTTCTGACCCCCCTGAACAAACACTGTAATATGGCACAGACGGGAAAAAAGTCAAAAAGAAATTAAAAGGAATATAGGGGAAAAAATTACAACATCAGCAGAGAATAAGAGAATTTATGTGACGGAAAAAAAGAGAAGACGTTGAGAAGAAGCAACTAAAGATTAAGAGTGAGGAAAAAGAAGAAAAGGAAAACAAACAAGCCCCAAACATTTCTGGGGAAGAAGAGAGAGACATAGAAAAGCACAAAAAAAACAAGAAGAATAGAAAAAGGACACATCATCTCATTCCCAATGTTGAAAAATCTTTTTGTTTTCATGACTAAGTGCATCCGGTGCATGCTTTGAGTGCACAGACTGTGTGTTTGTGTGTAAAAGTGTGCATATGTGTGTATGTGTCTGTCCCTCCTCAGAGTACAAAAACAAAATATCTCCTCCCTTTTCCCCTTTGTGTTGCTTCACCTCCTCTTCCGTGACCATTTTTTAATATTATTTTTTATTGCATTTCTGCATTATTGGACATTATAGCTGAATATAATATTCATAGTGAGTAATAAAAGATAAGGAACAGGCTGGGTATGAGGAGGAGGAAAAGTGAATAAAAAAGAAAGAGGGACGTGGTAACAAGACACAACTGCTTGCATAAATGGAGCTACGCATGAAAAACACATTATTTTTATTTTAGTGTTGTACTTGTACTCTCTGTCAGAGGCAAATTTTATGCTTCTCTTGCCTTCTCAACAGTCAGGTTCAGCTACAGAGCAGCGGTCCTTGAACTGGTAGAGAATTGGCAGCTTGCAGATCAGCATCTCCAGAAAGCAATAGTTCAAGTGTCTCTCTCTCTTCTGACCATGAAGCTGTGCTATTAAAGACAGAGAAGTCGGCGATCTCCCACCAAGCTCCAAAGCGGTCTCCTGCTTAGAGAAGCTTTGTAAGAAGAGCTTGGTATGTTATTTGGGAAAGCAATTGCTGGGTTGGGGATAGTGCATTATTGAAGGATTAACAATTGAACGACATGGCAGCCGTGACCTGCTGCACTGCTTAAGGATTTCCTACCACCAGTGGACAGAAGGCAGAAACACTACATGTCCGAAAATTTGAAGAAACCATTCAGCACTGTGTGTTTTTTGAAGATCTAATTTTAAATTAAGTACCTTTTTATATGCTGTACTCTTATTTTATTGTCTATAACAGGATTTTGAAACATGGATACATGGAGTTCTTTTCATATTCACTGGCAATAGCATTTCGATCAGGAGAGACAAGTGAATTAAGTAGAAATATATCTTTATTATGATCGATTATATATGATAACATTCATCAGAGTTTTTGCTGCCAGGACTCAACAGGTTGATTTAGTCTCATGGGCATCTACTCTGAGCACCATCGGGATTACCAATGGATGCCAGACACTGATGGTGGTGATGATGATGATGGCTGATGACCCTACTGAGACTGAAAGGCTGATGAAAAATCTGAAACTACAAAGACTAGAAGTAATGAGTAGTTGGAGTAGTCTGAACAAAGAATGAACAAGAGGTAGAAAGAGAATCATATTTTTAAAAGAATGTAGCAAGATGACTGTGTGCATGTGTTGCTGTTATATTAGACAAATTTGACCAGCTGGGACAGTAATAGGGACAGCTGATACCTAAACAGACGGGGTTAAGGTCAGGTTTAGCCATATGTGCAGCCAGTAAAGTTCTTCCACACCAAACTATGAAGCACTTTGTCACCCTTGTTTTGTTCACAGCGGTTTGCCATGCAGTTTGAAGAACTTGTCATCAACTGAGTTTCCATCTGTCATGTTTCAGTGAATGTCCTCAGTCATGTTTTCTTTGTTTTGTCTTTCTTGTGTTTGTCTTCCTGTTTTGATTTGCTTTTGCTTACTTCTCCTCTCGTTCCAGATCTCTACTTTCTGTCCTCATGTGCTCCTTCATCTGTGATTGTTTGCTCCGCCCTGATGTGTTCCACCTGTGTTCAATTATCCCTGCCTCCCCTGTGTACTTAGTCTGTGTGCTCCCACTTCCCTGTGCCAGTTCGTCTTTGTCCCTTGTGCCAAACGCTCCGGCATTCTTCTCGTGTTAGCATTCCTGGTGTCTTAGTGCTTTGCTATCCTGTTTGTCTTTTTTCCTGCTTTTTTTTTGTGTACTGACCTATTTTTGGATAAAGAACTTTCTTACCTAGTGAGCTGCTCTTTAATCCCTCTTTTGCATTCCTGCCTTTTCTACCATCGACACCATCAAAGTGTTTTGATACACTTTGTGAAGTTTACATTAGAAAAAAATAGGAAGAAAATGGCAAAAAAAAGGGAAAACTTTTCGAGTTTTAAAGCTGCATTTCAAAAACCAAATGGACATGGCAGAGTTATCTACATCATAATCAAAGCTTTTGTCTGAACCAGCTACAGATTATAATATGCGGGTGTTAACTATGGTCTCACTGGTTACCCTCTATAATTCTTTCATGGTATCTGGCAGTATGCAGGGAGTTCATTTGAACATCTTTTCCTTGCTTGAAAGAACTCACTGCTGTGTCTGGAATCTATGAAAACAACATAAATTTGGGCAACCCCATACAATCCTCAAAGCAGCTTCAATATGCATTTGTATTGACACGTGAAAAAGTTATCTGCTGTTTTTTATTTTATATCTTTTTGAAGACCACATCTGTATGTGGATACAGTCATCGGTGAGGAATGGATATGCAACAGTAGATGCAACGAAAAAACATTAAAATGTACCATACTGTCATTTTTTTACATATTACTACAGAATGAAAGTGAATGTTTTCTGATGCTTTCACTAATTCAGCTCTCAGCCTCTGTCACCTAAGCTTTTTTCTTTCCTTTTATGAAAATAAATTGAGACTTGGAATAAAGGAGATTCAAGCAAGATAAAGGGATGGAAACTATAGGATTCAAAAAGTTCAGACAGGCAATGGAAAGAGAGGCTGAGATTAAAATAATCAGTTGAAAGAAAATTTCTCTAAAAAAAAATTCTCTTAAATATGAGCAACAGTCTGAGACATTTGCCCAATGAACCAAGTTTTTTTGTATCTGCCTGAGTTACAAACACCATCTGCATTAAAGCAGGACGTCTAAGCAGAAGGCACAGCAAACTGCATCTGAGGGTTCTTACAAAATAATGGAATGCTTGTGATTACAAGAAAACCTGTTCTTTCAAGGTTTTGTAACCAAACATAAATTAAGTTCATAAGTTAAGAGAGAATATTTGTTCTATCTGCTGTTGTCTCGAGACCAACCACAGATCATAGGGCATCACTTTATGATGCAATTTACACTCCAGCAGAGCAGGGTAATGCAGAGTTGGAAGGGGCAACACAGCTAAAATGATAGCTTTGTATTTTTTGCCAAAAATCAGCACTGTCAACGTGATTTGTTATCGGTCAACAGCGCAAACTTACATTTTAGGTTAAGGTTAGATATTAACATATCATTTCCCTCCTTTCACCCTCCTCTGTAAATCCTCAGGTTAAAAGAGCAGCTTGCTTAGTTTGCTGAATCTAGTGCTGTGGTACACTAAACACTTCACAAGCTTTCAAAGTAAAACATTTCAAACATTTCAAACCTCACCATCAGAATCAACCACCATTTGGAGCTGCCAGAGTGCAGAGTTGGCTTGTTTAATTTAAAGGATCCTGGTTATTTAGGACCTGGATTATAATTTGCAATTCTGAGAAGAAAGAATCTCCTGATGGACATTAAAATGGTAGGAAAACTGTAATTGGAGGAAAAAGGAAGATGGAAACCTGAAGAGTCCTTGTGACAAGGTGAAGGTACTTGCATGTGCCATATTCTCTGTGGAGGGTCGTCGATGAATATGAAAAGTATAAACAGAGGAAAAATAAGCCGATAGAGAGTGGCATCATGGGATGAATGTGAAGTATGCATATTATAAAAAACATTACATTAATTCAGCAAGCCAATTTAAAGAAGACAGGAGAGGTTGAGATGCAGTTGATTGATGGAAGGATAATCATAGTTCTACTGAGAGGGGTAAAATTCCCTTTGGTTAAAGATGTGAACTGCATGCGTGAGTGGCAAATGTATTGCTGGTATGCATGTAATATGTGCACGTGCGTTTGTGTGGTGTGTGCGCACTACAGGTGCATAGGGAATAGTGATTAAGATGTATATTTATCCCTGCATTCCTACTAGACCGTCCAATTTAGACAGTAAAGATATACTGCCAGGACACCTATGCATACATACATAAACAATCTGAAATAAATACATACACACTTGTTTTG
>JAQNCA010000013.1:4630601-4647283 GCA_029783725.1 Acanthurus tractus
CTATCTATCCGTCCGTCCGTCCGTCCGTCCATCCATCCATCCATCTATCCATCCATCCATCCATCCATTTATGCGACCTTCCTCTGGAAAGAGGATGAAAACATTTGGAAGAATTAATGATCAGATTTTATTGATATCTCTTGATTAATTAGATCAATGTAGGAGCAACAATGATGTAATTTAGCGAAAGAAGTAAGCAGATTAAGACTTGATTGTTCTCATACCGAAGTCATTAGCTTCAATGATAAATTAATGCAATGTAATGTAACTTACCTTTGCCAAAACACTCAGTAGGTGGGCTGAGACACAGCACTTTTACCACTTCTGACACACATCTCATCTCTCTCCCTTATCCCACCCACTCTCTCTCCTCTGTTCCTCAGCGGCCCCCTACCAACTCTCTCGCACTGTCACTCGGATGAGAGTGTCAGCACAATGTCTTTTATGTGAATGAACACTGAGTTAGAATTCTTGAACCATACTATCAGGAACAAATACTAGCAATTTGATAGACAATGACACAGCAGTGGTACGACCACAGCTTCGGCACTGTGAGTGGGCCGACGCCAAGTGTGTGTGTCTACATGCAGAACAAGCGGAGTCGTCTTTTGATGCGTCCCATTGTGTGTGAATGTTAAAGTGTGTAGGTCTGCAAATTCACTTGGTTATGCTCTTTGTGTGTGTTACTTGTTCTTCGTGCATGCCTCTGCAAGTTTTGTTTGTGTACTGAGAAGATAAGTAGAGCAGTGTAACAGCTGTCAGTGCAAAAAAAGAAACCATGAGCTGTGATTAAGACTTTGGTTACATTCGATCCGAAGCCGACCCAGCGCTGTATGTTTAAAAGAGGTTACAATTAAGGAAGTCTTTGTTTTTCTGTCTGTACACAGGCTGAGTGTTGCACTATGGCCGCTGTCAGTGCAAAGAGGTGACAGTATCGTGACCTCTTTAAATGTACTGCGACTGTGATGACCTAATTCTTACCACAGGCCCAACACACAAATGACACCCTTCGATTCCTGCCTGGTCTCATTGTCAGCCCCTAAAAATACTAACAGTCTGTCAGACACACGAGGTATCTTTTCAGTGTATTCTGAGATGCGCCAGGCTCTCAACAAACTTCAATATAACAACAACCTCTAAAATAAACCTGTGAGAAATGGTTAAGTGTTAAACACATGAACTTCTCCTGAACCTAACCAAGTAGTTCTTGTGTTTAATCCTAACCAAACCTCACTGGTTTCACAAAAATAATCATGTGTAAGTGTTTTCCTAAATCTAAACCAGAGATGTTTTTTTGAAAAAACCTAACCAAGTAGTTATGGTGCCAAAACCAAACTGAACTGCATCCATTCACAGTTTAAATGGCTTTTCTGGAAGTCTTTGCATGTTGGACAAAAATAAGGAGTGCTTTGTGTGTCTGTATCAGGGGTGTGACATAAGGGCTTATATTTTACAACATGGGATGGTAAAGTACTGACAGTATTTACCCTTTTACTGTGTTTGAATTTAACAAATACAGTGACTAAAGTTACTTTTTTTGATGGCCTGTTACATGTTTTACTAATTTTAACCTATAAATAACACGCAGTCTATGTAATGCTAATATGAAATCATATGTTAATTAATGGAATGGAAAAGACTGTCCTCTCTTGTGTTGCATGTCACTGTACACATGTTATACTTAATTAAAAAAGAAAATTGATTAAAGCAGGGTTAGAATATAAATTGCATTCAGCTTCTGTGCCAAACAAATGATTATATCAAGGGTAAACTGAAGTGATAGTTAGCAATTATTTTGAAATCAAATCAATAAAAACTGAACATTCTCAAACACTGTCATTAGCAACAAATTTACTCCACTTCTCCACTTTTTTGGTGACATATGGTTTCTTAACACTGACAAAAATCAACAACATAAAAATTTCCCTTTAAAAAAACAATGTCTACATCTTATTTGCAGCAGTATCACGATTAAACACTGAAGGAATAAACAGTGTTTTTTTAGGTGAATAACCTCTTAAGATATTACAGTGTTGCATCTACAACTACCATGCTAAACCTAAATGGGAAATATACAACTACAAATTCAAAAGTGCATCACCTAAAAAAAGACTGCAGACCATTTAATGTGCATGCAAGCACACCAAATAGTGGGTCTGTCATCTTAGCTTCCTAGAACTTCCAGATTAAGTTCTCTGCAGGAACAGTTACTCCATAAACTCTCTGACTTTTTACCTGAAACTTAAGACAATCTAGCCAAATTCAAATTCTATCATTTCAAAGAGTATAGGATACCTACCAGACCTCCTCAAAGTTTATACTTTCCATTCTGGAAATGTGTCTATTCTCCACCTAATGTCACTTAAGGCTGGATCTTTATAATATACCTGTTATATAAAGCTCATTATAAATACAACAAAAAAAGTTCCACTTAAAGTGTAATGTTGGTAGGTCTCCAAAAAGTGATCCATTCAATAATCACAACTGGGATTTCTGGGTATTTTCTACTGCAAATAGTAGCCTCTTGCTGCCATTTTTAAATTAGCCTTCCAATTGGAGTTTTTTAATCTTCTTTATAGCCCTTATAAACCATGTATCATCCACATTCATCGCCATTCACCTGTGAAATGCTCTGTTGAAGCTCACAGCTCACAATGGTCCGCTAATTTGGCTCATGATGAGAAGGTAGAAGGTGATGGATGTAGATGATGAAAACCACATGCAGTCAGTTGATTAATCTACTCTGCAGTACAGAGGCACCTCATAATATATATCCGTTATTTATGAAACCAAGATTCTTTCATATTTCATGAAGTGCTCTCTGAATTCCTGAATCCAATACAAGTATTTCTAAATAATGTAAAAAAATGTGTGTGTGTGTGCCTTTGTACTTAAAGTTGACGGTTTCATGCATTTTGACCTTTTCTCACACATAATCAGTATCATTGATTAAAAAAAAGGAGAGTTGCATCAATTAAACACACAATGAGCAATAATTCATTATCTCTCTCTCTGTGAGTCCATGCATGTGTGAGAGAACTAATGATTTCAGGACTGTGTTTGCATGCGGAGCCACTCGATTTTCATGATCCCTCTCACTTTCACTCATATCCACATGCTCTGGGTAATTGAATCCTTCCTCTTGTGGTCAAAGTGTGGAGATATGAAATCCAATAAATCCTGCAAGGTGGCAGGAGGCAGACAGCACAAACGCAGGAATGTACAGATGAAGAGAGATGGCTCTGTCTTCGAGCCTGAATGTGTCTGAAGGAGGATGAGACAGAGAGTGACAGAAAGATACAAAGCATACTTATACTGTGCAGGTCATGTGTCAGGGCTTCATTGAACTAAGACAGAGGGAGAACATACAGGAAATGTAGATATATATATTAACACACAACTGAGAGAGTTCACACCTCTGCTGAGGCTTTTTCACATCAGATTACACCTTTTGTAATCAGCATGAAGAAGGAAATCTGTACAGACTTGCTATTTCTGACTTTTGTTAATGTGATTCAGACTTATTTGGGAGGAAAAATGCGAAACCATATATACCAGACTGCCCATAGACGGAATAACCTCTTCTTATTTTTGATCCAGCTTAAGACAGAGCAATTTATCTGACCATCAGTCGGAGACAGAGAGGTCATTTAATGAGAGAGCAGATAACCATCTTGTCTTTACCAGAGGAGATGATTTTGACTTCGGGGATTGGGTGATCATGACCAGTAGCCATTCATAACGAAACAATCTCACAAGTCTCCAAGTACGAATATTTTCGTGTTTTTATTAGTGAGTCCATTCCATTAGCACACAGGTAGACAGCCTCTGTCGGAGATTATAGAAATGACTGCACTTCCTCAATCAACTCAGCGTTATTGGTGTTTTAAAGAAAAATGTAAGTATGTTTTTTTTTTTTTCAATCAGATGTAAGAATGCATAATCAGGTATGACATCACATCTTGGTTTGGAAACCTCTCTGTTAAGCTGAGGTCCAAACTGCTCCATTTGAAAAAGTATTACTCCCCACAGTCTAATTACGAACAGGCTACACTGAGACAAGCAGCAGAATAGAAACTGACCTGTCCCACTTTACATGCAGAGTACAAGCTGCTGCCCTGTGGAAGAGGGTTCAGAGCCTCTCACGCAGATTAAACAGATTTAAAAATTCATTCATCCCTGTGTATATTAAACTTTTTAATAGCGGCAAATATGGAGGATATGTTTTCTGGGCTAGGTGTTTTAGGTAAAAGGAATTTCTCTGGTTTTAGTTATTATGTGTTGGTTAGGTTAGAAGGATTTTCTATACTTTCATGTATTTTATGTATTGTTTGAAAATGGCAAAAACTCTAACATAGATAGACAGACAGACAGACAGACAGACAGACAGACAGACAGAGAGAGAGAGATAGATAGATAGATAGATAGATAGATAGATAGATAGATAGATAGATAGATAGATAGATTATTAAAAATAAATAAATAAAAAAGACATGTTTTAAACTTATTGGATCTATTCCCCAAATGCCATCTATGGCACTAAAGCAGCTCTTTGTCTAGTAGGTCAGGCTATGGTTGTACTGGGCAGCTTCTAGGTGTAAAGGAATGTAAGAACTCTGACACATGTGGCTTCAAAGGACACTGGCTGACGTACTGTCTCACATTGCATCATGTCCTCTGTTAAAAATTTGTGCTTGAAAAAACCACAAAGATGACAATGAATGACCAGCTGATTGCCATTATTAACATACGCTGCACACCTGTTTGCGGATTATTAACATTCATTGGCCAAATTTTTAAAAACACTATCCACAATTTGAACTAAAGATAGCACAATTTGATGTTCATCTTGGTGATCATCTGTAGTTTGTTTAGTTTTCTGATAAATGATTCAACTTTTTTGGAAGTAAGGGGCTCCCATTTGTCTGTTTTGTTGTTATGGTTCATTTCTTCCAGAGCCATAAACAGCATTAGACACATGACATTAATTTGAGTGCATGTGCAGAGTTCGTGTGGGTGTGTGTGTATGTACGCACACAAAGAAAGATCCTCTCATATTTAGAGAGATGTACTGTCCAGTGATGGATGGTGTGTGTCCTACGATCATTTCTCAAAGCTGTCATTCAGGCACTGCTGAGAGGTCATGACCAAAAACAGAGCTAAATCCATCAGTGAACACACATGTACATGCATGCATAGAGTGCATGCAAACAAAAACACATTTGCTATGGACACATGCTCAAGACAGATTTACAGTTTACATATGGTCAGTATTATTCATCTTATTTTATTGTGCAATGTGGTTAGTATGTCTCAAGATTCATTGACTTTGTGTGATTCATAAATGTTCTTTTAAATTAAAGCCACAAGGCAGCAGAAAGGAATAACAGTAACTTGGAAGTTTTGGTTTGTTTTTACACTGAACCTTTTATGGAAGTTTTGTTTAGGTGACCCTTTACACTGATGCAGGTAAACAGACCAATAAAGTTAAAGACATAATGTCTGAATTAAAAGATGGGTTTTATGTGAACTTGTTAAATGAAGGCAAAAATAAATCTTTGGCTGCATCTTGTGTGAAGTTTTGATGGACTAGCTGTTAAACACTATAATCTACTTTTGTCCAAATGCTGCATCTTGTGCTGTAGAGTTCCTTAAATGTAGAACTGATATTCACAGTTTCTACTCTTGTGCAGTTCTTAAAAGTGGACACCTAAATTGATTAGTCCTCTCTTATAACTTATGGGCACTTTATGATCCATCCTATGAGGGATTTATGTCATTTGTACAAAATCATGAAAAAAAAAAACTCTAAGAGGGTGACGATATAGTTTACCTTAAAAATTTTTGCTCCTTAGAACACCGCCTTTTGTCAAAATTTCCAAACCACAGCTTGCACAGCATTGAGCCCACTAGCCAAATATTTATTATGTTTATTAGTGCTTTTATGCACTTAAAAAACATTTTTATTAAATTTGATATTTCTGTCTTTTGCTTTGTGGCTTGGTGTTCTCGTGCTGTAATGCTGTGGAAATCATATGGTTGCCTTTAAGCATAAATCACAACATCAAATCTCACAGCCTAAAAACAAATCACAAACCACAACAAAATTCAAAACACGACAGTGAATTACAACAGAGGAAGAACTGCCAATAATCACTCGCGGTTTCTATTAAGCTTGTTTTGATTTTCTTGATTATTGTCATGCTTTTTCTCTCAACAGCATTCATCCTGTTGTTTTTTGTCGTTGTTGTTATTGTGTTTTGTGATTTCCTGTTTTTTTTTGTTTGTTTGTTTTTTATATATATTATTGTGTTTGTTATTTGCAATTTTCTTTTGCAATTTGTTGTTGTTGTGTTTTGAGATGTGTCATAATATATTGCATTTCAGGGCCCAGATAGTTCACCTCGACTTTTAGCACTGCTGCAAGGATCCCACTGGTAGAAGAAAAAATCTTAGATTTACTATCTGAGCTAGTGACAGCATCCAATCAATAACAGACAGGTTTTAACAATATGCGTACATTGTGAGTCACATTTGGTGTGTGTTTAAAAAAAGGGGTTTTGGTCTTTAGGTGATGGATGTAGATTGTGTCAGAGGTGATTTGTAATTAAGTGGAAAGACATTTTCGGGTGCCATTATCATTCACTCTAGTTGATTATGACTACAGTGATTAATGTGGCAATCTATGGTACAGATCTGACTCAATTTATTACGTAGTCTTATTAATGAGAAAGAAAATTAAAATGTTTAATTAAAACACAGTAAGGACATTAAAAGTTTCAAGCTGAGTAATTTGTCGCTGGACAGTAAAACACTGCAATATTTCAGCTGATCTCAGCAGTATTTGGTAAGAAGTGTATTTATTGAGAAAAAAAAGAAATCTAGATAATTTATGATATCAGAATCTCTTATTGAGCATCCTAACAGCTGAGTCAGATAGGTCATTACTGCTTTTGCATCATGTTTATAAATTAGTTTATTTATTTGTTTGTTCATTTTTTTATAAATGTATTGTTGCTGTTGTAAATCTAATTCATCAGGCCCCAGCTAGCCTCAGCTTTTCACACTGAAATCAACAGTTAAATGTAAAACCATATTGATATTGAGATAACAAGTGTTCAAGTTTATTTGTACAGTTGGCAGAATAACAAATCCTGGATAACACCAGCAGAAGATGTCTAATCCAGATCAGTCACCAGATGTCAACAGAGAAGTTCTGCAATAAAACTAGAACCCACCAGCTGTCCACATAGCAGTAAATAGCTCTCTATCTCTAAATGGTCACCAGGGAAAACCAATGATTTATTTTGACTAACATTTGGTATCTAGATATGCCTAATATGGCCTTATTTACTAAATGTGGTTACATTTTGAAATGTTTGGGCTGTTAGAGCACAGTGTTTCAAAACTGCAGGATAAGGTAAGCAATGGCTACAAATAAAAATTGACTTATTCATTTGCTATAGCACCAAGGTCTGGACTCCACTATGAACAAGTGTCCTCAATCTCTACACTTGTTATTGCATTAACCAGAGAATGGAAATAGCTCTGCTGAATGAGACAAAAAGACATTGCATAAAATATTTCTTTCAGTCACAGACAACTTCAGACAAATTGCAGGGTCATGAGAATTTATAAAGGGCCACCTGCTTCTGTGCTATATAAGCTGCACAGAAATTGTTGAGGCAGTCAACAAACACTGAAAATGCCTGTGCAAATGAAAAGTGAGGCAGTAAAGATAGGCATGGAAGATTGTGCAAGTCAGGGATTTCTATGTGATCTCAGATTCATGTCCTCCCTCCACAGACAGGCAAATCCCTCAAGAATTCCTGGCTTCATTCTTATAGTCTCAAACAGTGGGGGGGCACTTCAGGGAATAGGCTTTGTAATAGTTCAGATCAGTTTTTCTCAAACTCAGTGAGTTGAAAAGAGTTCACCTTTTGAACCCTGCGTTGTCACTGCTGTGTTGATGAAATGGCAGTCATACTTAACTGTTGAAGAAACAACATACAATTATATTCCTCTCAACTTGCAGATTTTCTCTATTATCCCAAAGTAACATTTGCATACTTGTAGCAGAAAGGTAACTGTGAGCTTCTTGCAGGTAACTACAGTTTTTACCATCTTTGGCAAAAGTTTCAGAATTTTTGATGTCCTTTTTTAAAACTCCAGGCACACAACTCAAAACAGATGATCAAACTGCACATTTTTCAAAAGTCAAACACTTTTTTCAGTTGCTTGTGTACTGTTCATATAAACAAAAGATCATTTGTTCATTGAACTTAAATTACTAGTTCAAATGACACAACTTAACATCAAGGTAAAAACCATTTCAAAATGCATTTCACACATTTGAAGTGACTGCAGGCAGATGGTAACCACAGAGGTTGAACAGATAGAAAAAGATGAGGAAGAAAAGGAAGATGAGTAAGAAATGGCTGACTGCTCCTTTAATTTAAGGGGAACCTTTATTGTGATTTGCAGTATTGTATTTAATCTATAAATTTCAGGTTTCTCCAAAGATCCCACTTTCTCTGTAATATTCTCTCTACTGGTCCTTTTGCAGTGACATTACATGTAGCACCATGATAAAACAGTATGTCACATATTGCTAAAATGTACTAAATGTACTAAAATATTCAGTGGGTGTACAAACAACTTAACAGTGAAACTTTGAAAGCTTTGCACAAGGGTAATCTAAAGAAATTCTCCTATGGTATTTCATGATAAATAAACTGTTTGAACCAGTGATTCTGTAAGTGCAATGTTTCTTTAAACATATAAATGCACAAATCAGTGTTTTGAATGTTGGAAAGTGTTTCACAACTGTTTTGAGTTTTGTGTCTAGAGTTTTGAAAGATGACATCAAACTAAAGTAGTGCCAAAGTGACTGTAAAACCCAAAAAATGTTTTGATGAGTATAAAATTTATGACAATTTAATCAAAATTAAATGACAAAATATGTTGTTTTTCAGTCTTCTTCTAACTGACATGAGTGTTTTCTAATCTGAAGCAATTTTCCGCAGAAAGACATATTTTTGTTTGTGCCTTCCAAAACCCTCACAAATCAAAGTTTGAAAAGTAAATCTGCTTTATTACATGACAACTCTATAGTTAAAGTTTAGCGTGTCAGGGTCAGGGGAAGATCATGGTTTGGGTTAAAATTATGCCTCCCTAAAGATAAGGGGACCTCGGTCATCATGGTCACAATAACGACAATTTGGCTGAGGTTTGTGACCGACAATGGTCATGGTCAAAAGAGACTTGTTGACTGTTGGTGGGAAAAACACAAACAAACAAACAAAAAAACATTTTTTTTCTCCTTCTGATATTGTGGTTCTTATTATTGTTAAACTATTTCATTTTGCTCCTGGTGGACAAGAGTTAGAATCCCTATGGCTAGTAGATGGCCATAGCCAACATAACAATTTAGCATAATGTGCTTTTCTGATGTTTGACTTTTAGTAAATTCAAAAATATTGTTATGCTATTATATACCCTTCTTGTTCTTAATTACTAACCTTGTGTGCTATTGTCCTGTTTTGGCCCCTGTGTGAGTTACTGCATGTATTAGTGTCTCGGCCTAACTGTGTTCTGGATTAATGTCTAAGAGCCACAAAACTGGCAATAGCTTTACTTCAAGGACAAAAAGGAAACTTAAAAGTCATTAAGTGTTCCAAAACACATTGACTAATGTTTCACAATAAAAGCCTTGTTTAAAAACAGCATGTTTTGGTCCACTGAAACACTTAAAGGCTTTTACTTGGAAGACAATGCAGAACGTGTTCGAATATAAACCTCGGTGAACTCTGGAAGAAAAAAAAATCCTTGGTGATATTTATGTCTATAGACACAATACATGTCAGTAAAATTCCACAAATTAACAAAGAGGTGAATCAACCTCTCTGACACAGTCATTACAAAAACATTACAGCTTCACAGTAAGGAGGCCTTCTTGCACAACTGTTGCACTGTGTTTTAATAATATGTTATATAGATTTTTCTGTCATAATGTCACTCTGTGTTGTGGTTCAAGCCAGTCACAACATAATAACACTTGTCACTTCATGAGCAAACCACAGTCTGAAATGACAAGCTTTTCTAGTTAAAAAACAAAGCAGACAAACTCCTGATCCATGACAAGGTTTTTAATGACTTTAAAGCAGAATAATGTTGAAAATGTTTTTGTGCGAACGTCTCTTATTCTGTTGTAAATAAAGATTCTAGGCTTCTGTATATATGTTTTCAATTTTAATGAATGTGCTAACTACAAAGAAATCATGTTGTAACACTGTCATGTTCTAAAAACTTCTGTCATTAATTGACAGTCAAATCTTTCAATGGTTAGTTCGCAATTCAGATAGAGCAGCATACCAAGCTAAGAAAACCTGAGGCAGAAACTGTGTGCTGCTTATGCCTTGTGATAACATTTACATGCTGATAAAATGTTAAACAGGGTTTCATGACATTTTTTACTCCTTCAAGTTACACAAAGCAGTAACTGTTGCTCAGGGTCCACAGAGACACCATTAATCCTGTAACAAGTTTGTGTACCACCAAAATGAAATCTAAGCTGTTAATTTCAGGAGAAACATAATAGGGCTCTAATGTAGTCAAAGGAATCTTAGTTCCAGCTGTCTATGGTGGAATTAAAATATTGATCTTGTTATGGTGACAATAATAAAAAGTCCAATCAATACCATAAAGAACACAAACCTGGGCTTGTTATGATTAACCCAGTTCTTCATTTATAAGATGACCCTGACTTTATAGAGCAAAGCAACTCCTGAAGCAGCCTGTCAATGTTTATGGAAGTGGGCTGTTTTATGCCTGCAAACAAGATAAAAGAAAGGTGATTTATCAACATAGATTACATCTCTCATCAATGGGAGATGGATTGTTCATGTTGCACTCACTGTTTTATGAAGGCCGAACCACCAGTCACACAAGTAAATCTGGCCACATTCAGTCTGGGGATGTGATTTATTACAAATAATTTTATTGCAGTTCAACACAAGATCAGTGGTGATCTTTAACTTCCTTCAACAAGAAGACAAATGACTGGTTTAGAGCACTGGGTTTACATTTTATTTCATGGGTTTTGTAGAGATATTTAAACACCACACCTATCATCTGGTTTTAATCAATGTGGCTTGTGGTTTGATATAGTCAGTTAGACCATATCCTCCTCTTTTACCACAACATTTCTCATGCTAGTTTAATTCAAGTGTGGGAAAGGAGGGAAACAGGCCATTAGATGTGTGTATTTGACAGAGAGTGAAGGAGTCTGTGTTCAAACCACTTTTTTGCATGTGTGCATGGATGAATGCAAGTAGCCAAATGAGAAAAAGTGTGTGTTTGAGGAAGAAGCAGCAATTATCTGTGGTAAAACTGTCCAAAATCATTACACCCTTGCTTAATGGCTTCAAAGATTTCCCCAGCCAACATCAATGATGGAATTCAAGAGAACGTTTGGCCTGTCTGACATGTCACTATAAAGACCAATTGGAAAATGGATGATTCAATACATTGAGTTTAGAATAGAAGATGAATTTCAGATATTTCTTTTTGTTTGTTTTTGGTGACCTAATTGTTGAAAAAGGTTAATAGTCCAAAGTTCTATGCTAAATTTTGTGATCTATTAGATAAAAAATCTTCTTACGCTAGAGTGTATATATTAGGTTCTTTTAAGAATCATTATGGAAATAATAACCATACCAAAAAATAGTCCATTCTTTGTGTGTATCTGTAATTGTTGGGAATCATTTAAATTTGACAAATGAGATTTTCATTCAAGATTTGCAATGACAAAAAATACTCACCTCAGACAAAGTTGGGTCAGGGTGGCCAGTCATTGTTTATCAGTGGCATGTACATGTATAAAGTGTCTAAAAACTTTTGTTTCAACTTGTCTAAATTTCAGTAATAACACTGATACAAGAAATATATTGGAACACAGTCAGAGCAAGGCACACAAAACTCAATAAGTGTTAAATATTTCGTGTTTCTCTTTCTCTCCTCACTTTGAGGTGAATCAAAGCAGCAGGTAGCAAGAAAAGCTTATTGTATAAAAAACTAAAAAGCTGCTTCCTTTTAGGACTCTAGTTTAAATTAACTCCAGAAACACATTTAGTTTATGCTATAATTATACTAATTTCTTTTTGAATGATTTTTCCACCTTCCTCATGTGCAGTCTGCACAGAAAAGAACTGACACTTGTAATAAACATGTAAAAATGAAAAAAAAGAAAGGAGGTGAAAGCAGAAAGGAACATGTAAAGTACATTGTGCAGTAGTTGGACTTGGATGCAAGAGCTCATGCTACAAGAATAGCAAAAGCAAATATCATTTTTTAGGTACATATAGGGAGAATTGTTTAGCAGCTTATCAAAAAATGAGGAGGTGTGGGTGCGAGCTGTCTGAGGACATTCTAAGGGAAAACTGGGTGAAGCCACAAACCTGCTACATGTCTCCTGAAATATGAAATTATTGGCCAGTTTTGTGCACTTTTTTGTCTTCTGACTTGATTACTGTTGGATAAGTCATGATATAAAATCATGATATAAAGTCATGATATAAATCACCCAATGTTGCATAAGAGTTTACAAAAGTAATAATTACCGGGATTTTAACTTATAAGATTTAATTTGTTAATTATAGAGTTGGATTGTGCTTAATTATTCTGAATCGACAGCAGAGCATTTACAAAATGGTTTACACTAAACCAAAGTGCTCTTTTTAAACTACTTCCTAATTGCTTAGTTTTGAATTGGAAGTTCTAAACTGCTATTTCTTCTTCTTTTACCACATACTGTGATGCTCCCTTTCGCAGATCTATACATTTGTGTTGTGTTGTCTGGTCTTAAACATTGTATTCTTAATACAACATGCACTTTAAGAAAAATCTGTTAAATAAGATAGTGCTTAAGACATCTTTAACTTGTATTCATTAAGTAAACAAATAAAAAAAAAAAAACAATTTCTCTGCATTCACCCATTTCTCATTCACGTTTGAGGAGACCTCAGTCCAGAACCGTTTTGGTCCAGTAGGTCTTCAGTATAGATGCAGACCTACCAAACAATTTATTTGAAGAGTGAATGACAAGTTTTGCACGCTTTCATTGAAAAAAAAGAAGATGAATATATTGAAAGAGACAGTTGGTGGCTCAACTGGTTAGTCAACAAAACTGTTGTCCAAGGACAGTTGGTCACAGCTGAGCCTCTCATGGTCACAGCAGTGACAGCAAATTCGATTTCCACGCTGCCATGTTTACCAACTGTTGTGACTTTGTTTCGTGAAGCAATGATAAAGTGCACAGTGAACAAGAAGCTGAGGAAAGTCAATCACATTTTACAGCTCTGCATTCATTTTTTTTCTAAAAGTGACATGAATAACATTTTTAAAAAATAAGTGAGTGTTGCAATGCTATGCTAATCTATGCTCATGGTTCATGTCAAGGCTAGCTTGTTACATAGTGCTTCTCTCAATCCATGTGTCAGTATATTGAAAATGTATCTTAATTCTCCCTTAGAAGCTGTCCACGCTACTTATCTGGAGGGGACTGTGACACTGTGTGTCAGTTCAACCCCCTTACTTCTTAATGAGCAGTTTTCTCGGCAGTTAGGCTCTGTCAGCTTCTCCTGGGAGTGTACATATGTTCTCCGACTAAGACCTTAAAGCTCTTCTTCCTACCTTTTCCTCTCTCCTTGAAAGGAAGATGGTGGCTTTAATAATTTATAGCCACAACACAACAATGCTCCCTTGTGTAATGTCAAAAGAATACTCTTGACCTGACAATGACACCTGTTTCAATGAAGACACTTATCAAAACAAAGAAATATGCTTACTTTTTTGGTACAGGTTGTTGGTAAACTTGTTCCTCTGTTATTCAGTGATGCCTAATTCGTACTCAGTCTCTATATTTGCTGCCTGGACATTCAGATACCTTTCCCAAATCATACAGTTTTGCAAAACTGCTCTTTTCTAGTCCATTGCTACAGGAACTTCCCCAGAAACTCAACGTTCTTTTGGCTCTTAAAAATGGTGTGCACCAAAAAAAAAAAGTCCGATTTCAATAACCACACAGACGCAGGCTATCTCCCCCTAGGACACCTGGAATGTGGGCACAGGAATTTGATGCATATTCTGTTTTCTACACACCCAATGAAACCATACGTGGTCAATGCAAAGCATCTTAAAATTGTTAATGCATAAACATGGCTGCTGATAGTTAGCTCTTTATTGTAAGTCAAGGCAACACCCAAGAGGGAGATCAAGAAAAGTACATCTGATGAGATAATTAAGATACTCTTAGATGAGGTGGAGGTCAGAACGTGCATATTGTTAATTCTTCCATTTATGCCTTTTTCTAGCATTGCAAAGGCATCCATCATGCAGAAGAGGCAAAAGAGTCCCTGCAGTATTTCTGCATTTACAGCAATTAGACTGACTACTTAACAACATGCCAAAAGAGCTACAACATCAGTGGTATCTCCCATCCTGGGATATCATTTGAAAATGGAAGTTTGATGGATAGAATTTGCTCATTTGTTTGAGTTTTGTTATGGTGAGCTTTGCCTGCCTTGCGAGCAGCATATGGTGTGTAATGATTGTGCGTGAGCCGACTTCAAATCCAGACTTTGTTAATTTACACAATCCATATGTGCAGTTGGTGAAGATGTGCCAAGTTAGGTGACTGGAAAAGGCAGAGTGTGCTGTGTTTACTGCAGAGAGTTAATACACAATAACTATTTAAAAACCAAATTTGTACTTGGTGACACATGCACAGTTTCAGAAGATACTGAAAAATCATTTACACTCTGCAAGTTTCAAGTCACACTCAACAGCAATTTATTGTCCTAAATTTAAGACAATTTTACCAGTTAGCTTACATAAGGTGGCTGAGGTTGAGACCAAGTATATTTATTCTCGAAATAAGAGAAAGGAGAAGCAGACTTTGCCGAATCCTGCCACCTGTGTGTCATCCTTGCCTGGCATCATCCTAACATTTCAACATCTGCTGTGTACTTCATAACTGACCATGAGTGTCTGGAGCAAACAGTCCTCTCCTCTGCTCGGGAGATGGGTAATGAGTGAGAGAGCACTGATGTAATATTGAGCTGACTTTAATTTAGGATTTGAGTTGACATCATTTTGTTTATATCAAACGGAGCTTATGAAATAGCTATGACTCATTAGCAAAAGCATAAAAACTCTAACGCTAACCCGGAATATTTGTTTATGATGAAGTGGATCTATAAGTAGTTTCTACAACCTGGCTTCAGTTCACCATCACACCATCTGCTCTGTCAATTTACCTCATCTCCAAAATGTTAGTATGCATGGATCAGAGTTAACTTAAAAGTGCATTCTCCCATCATTTTTATTATTATGGATTTTTTAATGGGAAGTTCTGTGTGCCCACTTTAGGTCCTTGATATGTGTTTTAAATGTATATGTAAAGACTGAATTAACATAAAAACAGATAATGGATATTCAGTCATATTCATTATCGTTACCAAAATTGTGAAGGGATAAGATACAATTCTCAATAAATGTAAGTTAATAAAGAAAAGGAACAGGAACTCAAGAACTCAGCAAAATACTCCTGAGTTCAGATCATGTGATGGCCCCACCAAGTTTGAAACTACAAACCAGTATGAAAATGACAGTTGGCCATGTAAACTACAATTTTCTGAAGAGATGAGTATGAAACATTACAATCTGAAGAACTTACCAAAAGTAACATACTGCATCTTAGAGTATAAATCAGCATTTTGCTCTAAGGAGATATACATCCAACCACAACCAACCTCATTTAGAGCCGTTGTTTAGTGGTCTCTTATTACTTTCTAGACTCTTAAACTCTTAAAGTAGGTCTTAAAAAAATACACAGAGCAGGGATGTTTTGTTGTTGGTTCTAGGTAAAAGACTTCCCAATGGAATCTTTATAAAGTAAAGAAAAGACGACAAGCCAAGAACTCCTAATAGTTGGGATTACAAGTTTATTTCAAAGGCTTCATTTTCATGTCCTTGCCATTCAAAGAACAGCAAGGTTTAATTGCAGAGAATTAACTGGCAAGGCTGAAACGTACACAGTTTTTTTCTTTTCTTTTTATCTAGTATTGGTTCATTTTACTAATCATATCTCCTGAGATGCAATGCAGGCAAACAGCTATGTGTCAGAGGGTCTCACTGTGTCTGCGTCTCACTATCTGGTGCTATTTGGTTTTAAAATGAGTCAAAATGTATAAAAAAGGAGAATAAGAAGTCAAAAAATCTGAATTCCCTCAAATCATATTTGAGAAATTGTCAGTCAGCCGTAGAGAGAGCTTCCTCTGCCTCCTCTCACTTCATGCCTCCCTGCTGTTGCTGCTCTTCTGTGCTGTCTCAGATCTGATCACCCAGAGTGCACAGCAACACCTGAGGCTTTCTCTACTGCACACAGCTTCAGCTGCCATCTTAGCCGTGGTTTTGCTACAAATGACTTCATTTCTGAAAAGGGGTTTTTTCCAGTATTTTATTTTAGTTTTTTATTTTAGACCTTCAAAAGCTCACAGTGGTTATATTGTTATTGATTCTTGAGACCCTGCATTCAACAGGGGCCACATCTATCTATCTATCTATCTATCTATCTATCTATCTATCTATCTATCTATCTATCTATCTATCTATCTATCTAT
>JAQNCA010000013.1:4647383-4663325 GCA_029783725.1 Acanthurus tractus
CTATCTATCTATCTATCTATCTATCTATCTATCTATCTATCTATCTATCTATCTATCTATCTATCTATCTATTTTATTTTAATCTTGGAATGTTAACATTTTCGAAACTTGAATGACCCGTTTATCACTCCCTCATCTCACTCAGCAGTGCGGCAGGCGGAACAGATGCCGTTCACCTAACTTTCACTTTCTCCACAGGCACTCGACCCTTAATATTTCTGTCTCCCCCTGTCGTTCACCTTTTCCTTCTCCTCTCTTTTACGCCTCACCTTGTTGTCACCTCCACTCCAGCTGCCTGAAATGTTGTTAAGTCCACAGGGTTGTAGGTGGTGGAGGGAAGATGGCTTGACAGATAACCTCCTCCACTTTCAATCTCCCTCGTCCTTCTCTGCATTTGTCTCCGCCGCTTAAGACATCAAGCTTGCAGCTGTGGTGAAAGTTAACTCTGCAATAAACATTTCACCACTCCCAACCTCTGTAAATCCAACCCTTCGCCTCTCAACAAGCCCATTCCCCTCTCCTCACTTTCTGCCAAACAGTTTGGCACCTACTTTAAGAAAAAAAAAACTGACAACATCCAAAGCTTCTTCCTCCAGCCACCCTTTCACTTCCACCCAATTTACTCTCTGTCTCCTCCTCTAATCCCACTGGCACTGACTTATTGTGTGTCTCCTGGCTCGTCCCAGATGGAGTCTTTCTTGTGCAATTCTTTAACTTTTCCTTCAATATTTCCAGTTTAGCATCCACATTGCTCTGCACTCTTAATGACCTGGAGATCTCCCTGTATGCACTCTGCTGGTTTATACCTGCCAGATCACAGCTTTGCTCTGTTCACATCTTGCTATCACAGTTCTGAGATGTAATAGAGATTTAAAGATCCCCTCTATTGAAAATTGAGGTTCTAATCTTGTTTAAATGTCCATGTGATATATATTTTTTAATATTCTACAAGAGATATTGCAGGCAGAGTAAACAGAAAAAGCGATGAGCATCTCCACCCTGAAACTGCAGTTTACCAAAGCCAGTTTCACAAACACTGATATCAGAGGAAGAGTGTAGCTACTTACAGAATTTGCAAGCTGAGTTTTACGATTTTCAAAACATTGGCAGAGACATGTTCTGTTCACAGATCTAAAGTTGCAAATGGAAAAATTGTTAGCCTTTGTGTGCATTACTCAAGAAAACCCAAGATTGTTGAGATCAGGTTAAACTAGGCACAGTGTGGTGAGGATATAATTAAAGAGACAGCTTAGAGCTGCTAAAGGTACTCTGTAATTAAAGCTGTGTTTACTCTGAGCTTGCCATGTAATAATTACATGAAGGAATGTTGGGGGGCAAAGTGTATCTCTGTATGTGCTATGAGTTACAGTGGGCGTTTGATGCACCTGCAGGCATGGAACAGGAAATAAAAGTGCAGAGTTGCTATGCATTTATTTATGTGAAAGGTAAAAAAGGAAACCATACATGAGAGGAACATGAAAGATCATCATGAACAGTGGGGGAAAAAAAACTCATAATTAAATCCATGAAGAAAATAAGAAGAACAGAGGGGAAGCAACGGATAAATGAAGGAAAGTTAAGTTGTTTACACACCTCAACCCGTAGATTTTAATTAAATATTATAAAAGCTCTGTGACTGTAAAAAAATAGGCTTTGATTTTCATCACATTTGTGTTAAGTTTTGTGTATTTTGAACAGTAAGCACCGGCATTGTCCTGGCATTGTGGATGTTTTTTAATGTGTTCGCTGACTTTTTCTCTCCCATGATACCCTGTTCAAGGACCTTATGATTTAAAAATTAAGCATAAGTTGGAAGCAACTATTGTCAGATCTGATGTGTATATTTTTAAAGCTATTTTTCACAAGATTCTTGTCAAGAGAACGTAGCTATCTGTGACATTATTAACACTGTTGTTTACAAATAAGGTTCACATTTCTAGCTTACCTAAACAATTTTTTTTAACCAGTGCTATCTATCTCATTTTTTAGTTAAAAAAACAGAGATCAGACTTTTGAGCTGCAGAATAAAAATAATGTCTACCATTATCAGTACAATTTTGAGTTCAAAAGTTAAAAAATATTTCTGTAAGAATAATCTTGTTTTTTCTGCACATGCCCTGTACTTTGTCTCGCTTACCTTCTGTCAGTAGTTTCGCAGCAATCTTGATAAGTTGTTGTTTTCACTCCATTTACAAAACCACAGTGTTTGGGTGTCTACAGTCTGACAGGTAAATTTCTCTGACAAATGTCTGTCCCTCCATTCCATTCCTGTTTGAAAATATATATTCTGTCTCTCTTTGTTGGACTGCGTCATATCGGGTCAACTCCAAACATTGTTATCAGAGTGACTTTTACCAGACTGTGTGATGAGTGTGTCTGTAAAATATACTCACTGCACCTTTTGTACTTAAACCAGCCTTTACCAGAATATCAGTGCATCTGTAGTACATAATAAAAAAACGACTGAGCAAATGTTGCTATAATGCCAAAACGTGCAGGTTATAAAAAAAGTAGCAGCTTTACTGGAAATCTGTTGGAATGAATTCCTAAACCAATCAGGCAAAATTAATGTTCAATCAATTGCGGTAACAAAAACAACAGAGAAAGCTTGTAGAAAATCCAAGTTTACTGAAATAACAGAACTCATGATTAATTGTCAAAACATGCCTTGCTAAATACAGACTTGGTAATCTCTGAGTCATACAGAAACTGGTCTTTACTAGTTTTTGAGGGGGGTGAAATAAACAGGTAGATAATATCACATTTACAATGAATGGGATGAAGTTAACCACTATTATGTGATTGGGATGTGTTCTGTTCTATTGGAACATTGGTAATGAAACATGAAATAAGGCAGTTAATAAACTCTGCAGAACAGTGACTAATGGTACAATTACAAATAATTACTTTTTAAATTTCGCCTTATCCTCAAAGTCCTTAAAGTGTCTGTAAACACTGTTAGCCTCACTATAAACTGAAAAAATTCAATGTGCAGAATTTAAACTAATGGAAAGTTCAGACTGATGTCATATTTTGTTGTTTTAAAGCTCTTGTTGTTGACAAATCTGCGTTCATTCACGTGTTTTGTGTCCAGTTCCTGTTTTACTTTGAAATGTCTTCTCATTGTGTTTTGTGTAGCTTTTTCCTGTTTACCAATCTTTGTTGATTGCTTCATGTGTTTCACCTGTGGCTTGTTATCACAAACCTGTGTTTGGTTGCTAATCAGTCCCTGTTTATTTAAGCCCAGTGTTTCCCCTGTTAAGTCACTGGTTTGTCATTAATACCTTTGTGTGTTTGTACTGATATGTTACAGGAACAGTTTTTTTGTTTC
The DNA here is from genome assembly GCA_029783725.1 of Acanthurus tractus. NCBI lineage: Eukaryota > Metazoa > Chordata > Actinopteri > Acanthuriformes > Acanthuridae > Acanthurus > Acanthurus tractus. The sequence continues at coordinate 4,650,715 of JAQNCA010000013.1, forward strand.
TTTGTTTTTTTCTTCATGTATCCTTTCAAGTAAAATTAGTTTTAACTAGACCTTCTGTACTAGAGTTGTTCAGCGAACACACATCACTATCCCTTTTGAGGGTATTTTTTCCCAGTCACAAGTTTGATTGCACTTTCTCAATTACTGAAAAAAAATGTGGCGAAACTTTTGACTGGTATTCGAAATTATACGGTAAAACAATGGAACTGCAATGATATACCTCCAGACATGGCATAAAATAGTTTCTACACTACCCAAAAGCTTACCTCATTGTGATTACTTGCTCCCTTTTTAATATGAATCTGTTCCTGAGTTTTCCAATACCAGGACATTTCCCTATCCAAAAAAAAAATGTGTCCCAGTGTGAAATGAACTAACATAATACCCTAAGTTCCTATCTTTGTCCCCTTGCCTAAATTGGTTTCTCAGCAAGCCCCATTGAGGACCAAGCCTTCTTTCACCCCAAATCACCTCGGTTGACAGTTTCATCAGAAAAAAACGTCACTTAATAGAACTTGCATCTATGAAACCTAAACGCACTTGGTCCCATGTCTTCATGGATATTTCCCAGCTATCCCATTACTTTTATGGTGCAAAGGTCCCCATAGATGCAAAATTGTGTCTACTTTTTTCCTCCAAATATGAAGTTTTATTGCAATCCACTTACATACATATGCCTTACTGAAACAAGCTCACGTATGATGCAAAATGTCTCATCTCATCCCTAGGGCCTTTTTTTTTTTACTTATTCAATTTTAAAATAGTCCTCTGTGGAGCTGTCTCGGATCAGACACAAAATATCTGTTCCGTGAGTGACATCAATCATGTTCAATTTCTCAGTTCATTCAGATGCAAAATGACACTTAGTCTGTCAGCCTTTTTCCCAGCATCCCCTCTTTCTACCCTCTCTCTTTCTTTCTCTTTTCTTACTTAACTTTGTGCCTCTCAGTGCCTATGTGTCGTTGCATTTGTGTGACAGTCTGCCTGGTTGTCTAGCATCAGCCTATTATCATATTTCATTCAGTCCACTGCCAAGGTGTCCTATCTTTTCCCAGATTGCTTCGCTTGGATGGATGGATGTGTCAAACGTCTCCCATGAAGGAGGCGGTAAGACATGTTTGCACTCAAGCTGAAAGTTTTTGTTTGCTTTTCAAGCGGTTGATGAATCCACCACTTTGATCCAGACTGATAAATCCCAACAACTATTGGATGGATTGCCACAAAATTTTGTACAGACATTTATTGTCCATGGATAATTATTCCCAGAGACTGGTTATTCTCGGACTTTTTATCTATCACCTCTAGGATCCTGAAATATTTGGCTTTAGTCAATTATCTAAAAAACTATTTGATTACTTGCCATGACATATGGTACAGGCATCCAATGTGCCCACAGAATGAGGCCTAATGACTTTAGTAACGTGACTTGCAAGACACTGTGTTACAAAGAACCATCTGGAAATTTAGCCCATTAAATGTGTTTGGAAAAGTGCTGGCACTTTAAAGTAAAATACTTGGCAGGTAATGTGATCAACACTCTGTCTATCATCATCTATCACAGGCTAATTTGACCAATCAGATCCTTTACAATAGTAGAGGAGATCTGCCAGTAAAACTTGCTAGCAAATCAAACAAGCATCTATGCTTCTCTTTCTAATTTGCCTTGATTGATTGCAAATGACTACCTGCCTTTCTCTTCGGTCATCACAACAAAAGAACCAATGTAGCTGCTGGTTGTTTCTCATATGATGGTAATCCGGACACAGGTGCCTTGCTTGAGGTTAGCAAGATAGATCTGCTTGATTTTATGGGCCTTCAAATCTAGCTGCATCCCAGGATAAGACTTTGTTGATCTACTGAGAATGCACAGGCATTCGTAGTCCCCAGAGGAGGAATCACAATGACTTAAGCAATCACTTACTTTTCTATATAGTGAGATCATGATAAGGTCAGATTTTGTTGTTTGTCCATGACTTTGGTTAATATCCAATGAGATAACGTCGTTGTATCATTGTGAGAATCTGGGGATATTTAAAATCAGTAATGGGGATACAGCTGTTGTCTCATTCATGTCTTTTTTAAGAGGTCAGATATGTTGGCTCTGGCTGTAAACTGAGGTTTGTGCACTTTCATGCACCCCTTCTTCTTTCTCCTGGTTAATTGCTCTCTCTTATGCTCACCCACAATTACTTATGCAACTGTTTCTACCTATTTCACACAACATCTGCATATGCACTCCCATGATTTATTAACTGTTGTCCCTTCCTCTAAGTCTCTGGCTATGATCACTCTAAAGGCCTTACTGCAGAGTTTCAGCCCAAATTGCCCCATTTTTGTTGGAAGACTTCTCATTCTCACTCCACAGGATGTCGCCCAAATCTGATATCAGTATGAAATGACAGCAATGTCAAAAAGGCTTGCATGCAAAGAGATCTCATGTTGTTTTTTACTTTTTATTTACCCCACTTCTAACATTTCTTCCTTGTTTCTGAGTTGACCTTTTTTTATTTGGACTGAAAAACAGGCGTCACCCTAAATACCAATCCAGCCAGCTGTCCCACTTTCTTGCTGTCATTGTGTCTATCTGAAATCCATGGTGACACTGTCTCATTCAAGCTGCAGTGATGCCAAAATTATGAAAAGTGTCTCAGAACTTTTTACTGTTGCTATGGTGATAAATCTCTCACCTAGTTTGACAGCTCACTTAATAAAGGCTGCCTGCTGTGGTGGTCAGTGTCGAACTTCACATCCTTGAAGCTGCTGTTGAAACAACTGATTTGGTGTTTTAATGATGGCATCACACGTATAGCAATTCTGGATTTACTGTAGTCCTTATAATACAATAATATAGAATCAATTTATTTTAATTAAGGGCAAATGTTTCAGATTCGTCTTCCAAAAAATGCTATGTCCACTTGATGCCACTTTTTCTGGGATAGTCAGCAGGTTACAGGTTCATGACTGGGGATGATTCCTTCAGTCCCTTTGATAAAACAAAGTGTTTGGAGTGTTGTAGTTTTTTCTCTTTGGATTTATATCTTCAGTCATCTCAACTCATGAAAGATGTCCAGTTTGTTTACATCCAGAGATTCCTATGTGCTCAGAGCATTATTTGTGCACTCTCTTTGAAGGTAGTCAGGCATGAGGTCCTGAAAGGATAAGGCTCTGTGAAACACACTTTACTTATTTACTTACAGTATGTGTGTGTGTGTGTGTGTGCTCATGTGTATGGTACAGTAAACCCTCGTTTATCGCGGAGGTTACGTTCCAAAAAGAACCCGCGATAGGCAAAATCCGCGAAGTAGTCGGCTTTATTTTTTACAATTATTATATATGTTTTAAGGCTGTAAAACCCTTCACCACACACTTTCTACACTTTTCTCAGACAGACATTAACATTTTCTCACATTTCTCTCTTGTTTAAACACTCTCAAAGTTCAAACCTCAGGACGCAGAACACAATGCGCGTTCATACGCTGTAAAAAAAAAGCATGCAAAATTGAACTAAAAAAATCTGCAAAACAGCGAAGCCGTGAAAGGTGAACCGCGTTATAGCGAGGGTTCACCGTATTCAAAAAAGAGGAGTACTGAGAGATTCAAGGTTCTGTACTTTGTTGCCATTCAAAGGGAGTCGATAGAAATTTGTTTCAGTAAAAAAAGATAATATATTTGACCAATTTTTTGATTTATCAACTCATTTATCTTTAATCATTACCAGCAAGATGAATTTAAGAGTATAAAAACAGCCCATAATAAAGAGAACATCCTCTCAATTATTGAGTTTATTTTGCTAAGGGAGAAAAAATAATATTTTCTTAGGTGTCAGTAATGCATTTTATGAGGAAATAGAGTGATAGACAATGAGACAGTGGGGATTTAAGACAAGAGAGAAACGGGTATGGAGGGGATTCATGTCGTTAGGGGTAAAAATTAAAATGGATATAAATAGTTTGGGCAAAAAGAAACTTTGTACTGGTTTGCACCATGGAACGCTATCTCCGTACTCTATTTTTGTTTCTTTCTGTTTTTTTCTTATCCTGCCCTTAAAATGCTTTTCCATCCCCCTTCATCCACCTATGTGCCCTTCTTCATTTATCAGTTTTCCTTCTTCAAACCAGTTGAGAGGCACTGTTGTCAAAGCTGCATCCATCTCTTTCACAGGACCTGTTTAGTGACAGAGGCAACCATAATCCAATGAGGGAAAACTAGAAGGCAGTACACATGAAGACGAACAAGGTGCAGTTGGTCAGGTTTAGCAGGTTGCAGCTCTGATGAGAAAATGACCTTCAGTTGTGCAGAGCCCAGTGATGAGGTTGGGCAAAAGGACAAAGTCTAAAATGTCATAAAGAATCCAAATCAAAATCATTCGTCTGTGTATCCCAAAATAAAAAAACTGAACAGGTTTGGTTTTTGAGTGAAGTCGTGTGTGAATGTGAGTTTGTTTTTGGGGTACCTGTGGCAATTGAGGGCTTCTGAGTCAGTATGGGGACTGAAAGCACTAAATATGACCATTGACCTGACATACCAGGTGGAATGTCTCACATGTCCAAAGGATACTCAACATGTCCATATGATAAACAGCCCATTGACAGTCAGGCAGGGGCAGATTATTGGAAAAAAAAGTTCTCAAAATGGCCCTGCAAGATTTCAGAATTCAGATCTCAGCAGTCCAGCTGCCCTGCAAGGTCAGGTGACAACACTTTCCCAAAATACAGCATGATCTGTGATGTTAACTTTTCAAGTCTGATGCCTACCGTGGTAGTATTAAATGCCATGCATCGAATGAGGCGTGTCAATTATCGCTTTAATTACATAAGCTTAACTAATCATGCAGGTCCACTTTTTAGATTCAGATGTTTTGTGCATACTTGCCTTTGCCACTTGACTTTATGTTTTAATTGTAACAATTTTCAGACAAAGTGTAATGTCTGTTTATTACTGCTGGCTGTGAATCAAATTGCACCCCTGAGAAAATAAAGGTACCTTGAACCTTGCTGGATCATTGTGTCTACTTTCATTTTGTGTGTGTCTCTTTCATACCTGCAGTCTGACGTGTATTTCAGATCTGAACCTGGTGGCAGCATGGTAGCTCTCTATATGTGTTTAACTGTACATTATCCCACTACTCTTAAAGCGTATTAGATAATCTTTCAAAATTCTGAATGGAACCCATTATGGCTGGATGCAACCGCAAACCTCTTTTCTGGTAATGAGTCACATACCAATAAAACACATGGACCTACCACACTTTGAGCACTTTTCAAGTTAAAAACACACCCTGAAACTGAGTGAAAATCCAGCCACAAAAATCAAGAACCTGAAATGCCATCAAACCTTTGTTCCTTACATTTAAGAATGAAAAGTTCACTCTGTGGAAACGGGACTTTCCTTAGATACAACAGCAACAGTTGTCTCATCATAGTTATTTATTACCACTTCTTACAAAAGATGATGTAATGAAAGTGACTCAATAGTAAGAAAAGGTTTGAATATGCAAGATAAAATGAGAATAATCACACTGTAACAGGTAAGTGCAGGTTTTTGTATCTCTGTTCCCACCTTTCTTGCCATTATTTCCTCTCTTCGTTGCCTCTCTTCTCTTCTTCTCTTGGTATCTGAAAAACCCCAATGATGTCATGATGGTGAAATACCAAACTATCTCTGGTTGACCTCAATCAATCTTGATCTGACAGCAGGAATTATAGCTGGGCGTTCCTTGACAGCATTACACACAGTCAAGCAACCGCACGAAAACAGATGGATACGCTCACAAACACCGTGGTCTGACTCTGTAAGTGAGTGTCCTGATAGGAGATAATTATCAGTGTAATTCACAACTTGTGAGAACAAACATGCTGAGAATAAGTTAAAGACAAGAAAAAAAAAACTGGCTCTAAATGGCTTGGCCCATGTTTTTTTCCCCAAGCAAAATGTCCATCATCCACCAAAATGCAGTAAAAACCATCTGCAGGCACTGTAGATCTTAGTGTTAATTAACGGGGCATAAAAACCAATGCTAAGGAAGATTCATGGCTACCAAATGTTTGAGCATATAGAGAACACATTGAAATTAGAGGCTTTGGTTAGCTCCCTGCCTGCCTGCCCGAATGTTGCAGACAAATATCTGTTCATGCTGGCAAACAAGTCATAGGAGCAGAATTGGTTAACAAATCCACAAACATTAAACAACAGATGTTTTTAGTTTTTTTAAAAAAACATAGAAATATGTGTTTGACCTAAAGCATATGAATCACTACTTGTAGTTTTGCTATATTTGAATGTAACCTCTGAAAATGTCAAGCAATGCATTATAGAATGAGAGTATGTACTTATAGAAAATGTTTAATTCATTGTTAAATCATCTGTCAAATTACTAAGACAGGGCTTTACAAGCTTTAACCTTGGAGGACCTTCATGCCATCCAGTAATATTATGACTTAGTCATAGCTACAGGAGAAGAGGTGTTTGATGTTCTTGATCTGGAGGCCTTGAGCAGGGCTGTTCATTCAAGTAAAGATAAAAAGAGAAAACTCACCTCTGCTAAGGCTGACACCTTGAAGTCAAAGGTCTAGAGAACTAAACCCGTGCCAGGAAAGGAAACCCTCCCACAGCCTGTTTCTGATCATTTCCCATTGCTTTCCCTTAAAACCTTGCAAAGGAAAAAGCCTCTGGTCCCATTAAACATACTCCCTGCCAAAAGACTGCTTTTTGGGGAAGCCGTTCTTTAAAGAGAACCTATGGTGCCCCCTTCCTACTCTGACAAATTGTCACCCTCCCAGTCAACCTCCATTTTAATCTTGTTAACTAAGAGATACAAGTCCTGAGGTGGATCCTCCCTCCCTATTAATAGTACTACCATGAAAATTCTAGGGCAATCCTTACAAGATGATTTACATTTGGGAATTCCAGGCTTATGAAAGAAATTTAAATAGTGGGTAACTCTGACCTAAAGCGCATACCTCAGTTTAGAACGTGTTCACTTCATGTCACTGTTCTTAACACTCATAGGAATCCTTAAAAACTAATTCCCCAGTCACAGAAAATACACTTGTTGTCTGCGGGCCCCAAACACTGCCTGAGACTGTAATCACAACCTGAAAACCATTGCAGCAGTTGTTAAGAAACAAGACTTATTTTCCCAAAAGCCCTGATCTATGCCTGTTCAATAATTACTTGACCTCAGACATTTTTCAATACAGGTTGGAGAAGTTAAATGTGAGGGGGAAGGGAAACACAAACAGAACCTTGCATTTCTTTTAGACTCAATCTTTTGTAGAATGATATCCTTAAAAAATGTGGCAAAAGACTGCTTTTATAAACCAAAACTCGACTAATGCTATATGCAGCTCTCCTGAAAGTTCATTCAGAAAGGCTTCTCCTTCACACACTTACACAAGTAGTTATTCCTCAAGTCAAGTGCCCCTTCACCTCTCCAAATCAAATCAAACTCAAAACAAAATTATCCAATGAATAAAAAGACCTTAAACATAATCTACAGAGACAAACTTTTCAGTCCTTACACAAATGGGACTTTTTCTCCCACATCAAGGGAGACACCAACAGTTGACCATCAAAGTTTACATTCAAAGACAGCGGCAAACATGTATATTAACAAAAAACATCCAAAACATACATTCAAAGGACTGAAAAAGTCAAACTCATCACAATCCATACGATTTTCAATTACCTTCAAAGGTACAAAAAGAAAAGGAACCTCTTGTTCCCTTTCAGCCCCATTGGTTACTTCAGAGGGGGTAAATAATGAAAGTTTTGAGACGACTTTTCTCTGATCCATGTGGTTAGTTGTCTATCGGTGCAATAGCCTTAACCATCTAGTAACACACACGCAAAAACTTTTGTTTGAAAAACTACAAGCCAGCGTGCCGACTTGACATGTTCCAGTGTGATCTTAACCAGAAGAAACAAAAATTTCAAAGATGTGAAGCTCCATGTAAAATTCAACAGGCCTGTTGACCCAGCACAACAAAGACCCAGCACAGACTCTGGCTCTGTGGGCCAGGTCCATGAACCTAGTATATGTGATTTATATGTGATCAACTAACCACTAGCAGACACATATTGAGTCCAGACAAGAGAAAAGTATAAAACCCATAACATCTCAAAGTCACACACAAAAACACACCAACTTTTGCACAAAGACAGATGAAGCCAAATGCTTTGTTATTTTGATTTAAAAATGAAATTAAGCTGCTTCTTTGCTGCTAGATGAAGTGAGTCACATGCCGATTGTTACACTAGGATGACACTGATACAGCGTTTGCATGCTGGACATATGACTGCAAAGTACACTGTCCAAAGCAAAGACAGGACTCTAAACTGATACAGCATTTAATCATTTGTAGCCCAAAAATGGCCAGCTGGCCATTAATGTGCAAACAAAATGTTCAACATGTTTTATTCCCCACAGCACTTTGAGATCAGGTATTAGTTGTTTTCAATAAACAACCAATGTATCAGAGATAAGGCACTTTAGGTCACGTTATATAGTATTTTAATTCATTTTAACGAGTAGAGTAGAATTTATATTTAGACTTGTTTGTACATACGACACATTTACACTCAGTGCTCATTACAGTTTACTGCTCTCCAATGAGGAGGGACAAATAGGGCAAATATACTTCTTACTCTGTGATATAAAAAAGGATGTGATATAAAAAAGGATGCATTATTTTCCTTGTTGTGCACAGGCTTATGGATCATGGCTCTGATGGAGAGGGAGTTCTGGAGAAGTGAGAGACATGAGCTGCCTGATAAAAATGAAAAACATGCAACAATGGATGTCCATCAGGAAAGAAGGAGGGAACCAAGAGTTTACGGCTGTCCTCAAGAAAGAACAAGAGGAGAGTCAGCAGGAGAAGAACAGATTGTCTCTCCTTATCAAAAACTACCATGGAGACAGAATACAATGCAGCCATAGATGCTTGGAAAGAGTTGACTAAAAAGCTTGAGATGGCAAAAGAGGAGATGGAAAAGGGAGATAGGCAGATGTTTCACTTTGTCATAGTCTATAGGAGGAAGAAAGAAGAGAGGATGAGAGCCTCTGAATATAGTTGGTTGAAGAGCACTGAAGAGAGGAGGCAGAAAGAGGTCAGCAACCTTACTGAAAAGGACGAAGACAAGGAAGCTAACGTAGACACCTTGGCTTAGCAATACAACATCAGCTCTGAAACAGAGTCAACTGCCATTTGACTTTCTCCAGGTACCACTCAAAAAACACCTGGCTCAGAGACACCCACGAGAAAAAGCTCCCAGACAGTTCAGGGAGCTTTGGGAAGAAGCTCTCAGAACTGATAGAAAGATTCAAAACAAAGATTCTCTGTCAAAGAAGAGAACATGAGAAAGCAATTCTGTGAGAAAAAACAGACCTTCCAGAAGAAGCTTTCTGACAGGGAGCTGTCTGCACTTGGCGAGTGTTGGGAGAGGAGAGCAAAGCGGTGGGTTAAAGAGAAGACAGAGCTGAAGGAGATGCTGATCATCAGAGAGAAGATCTGGAACTACAAGAAGACAAAGATGAAAGACGAAAATCCACCTTCTCAGACAGCAAAACATCCATCTTCAGGTGTGCTGCCGAAGTTCATCTCCTGGTTTCTAACTGTGATTTTTTTGAAGACTTCTGACCTTTTGAAAGTGAATTGAAAACATGGTGGCTCTCTTTTTTAGGAGCTTGCAATGACAAAGCAGCAGAGGAAGACCTTCAGGAGCTGATGTCTTTTTAAATCAAAACAGATGCCTTTACTCCTCTCAGCCTATCCCTTAGCCTTAACCCTGACCCCTCCTCCCTTACTGCCTATCATTTGATTGCAACCCAGTATCTCTCAACCCCACATCCATTTTTTACCCAAAGTCCCACTGTCCCTATGACTCTCTTGCCTCACTTAAGTTGCTGTAAAAAGTTTAGTTACCTTGTCCTGCTGCTAGTATGTTCTATTTTCTGCAATATGCATGTAAACAGGAGGTTGATGCTCAGTGAAAAGGCATGGAAATAAATTTCCTTATCTATATTTTGCTTTGGTTGTTAAACCCACAGACTTACAGTGTCATTGGTCAGTTTGAGGATAAACAACAATGGACATAATCTGGGCTCGGCTGTGTTTGGTCAGTCCTCTTCATTTCTTTTCCTTGTCTTCATCATCAGTCTGAGAAAGTTTGACTGAGGCAAGAAGGGAAAATGATGTCTACTGAGAAATCATCAGCCAGCGGTCAAAATAATAAAAGCGTCCTTCAAGAAGAAGCTGATGGAAAGATTCAAGGCGGAGTTCTGTGTCAAAGAACAGAACATGAGAAAGCAACTCTGAGATAAAACAGACCCTCCAGAAGAAGCTCTCTGACAGTGTGCTAACAACCAGAAAGAAGCTGTCTTTGAGAAATCTGCCCCTCAACACACACACACACACACACACACACACACACAGACAGAAGAGCAAATGTTGCTGCCCTGAACCAGCCCATAAATATATAAATTCCCACATACCCAGACTAAGCACACATCTTACAAAACAAATACATTAACGTCCACTTTCTTGATGTTAGCTGGTTATTTATTATAGTACCGCCCATCTATTAGCAAACACTTTGTTGACTGAACAACAGCCACATAATTAGGTAAGCATCTTCAAGACTTTGCTATCACAGCCTTCTGGCTCTCTGATTACCATAACAATTTGCATAATTTTTCTTTGATTATATAACGTGGAGATGGAAGCTTTAACTGGCTGCATGCTGTAAGTGCCAAGGAGTGATTAGTCAAATGGATTACAATATCAATCAGTGACATTCATTAAACTACATGAACTTTGAACATTTGCTTAATAAAACTAGTTATTAGATGGCTTGCAGATGGATTTGAATCACACTGTATAGTAAAACCTCTGACTGGAGTTCATGATATCATTTGGAAGTAATGATTCCATTGATTTACTCAAAACATGTTTTATAATGGACACAATATTCATATATGCGATATGCTAGCCAGCCTTTTAAACTGAAAACAACATTATGGAACCATTTCATGCTCTGTAAACTCTAATTATTCTCAATTATTGCTGACAAGCCTGATGTTCTTTGATAGGAAATCATTTATACTGATTCAAAAAGTGATCATTTTTGAAAAAAACAAAACAAACGGAGAATTATGAGAGAATAAATTGTTTGTTCAACTGTATATTTTGTGTTAACTATCTCATCACAAAAAACTGGAATTGTTGTCTCGGTTAAAAGAAAAAAGCCTGGATCTTACAGTGTAATATAATAGGCAACCGCATTCTCTCGTTTTGGACAACCATCAAAATACAATGAAAAATAGCCATGGTGTGTAAAAGTAAATAAACACTCAAGCATGTAATTTATAGACGAACAAATTACTTAATTGGCACAAAATGTAAGAGCTCTCCGGCTGAGTCAGTGATGTACCCAGTGAACTGCAATAATTTAATTCAAGGAGCTAAATGATGGGAATTCATCTTGGTGACAAGGTAAAGACCTATCTGAAAACAAAAACAAGCTTTTTAAGTACATACGACATTCAGCTATTTATCACTATGTGCTTTCAGACTGTTTGAACCATGGATGGATGCTTATATGTTAATGTTTTTTTTTTTTTAACTTTGGATTATATTTATTGCTTTGTTCTAGCCTTCAGATTTTAATATACATCCTTTAGTGTGCAGACTGCAAAAGCACATTTAACTTGAAGATAGAGTATTTATTGGACCATTTGAGGGTCAAGTTGCATTCAAGCAGAACTAGTTAATATGACATGTTGTTACCTGACTATGTTAAAAATCTAAATTGTTTATCCCAGTTCCAGCTGGAAGGTATGATGGAAAGTGTGTTGCACAGAGAGAGGCAGAACAGGATATTGTCTAAATATGGAGACAATGTCTGGGTGAGGCAGCCAAACTCCATCCACTGACCAGCAAAACATCTACCCAATTCTGACTCCCGGTCTCTACCAGATTGTTTGTTTGCTTTGGTGGCAACTGTTCTTTGGCCAAATTATCTCCTAGTTAGAGTTTTTTCCTCTCTGTCTCTGCTTGATACTCATCTGCTCAGTTTACTCCAACTCATCTGCCTTACTCAGCTCAGCAATCTCTACCCATCTGCAGTAAGGAACCTGCTTTTTCCGGACAGCCTAGCTCTGCTGTCCTTAGCCTGTTGCACCATAACACAGCCTTCCAGCGTTGGATTCAAACACTGCTCTCCCAGTCCCTCTGTATCTCAATCAAAGTTGTAATATATCCCCTGAGAACCTTCAGTGAGGTCTCTGTGTGTTCTCCCCTTTTTTTTGATCATCCAACAAGCACACCAGGCTCCATCAGAGTCTGATTTGGTCTATTATGGTCTGCCCTGCACTGACCAGCACACTGGCAAGAAGTGTAGCTGAGAAAAATAATCCTAACTTTTTTGGACAAGGCATTAAATGATTAATTTGATCAGACAAAAATAAAGTAGGTAGGATAGCACATTTCACAATGTTGCTGTACAGCAGTGGTCCCCAAACTTTTTCTATGGAGGGCCAGATAACTCTGGTTGGCTGAATAGGAGGGCTGGAGGTTAGATGTAGGCCTATATCAGTAATAGCAAGATCGGAA
>JAQNCA010000013.1:4663425-4698921 GCA_029783725.1 Acanthurus tractus
CTGGGCAGGTAATAGGGACGAAGGCTTACAGCCAGGAGTTCAATGTCCCTGCAGCATGTGGAGATTTTAATGCTCATGTGCCCAGGATTACACCACCGTTTGTTTACATACAGTGCGAGTCCCCCTCCTTTGCGCTTACCACAGGCTCTTGTGTCCCAGTCCGCTCTGACTACACTGAAGTCCGGTAGCTCCACATTAGCATCCGGGATGCTAGCTGTTAGCCACGTTTCAGTGAGACACAATAAACTGCACTCCCTGAATGTCTTGTTGTTCTTTGTCAGCGCCGCCAGTTCATCGATCTTGTTCGGCAGTGAGTTCACATTTCCCATGATCATCGAAGGTACCGTAGGCTTAAATCTCCACTTCCTTGCCAACCGCTTAGCTTTGAGCATAGCGCCGGCTCTGCAGCCTTGGTACGGCTTCCTTACGTCACCAGGTAAGCACGGAACTACACCTACACAGGACTTTCGGAGAGAGTGTAAAAAGTTACTCTAATAAACGAGTCTGGGCGTAGTAGGATCCATATCCATAGGATATAAGAAACGTTTCCAGAGGAAAACTAAGAAATTAGATTAGCAAAACTAGAAAAAGTGCGAGAGTGCACAGAGCTGCTGAGAAGGCTGCCACTCACGTCGGCGCCAGAACCAGAAGAGGTTCGTGAGCTCCACTCGTCCTCCAACATAGCCTTTGCCACTCCTGATTTTCTTTCTACTTTCCTAAGCAAGAGTGTTCCCTGTCTTATCTCTCACTCTTTTGCTGGTTTGGCTTACTGCTATGCCATCACTGTTGTCTAACATTCCAGAATCTCCCCACTCTGGCGCATTCACAACTTAAGTGTTCCTACCCACTGCAGCCACAGCTTTCCTCACATTGTTGGATTTTCCATTCTTATCAGTTCTCCTTGCTTCCGAACACCAGCTATCAAATAGGTTTCTACCCTGGTATCATCTTTCACAGTTCTCTGCACTGCCTTTTTCTCTGCAAAAAAGGATCTGATCAATAAGTCAAATTTACTTTTTTGTGTAATTTAGTTCCACTTAACATAACAGTTCATGCAATTTCAACTGACTTTCTTGATTTATCAGTTCTTCAACTCAGGTTTATAAGTCAGTGTAATGAAACCAAAATTTCTTGGCGCCAACATAACTTAACAGTATGAATTACAATGGTTGCCTGATCAAGAAATTTCCTTGACATCTTTGTGTCCCACTTACCTAGTAGAAGCATATTAATGCTTAATGTAAATAGTTCAGGACATTCGGTCTTAAAACAAATGATAGAAGACTAATAGCAAGGATATGGGATTTTATTTTTAAAACTGCAGCAGGTGATGTTTTCAGTTGCCATTTCAACAGAAGAACACTAATCCAGACAACTTACTCCCCTTTCCCTTTCAGGTAAAAGTGGTCAACAATGCTGCTGTATGTCATCATATCGAAAAAAGAAATGAGCTTTCAATTGAAAACGTTCTTAAAAGCAGTGGAGCGATAAACATTAAAAGTGTTTACAGCTGATGCAGTTAGCCAGATTCTACATTGGACACAGGCAGCCTCTCATCTCACAGTAGTGTTGATTTTTTTTCTATTGGCCAGACCCCCTCCTCATTCCACAATTCTCCCTCAATGTGCAGCTTCAGCTAAACAAAGCCAATTGCAAGTATGCTAAGGATGGATCTGTGATGGTGATTCCCAAAGGTTTAAAGACTGATATTCTTAGCACATTTGCAGACAGCATGTCAAAGATTAGTGCTTATACTGAGAGGCAACACTGAGAATGTAGCTGGAGTGCTTGTGGAAGCATCCCTGTCTGAATGAACCAGGGTCTAACAAGGGCTGGTACTCATGGTTTCACAGTCTGAAATTCAACCTCAGAAACTATCGGCAGAAGTTAGGTGCTGCAGGATGCCTTGAGTTGGTAATCAACAAAAAGGAGGCGAAGTGAAGGAGAAACGCATAAAAATTCAAAGGGTGAAGTCAACTTCTGTCCGGATCCACCAGAAGGACAAAGTCCTGAAAGCGTGAAGGAGAAGCAAAAAATGATGGAGATGAAAATCCTGAAAAAAGACCCTACCAAATTGTAGAAGGTCTGATGACTGCTACATTTTCCCAGCACAGAAAAGAGAGTTTTGGAGATGAGCCACTCATCACAGAAGTGATGTCCAGATGGCCAGCTCTGTTCCATGAGAGACAGGTAATTAGTCCCACCATTATTCATCCATTTCAGAGAAATATCTGAAGCATGTTATGTGTCAGATATTGTGCACTGTGACCTGTCCTGAAATGACAACCTAGGGTTGCATGACTTTGAGAAAATATCTGATTGTGATATTTGGATTTATATTGTAATATGATTTAAATGCAATATGATTTTGATATGATAGGGAATGACAATCTTTATTTAATTTTTCAAATTTTTATTAAAAAAATATAGATATTGATATTGATATGATATGATATGATATGATTATGGTGTTATTTGTAGAGGTATCTGAAATAAACAAAGATGTTTTCGGGGAGATGTGTGGGGTGAGAATACTGTTGGGCAGTATTTGAATTCAATTGTTAGTTTTTCACACATTTCTGCTTGAATGAATATTTTGCCCCTTGCAATTTAAAAAAAGGGGATTTTCTATCTATCTGTGTCTCCTCAGATTAAGTCAGAGTTTAAACGAATAGTTTCTAAAGACCCTCTGGAATCTTTTCTGAATGGACTTGGATTTCTGGATCTGGTCCCAAGACTACTGGAGATGAACAAAGTAGCAGCCAGATCTGGAGAGAAGCAGGCACTCAGATATTTGAACTGCCTTGAGAAAGATTAAACGATGGAGCCTATGACAATAATATTAGGGACCATTTATTATGTCTGCTGAAATATTCTAATCTTACTGCATATTTATTTGTCTTGTAGGATACTAATAAGAGGAGACGGAGTGCTGCTGTGCTTGGTCTGCCTCACTACATAACCGTGAGAGATCCATCAGAGGTCATCAGAATATGCAATGCAGGACTATAACTACTTCTTACTTTCAAAACTCTGGATGTTTATTTTGTGCATTTAAACATAAATGTTGCCAGTTATGCTGTAATGTGAACTACTGAGAAATCTGTTTTTCTTATAATTTTGTTTGATGAAAATGGTCATTTGCTGTTATTTCTGCTTTTAAAGGCTCACCTGGATGAGCACCTGGATGAACCCATGAAGGGGATGCAAGTTGGTCTACTGATAGGCTATGAAGATACTCAACGCAATGCCTTTCCACGCAAGATTTTTGATGTGGCAATTGTAATTGAGGAGACCATTGTGCTACATAACCTAAAAGATGTGACATGTAGCTTTGCCTTGCTTATGGGAATCATCTACTGATTATGAGAGTTGATGGTCTCGCCTGTTGTTCACTTAGGCAGATAATTTTCTGTAATGATATTATGAAGTTAAATGCACTTATTCAAACTTTCAGCATAGTCTCAGGATTTAAAACAGTATATTTCTACTGAAATGTCATACTAGCAGCTGATGGAGCTGACATTTCTGTGCTCAAGACAAATGTTGTTTAACATACCATTTAAAATTTCTTGTTGGATGTTCATAAGTTTGACTTTGACACTTGGTCAAATAAGGTATGAGTAATGTTTAAATGGTGGCTTTCAGAGTTGCATCCCAGCAGTTAACAGGCAAAAGTATTTTTAAAGAAGGCTGTAAATTGAGGCAGGTGTTAAAGAAATATGATATATATATGAGTAGATGAGTTGTAAGTTAATTATGTAAAGTTCAAAGAAACCAACTTCCCGTCAGCCTGCTCCTTCCTGGTTTTTCCGCCCCACTGCCTGCTTTCCTGCTAACAACTTTTCACCATAAACAAGTTTAGCCTTCTCCCTCCACCAGCTGCCAAACAGGTTTTTACCCCGGTATCATCTTTCAGAGTTCTCCGGTGATTTTTTTGCAAGGTTTTAACTATTAGTTTTCAACCCAAGCTCTCACACGCAGATGAAAGCTAGCTCAAGCCAAACCCAGTCACTACACACCATATACAAGTTCAGCCTGCTCTTGTCAAGGGTACTGTCTTGACAGAGACTCTCAGCTATAAGTGTGCGGTATACCAAACTGCCACACTTAGTCTGTATGCTCAGATCTACCTGCCTTTGCCTTGGCCATTGAACTGCAATGTGTGCCTTCCCACCTGTTTACTAGCTTGCTTCACTACCCACATCCCCAGCTTACAAACTGTGCTTTTAAGAAAACTCATACTGTTGATTTACCTGCTGCCTGCTGTGTGCTGAACCTACTTAGATTTTGAATGAAAGTCATTACTAAATGTTTCTCTGGTGTTTATGCTGCAATTGGGTCTGACCACAACCCATTACAACTAAATGTATAGTTTTGGCTCAACTCATGCACTAAGATCTCAGAAACAATTCAATTTATCTATAAAGGGATGTTTCATAGAAAAAGGGCCCTATCATACACCCGGCGCAAACGCAGTGCACCAGTGGCGCAGGTGTCATTGCTGTCTTACACCCGGCACAAACGTCATTTTTGCCACAGGTGTAAGATAGCAAAACCACTTGTGCCAGGTCTGTGCGCCCAGGGGCGGAGGTCTGAGAATGAAGGTGAAGGGAGGCGTGTCCTGGCGCGTTTGCTATCTTACACCCAGCGCATTGAGGTCATATGCGCCAGGATTTTAGACCAGCCAAAACCTGGTCTAAACGGAGGCGCAAACGTAGAACAGCCTGCACCATAAGATACAGCGCAGTTGGCCAACGTGCTCACACACTTCTCCACAATCACACACACCTTTCTTTTCTGTTTTTGCCTCTCAGCAGTGTAAAATATTTAAGTGTGCTTTGGACATATTTATTGAAGTTAGTAAAGTCTCCTTTGAAAGTATTTTTTAACACAAAATATGAAGTTTAAAGTAAACGTTGTGTGTATCGGAGTGTGTGTATCTCGCGTTTGGCTAAGACGCACACACCCCTTCAAATTTTCAAATTTCAAATTAGGAATGACTGCAGTCATAATGTTAAATTAATCTTAATGGACGAGACAGGATCGCAACAAACTTCCGCATTGAAGCCAACCAGGAAGTACAAAAACTTGCAATTCCTTGACTGACCGCTTGAGGCTGGCTCCAAAAGGGAGCAAATTCCCATTGAAGCCCATGTTAAAATGGCCAACCTTAGAGCAGAAATAAACATATTTACAGCCTGGTTCAAACAACAGTTTTTTGTCTACAGCTTCTATACCATCTCATGAAAACTCTGAGGAGGGTGAATAGCCAGGGGCTGTTAGCTGAGTGGGCGATGTGTCCGTCCTTCGACCCCCACCTCTTTTCCCATATTTGGTTTTTCGCCGTTTAGGCGGGGTCTTAGCAGAGTCACAAGCAGGCTAATGGCAAGATGAGATTTCTGAGGCTTCACTTTTGCTCAGGCAGAAACCAATGGGTGATGTCACAGAGAGTTTGTCCAGTGTTTTATACAGTCAATGGTTAAGAGGCTTTTTCCTTTCACTTCCATGGTGTTTGTTTTTCAAGTGCTCTGTAAATAAAGTTGATTTGAATTGAGTTGAGGCAAAATATCTCTATCACACATGGTGGTTGACTGTGGTATAGGTGATAGGAGCCTGACTCCTAAAGGCTAAAAATGCCTTCAGTTTTGTGATGAAATGAAAAAAATACATAAACATAAACAATAAACATCAAATAATAATGTTCTGCCAAAATTTGATTTTTATTTAATTTTATTAGAGGGTCTGGCCCCCAAGGTGACTGTCTGGTAAAATTCTGGCCCTCTGACAAATACAGTTGGTGACCTCTGTCCTACACACTGCACGAGAACACAACAGGCCCCAAGAGACTAAATTACTACAAGTCATTCTTAAACAATCATGGTAGAATCACACTGACAAGGTAATTAAATATTTGTTGCTTTTGTCAACAGATAATACAGATCCAGATTAACAATAAACTATACTGTTTTGTGCGCGTCAGTCACTTGAGGAGCAGTCTGTTAATCCCGACCATATAGTCTACGATCCCAATCAGCCTTGTATGCGCGCATATGATTGGCACGTACTTCAGTACAGAGCAACCAATAGCTTCAGAGCCAGATACTCCCGCCTCTATGCATGGTATGTTTTTCTTTTTTTTCTTTTTTCCCCAATCCTTCTGTTTCAAACTTTCAGTGTCACACTTGCGAGAGAAGGATGCCAAGAATCATGTGACTCGAAACCTTGCAATTGTGTGGTCCTTTAATAACCGATGATGTCTAAAATCTGTAAACACTTGTGTTTGTGTTGTGTTGTGCTTAAATATTGATATTCAGTTTACCAAAGTCTCTGCTTTAACCAGTATCCAACTACTATACGACCATACTATCGAACACACTACCGAAAACAGAGCATTTGACTTTGAAGTACAAGTTACACATTTTGTTGCGTGTTTGTCCCACCCGTCAATTTAAGTAAAGTTCATTTTAAAACCCTAAACAATGACTACATTTATAACTGTTTTCAGGCCTTCTGTCATAAAACTATCGTTTTTGTATTGTTTGTTTTATTGGAATTAAGAAGACTCTAAAAGCGATCTATTTTCCGACAAATTTGAAAGCAGCATGTTAGGTAACAGGTAACCATAGCAACAAGACGCCGTGCGGCAGTAAAACCAGTTTGGAATGTCCAGGCTCTTTCCATCTTGTGGCAGGAACTAGTTTTCAACCCGACTATATCGACTGCTTTTTATCTGTATGACAGCTCAGTCTACGTTGCTTGGACAACTGCAAATAGCAGATTGACATTAAAAGGTTCGCTGTGAGGAAAATGCCTTTGCTAGTGACAGACTACTCATGGACACAGACCGACTACACGGTTTACATAAGTGTGCCTCTAAAAGGAGCGAAAGTTGGGAAAGTGGATATCTTGTCATCAGACGAATACCTTAAGGTAAAACACCTAGCGACAGTAAAAAAAACTGTAGGTCCCTTTTCCTATTTCCTTTTTTTAATATTTTATGTGGCTTTGTTTATAGTTATTCAAGTGGAAGTGCATGACTAAAGAACAGGAATATGATCACGAGAAAAGCATTAGACCGTTAAAATTTCTAAATAATGTCATTTGGCCTCACTCTATGGCCACTTTCTAAGAAACTATTTTAGAATAAAAGAAAAACTAAATTATGTAGGTGGTAGTGAGTGGTAATGCACTTTATTTACCATTTATTTACACTACTTTGAACTAAAACCTTGTTATAAACATGATTTAATCAATACCTCTCTGAGTGTCAATCCAATGTATTATTTCATTAAGGCTTTTGAAACAGGGTGGTTGTCTTGTCCACCTTAAAATGGTTTCCTCTTCCCTTTTTGTACAGGTACATTTTTCACCTTATCTGCTTGAAGCCTTTCTCTTTGATCTTGTTGATGATTCCAGAAGCACTGCAAAGGTTGAAAATGGAGTTGCAGTAATCAGCTTGCCAAAGAAGATCAGCAAAGTGTGGGAGGATTTGATGAAAACTACAAGTAAGAACTTCTAGTTGACCTTGTAACAACAAAATGAAACATTGCTTTTATTTAGGCAGTGTTTGAGAAATTCCTGCTGACCTCATATAATCAGACTGAGTTAAGTTCTGGTTGTTAATTTAAAAAAACCCTCATCAAATAAATTAAGGAGTCTGCTGCAGATGGCCTTAGGTGCTATAATAGTTAAGCAGTGGTCAGTGAACTCTCAGCTCAGTTGGGAGCAGTGATAAATAAGTTTTAATGTCCGCTGGACTTTATTTAAGTATTCTAAACCATAATATACAAATAATCTACCATTTAAAGTTAATGTATTTCACAGATAAAGAAAAAAGGAGGGAGGTGAGAGAAAAAGCTCTGTTAAAATACCAGGAAAAGCTTTCTTCAGAGTCCAGAGCCAAGGCAGACAAACAGAATGCAGCGAAAAAGTATGCACTTGAAGCAATGATGAAGGTAAGACACTCAGTGGCACAACAGTATACTCATAAGTTGCATCACCACCTGTCTAAAATTAACATTTGAGGTCTGCTGTGAAATCTAGAAGGACTTATATATGGTGTATTTTGCCTGAACTCAGCTTGAAAAGGAGGAAAGAGACAGTATTCAGAAAATGAAGGAAGCTGAGCGAGATAAAACCACAGCAGAGCTGGCAACATGGCAACTGCAAGAGAAGGAAAATGCAATGGAAAAATCCCAGCTAAAAATCCAGAGCCAGAGAGACAATGAAGATAAGCTGAGAAAGACAGAGAAGAAAGAAAACAGATGTTCAGTTGAAGAAAATGACAAACTAAGTAAGTAACTACCTATACCATCAATTTCTGTCTTTATTTGTTGCTTTTGATATGTGAATTAACACATTTATACACTTAGATGAAAGAGGCAACAGTGACACAAGGAGCAAGAAAAAAAAGATGGATCTTCCTGCTCCAAGACTTGCTGGAGACATTCAAGTCACATTTACCCCACGAGTTTTCCCAACAGCCCTCAGAGAATCAAGAGTGCAAGAGGAAGAAGAGGTGAGAGTTGCCTGTCTCTCTTTTGTCATTTGTGGGGTTTTCATATGTTGGTATTCAGCATTTTGTAAAATATAACAGAAGAATCTTCTTAAATAGACCAAGACCTTAGTCAGCCTTGGTGCCAGTCTGACGATTTTTTAATACTTTAAACTGCAATAGAACAATATGAAAACAATCAAACTATAAAACATAGTTTTCTGCCCCTTGTCTGTCAAGTACATATAGATGTGTTACCAGCAAAAAAGTGCTTATTACAGGTGCAGCCTTTGTACCCACTGCAGTCCCCTTGGTCTGTAGGAAGCAGTTAACTTTAAACAGTTTATTATGGGGTAGACACTGGGTTTTTCTTTGTAAAATATATTTGGAAATGGAGGTTAAGCCTATATTATTTAAAATGCAAGTATAGAACCCTTCCGTGTTTATACATGTAAGTATTGAAGAGTACAGTGTTGCTATCAGACCTTTGAGCATATTTTTCATGTCTTCCAAAAATAGATGTAACCAAGCTTACCTAAAAAAAACACACACAAACTTTGATACAGGACTATTTTTATGCCTTAAACTACAGTTTTAAAAGGCTGTCCACACCAAGAGTGGTAACTGTAGAGATAACTGTACAAATATAGTTTTAAAGCAGCACTTTGTAAAACTGTGTTTTCCTGTGAGCTTTGGTGAGATCTCTGAGTGCAACAGGGCTGTAATAAAACACACATGGGGCTGCTCTGCTCTCCCTCATTGTCAACATGCATTTGTTTACAAGCAGAGAGTTTTAAAGGTTCCAAATTGGCAAATCTAACTTGAAGTTCAACTAGAAAGAGACAACTTTTTGATGTAAGATTGTTTTATGTATTTGCTTATATGCAAACCAGGAAATACCTTGTATTTCAGAGGCAGGCTGTGAATTTTACAGTAGGGCCTTCAGCGCTATCATCCCGCAATGAAATGGCCCTCTAATATCCTCACAATGGCACTAGGAGTATATGCTTTTCATTACCATTGTCACAACAAGCAAAAATGAAATAAAACACAGATAATACAATCAGGAATCAGCAGGATTACTCAAAACATTTTTTTCTCCTCCTTCATTCATTATGCTTTGATCTAAGCAAAACATCTAAAGCACGTGGCTACAAAACTCAGTATCCCCATTTGCTTCAACAGTAGAGGAATTTACTGGAAATTATGAAGGTCTCAGTGTAGAATTTTCACCAAGAGACAGCACGGGGGAAATCTGATAAAAATTAATACAAATTCTAATTTATACTTGCTGCACTGGAAGCAGTGCCACCAAGTGAGAGAGTTGCAATGAAATGAGTTGATAAACTAATGGGAACAAACTAAGAAGACATATGATGCCCCTTTTTGACAGTGTTAATAGGTCTCAAAGGTCCCCAAAACAAAGCTGTGAGGTTTCTTGCCTAAAACACCACTCGGATGTTGTGGAAAGGCATGCCCAGGTACTCCTCTGTTTCAGCCTTCTTCTGAACATGCTGCTTAAGCTGCTCTCTGGAAGTGCATGTGACTATGGCCATAAGCCTATGTTTATGGTGAGAACTTAGTGTAGCGCTTGGCTGCTGGTAACAGAGTCATTAGCTAACAGGCTAAGTGCATAGCCATAAGGGAATCAAAGAACACACTGCAATATTTCCTTGTATTCAGCATGCAGTTCTATTACTGCTGGTTTCTTACCAAGGCGTGGGTCATTATAGTTAACTCATGTGAGTAGATAATCTGGAGTGATGACATAGTTCTGTCAGTACCCTTAAAAGCACAGAGTTCCTTTCCCACCCTTCTGACCAACCATCAGGAAACATACTCCAGCGCCTGAGCTCACAGTAGATGCCATCCATATTGGCTGCTGTGCTAGTGCCTGGCTGAACTGGTTGATTCATACAGTGAAGCAGATCAAACAATTCACTGATTTTTCATTGGGTCAGAATTTATGAGTGGAATAAGACAGAGCGAGTGTGTTTTGCCTGTCTTTACAGCCCAAAACTGAGCAGTGGTAAGTTTTTTTGGCCTAGACATGCTATTTGCAAATGCCTTGCCAAAGACTTAACAAAGATGGCAATTCTTCGGAAAGTTAGTTCTCTTGCTGAGGGTGGAGGTACTCAGCAAGGGGGAGAATACGCAAATTTGGCAAATTTGTGAACTAACATGGAGGGACAAAAAAGATAGAAACACATATTCCAACACACAAGACAAATGGGTGAAGAACTTATCAGACAGGGTCCTCGTCCAACCAGAAAAGGAGGTCCTTTCCAATTTTGCAGTAACCCTAGAACAGATTCCAGTGGTAGACCTTAACAATACAGAGTCAGCCATCTGTGATTACAAGCTGACAGTCACAGAGGTAACAGCTACTCTCTCAAACACCTCCTTTCAACCTTACGGTCCAGGAAAGAAGAGCATTGACATCACTGCACAAAGATGAAAACATAACCATCTTGCCTGCAGATAAAGCGAGATGCACTGTGATACTTAACACAAGTGATTACCAGGACAAGGTAATAAACCTTCTCAATGACACTACCACCTATGAGACTCTGAAACGGGACCCCACAAACATCTACAACAAGAAGGTACTAAACCTACTGAACAGGAAAAAGATTGAGTAATCGACCGGCCACTCTTTTACAGGCTATATCCAGGGGAAGCAGTCCTATGCATTTATGGGCTACCCAAGATAAACAAGGAAGGAGTACCCCCCGACCCATTATCAGCAGCATCAACTCAGTTACCTACTATGTGGCAAAATATTTGGCCACAATCCTAGCCCCCCTTGTTGGCAAAACTACTCAACACATCAGAAACTCACAGGACTTTGCACATAAAATCAAGGACATCACACTGGACCCAGAGGAAACCATAGTTTCCTTTGATGTCACATCACTTTTCACCAGCATTCCATCCACAGAGGCAGTCCAAGCAGTAAGAAAACAACTCTTACAGGACAGCACACTGGAGGTCAGAACAAAACTCACCACTGACCACATCTGTTACTTACTGGATCTCTGCCTTAGTACCACCTATTTCCAGTTCAGAGACCACCACTACAGGCAGAAACATGGATGCGCCATGGGCTCCCCTGTTTCTCCCATAGGGGCTAACCTGTACATGGAAGAGGTGGAGAGAAAGGCCCTAGCCTCATTCCTTGGAGCAGCACCTGTGCAGTACACTTGGAGGCAGACAGTGAAGTGTACCAGAAACCCACACATACGGATCAATATCTACTCTTTGATTCCCACCATCCTCTGCAGCACAAGCTGGGTGTCATCAGAACCCTCAACCACCGGGCTGAGAGTGTTCCTACAAGGAAGGAAGTAAAGGAAAAAGAACAGAAACACATTAGAGAAGCACTTACAACCTGTGGATACCCTAAATTGGCCTTTTTAAAGAACAAAAAGAGAAAGGTTATGGAGCATGAAAGGAAAGAGAGACACAAGAACATTGTGATCCCTTACATTGCAGGTGTTTCAAGCTTAAGAGAATTTTTGGCAACCAATTTTTGAATTTTTTTGAAATTTATATTTTGTGTATGCTGGAGATGGAGGAGATACTTACACAAGGTCAGGCTATTTTTGTAAGTTTCAGTTTCTTACCCTTGCATATTAAAGAATTTTGTCAATATTTTTTTTTATTTATTTCCCTAGATATTTCTTTAACACCTTAGAGCAGTGGTCCCCAAACTTTTTCTATGGAGGGCCAGATGACTCTGATTGGCTCAATAGGAGGGCCGGAGGTTAGATGTAGGCCTATATCAGTAATAGCAAACATGCGTAGCAGGCTACTGTGAACAATATCTAGGCTAGGCCTATCTTTTAGATAGATTAATAAATTGATTAATATTGCAGTGTAATACCATTTTAGGCTATGTTAGGCTACTATGTGATAACAAACAGTGTGTAAAAATCACTGGAATCATCATCAGTAACAATTAGGCCTAAACTTTTTTAAACATTTCAAAGATTTTATTCAAACTCATACATTTGTGAAGTGCATCTCAAGCAGAACAAACATTAGGTCTATAATTAACTGCCATAACACCTTGTTAACCAGCTGTTTATCAATAAATGATAAATAAAAAAATATTTCATTCAGTAGGCCAGTGTTTTTCAACCGGTGTGCCGTGGCACACACTAGGCGGCACACCTGTGTGTTTTGCCGCACACTAGCGTGTGTTGCGGCAAACCTGCAAATGGAGAGCTGTTTCTAGATCTCGCATAGATAACAAAAAACGAGACAAATATTATATAGTCCTTGAAGACAGAAACACTCTCCTTACATACCAAACATATTGCCTTTTCTTTCCATGGTACGAAAAAATAAGCGTTCGTCCACTCCGTAAAATCCCCACACTCATTGTCAACTTTTCGTTTCTTATTCATAGTTTCTGGTAAGCTAACTCAAGCTTTTCCAGAGGTATGATGCATTTAATTTGGCGCGGGAAAGCGAACTACACGGCTGAGGAGAGAGTGGGAGAACACAACATAATACGGTGCAATTCTAAATAAGGTGTGATTCCAAATACAGAGGCCACCAGTGGACAAAAATGTATAAAATTTTCAGGAAAACAGCGAAAAATAGGTTGTTACAATGTTTGCCTGCATTCAGCCAATGCAGAGCAGCGCCAAACAACCACCAGTGGTCAAAAACAGTATGACATGTGCTCTATTAGGAATTGCCATAGAGAATGAATGGGAGAAATGAGTTTGATGGTGCTCCCGTGAAATATTTTAGAGGGCCATTAAAAATGACGTTGCGGGCCGTAGTTTGGGGACCACTGCTGTGCAGCAAAAGACATTGTTGTGCCTTGATCTTGGACACAAGATCAACACACATGCTTTTAATACCTTCAGTCTCATTTATATCAGTGAACTTACAGTAACATTACTCATTCACAAGCACATTTCCACACCAAAGTTTGATCAATAAGCTTCTCAAAGAATATTTTTTGCTGGATATCTAAAGTACTTCTTCAAAGTATAAATCTTAAAGTCCCCCTCAACTCAAAAATATGTTTTTCTTCTTGTTCCAACAGTTGGATGATTAAGCTTCACTGTGCAGAATGATGTATGTGCTGTTTTCACACCCATCTGCTCAAAGTGGAAAATTTCTCTGTGCTCAGTGTATTGCTGGTTTGAGGAGACAGGCATATAAGCATGGTTTGTGATAAATAATTTCGGAAGATGATCTTGTCCAATTTGCAACTCATACAACTTGTGAGACAGACACCTGAAACCACCAGTACACACACACTGAGAATGGACCTTGAGAAATTCAAGAGTGAATATTTGCAGATTCTGGATCTTTTACAAGGTATTAGGAGTTAATTCCATTTCAAGGGTTCGATGTGCCTTTTTCATTTCATTTTTTATGTCAAAGATATATCAGACACATAATTGTTCCAAACTGACCAAAGTGAAATGACCTGTTTTTTATATCTTTTTAAATTAAAGTGAACCTGAGGTCATTGTTTTCAGTTATTTATAGTGTCGGCAGAGTCAGAGCCTGAACCTTTTTTAAGGATTTTTTAAAGATTAAGGATTTCAACAGTCTCATGTTAGAATTTAAAGATCTCCTCTGGCAATAGTGTGAAGGGTTTTTACTCATTACAACGATTGTGAGTGGCTGCAGACCCTTATCAGTAGGTAAATCAGTTCATAATTCCAAACAAAACAATTATTTAAAGATGAAACTCCTCACAGGGACCAGTGGCACAGTTAATTTTGTGTGCCAAAGCCCAAACCCGAGCCAAAAACAAGGCCATGGCAGAGTCACTGTTTTAAAATCTGGTACAGAATCAACAGCAGATGTCATATTGTTTTAACAAGAAACATACTGGATTTGAGTGTTACTCTTGCCTGTGAGTGGTAATGAGCTATGACAGTGAAGTTGTTCATAAAGTTGTTTCTTTTATGAGCAACTTGTAACCTCCACTGATCGCAAAGTGATGCAGACTGATGCGAATATAAATTATTTTCGTCAGATCTATTCTCAGCAGAAGTCAGAGTAAGCTGAAATGAAAAGGTTACAGTTTTTTGTGTGTTTTCAGATCATGTCACTGCTGAAGATGGAATCTTTTTTTTTTGCCCCTGGTGTAAGAACCAAAGTATCTGTAATTTAAAATGCACTCAGTAAGGTGATGAGTTGATTTTATAATATCATTGGAAGATTCATATGGAACCAATAAAACTCCAGCTCTCTACACTTGCTATCTTTGGCGCTATGCTTTTACCATGAAAAACAAATACTGAATAGTTATGAAAATGCTAATTAATTCTATTAAAAAGAAGGTCACATCTACAAATCAATATTAATTATTGGAAGGACACTGTATTAATTAGACACACTCCCTACTGTCATTTGCAGGTGATGTTTCCATTGGTCTTCAACACTTGCACTCATTGTTAGCGGCTGTAAATGAAAAGTCAGAGCCTTGGATTTGAACCCTAAATGTGAAAGTAATCCGTTACTCTTCAGTCCTGATGGTAATGCAGCTGCTGATCTGATCTTCAAATGTCAGCCGGTTCATTATTAAACCAAAGGGCTGTGATCCTACCTGTCATTTGGCTGCTTTTGAAGGTCAGCAGCTTGAAGAGTATTCAGCTCAATACCGGACACAAATACACTCTTCCACACACACACTTACAAATACACACTAATACACATGAGCACTCATTTGAGCACGCATCCAGCTGAACACACAGACTCAAACACACTTCAATAACTCTAAATGTCTGCTGTCAGTCACCTTCCTTCCTGTCTTGCATTCTATCTTTAGCCCTCAATATGGTTCTAATATTTGCAGACTTAAATATGAGAGTAAAGTTAACCTACTGTCCAATCATGCATTAGCTTGGGACTTGGTATATGGCATGAAAAGGGTCCACAAACCAGTGAAAGGTCATATATTCTAGTGGACACACCTGAACTCTCGTGCCTGCATGACCCCTGACCTCTGATTCAAAGCACTTATATATATATATATATATATATATATATATGTATGCATTTTTAATCTCGAAGATTGCTTTTTTTTCATTTGTCTTTCACTCTGTCTCCTTCTCAATTTCTCCCTCTGTCAGATCTTAATAATGAGAGCCAGTAGCCTTTAACCCCTCCACAATAAACTCTGTTCTCCTTCCTTACTTCCTTTTTCTTCCATCATACAAAATTCAGCAGTGAGGAAGATCACAGAAGGGAAGGGTCAAGGACTTTAACTGTCATTAGCATTTAGATTTAAACTGGTATGAGGTTTGGGTATGAGGTGGAAAGATTTTTCTTTTTTCTGATTGGTGAAGGGAAGCAGGGCAGATGGAGAGCGGCGCAGAAAGACATGAGAAAGGAGAGATGCGGCAAGAGAGTGGGTGCTGTGGCAAAACTTGTTTTTCAAGCAAATCCGAATGGGAAGTGCGAGAGAGGTATGGAGAAGAAAGCAATTTGAAAAATACAAGCGAGTGCATGGATGAGGGAAGTGGAATTCGAGGAGTGGTTGTGTATGGATGAGTGGAAAAGAAATTGTGATAGGCAGATGGGGAGAGAGGAGACTTAGGACACTCATCCTCTTATTTCATCACGGAAAGGAAATTACTTGAAGCGGAGACGGGGTGAAAAATTTCGAGTGACAGAGATGCGGAGAGCTAGAAGATTCATTGAGCTCTGTATGGCGCTATGATCCTGTGTGGATCGATGTCTGGAAACCACTGCTCGACACAAACTGCATCTTATGTGCTTTAAGTGACAATTCTTTAAAAATTTACCAAACAACCCTTGTGGCTGAGGAGGAGCAGACAGAGACATGAAAGGCAAACATGGGAAATTATTGAAAAATTGTTTTGCTAAAATAATGCATTAGTATATCCCAACAATTAAACAAGCAAAAAGCAACTTAATACATCAGTTAACTTATATAAACTTTGCTCCGACTTACTCACTATTACATTGCCTCATTACCAAAATGTCAATGGAAGTAGTTTACTCTGTAGGTTACTCTTTTAACTTGGCTTCACTTTTGTGCAAAACCTCTTTTGGTGTTACTAATATTTATAGTATGCATATTTATTCATGTATTTCATTAATTTATTTATTTCACTTTTATTTCATCATACTGTTTTTTTTTTCTCTTTGTGTATGTTTTCTGTCACAGAAGTCAAATCAATAAAAACTGACCTTAACCTTAAGTAAAAGCACCTACCAGAAGTGCAAGTTGCCTCAGGCTCTGCATGGCACTGCATCGATTTGATGAATCTTTTTAGTGCATAAAAAAGTCAGAAAAAAGAAAAATATGGCCCATAGCAAGGTCAAGGATATTGATTTTACTGTCTTTTAAAATAAATATAAATATAAATAAAAGTTGGATTTTGTGATTTTTTTTTTTTACAAACTAACAACAAAGAATAACCAAAATGCTTCTGTTTAAGTTGCTATTGATCAGGTATTGGATTAATCTGTTAATTATTTTGAGAATACTTATTAACTTTGGGGTGCGAAAAGTGCATAAACTGCCATATATAGTGGATAGCAGTCAAAAGTGCTCGGGCCAAAAACATTTGTGTATCATACAGCTTAATCATACCATGATTGTCTAAGCAGGTGGTCAGGGTGTCTGTGGAGAACACTTGAAACTTTCCCTCCTCAGGTCAACAGTGCGCAGTGTGTGCTGACTATTATAGACTATTATCATTAAACAAAGTTGATGACATAAAAACACATAATGCACAAAGTGCTCTTCTCAAAAACCAAATACCAAGTAAACATATGCAGAAAACTTTCAGCATTTGTTTCTCTTTCCTAATCCTAACTGATTAAAGGGTCACTGTCTAACATGGCTTATTTGCATAAAGTAAATAATTTGTGAATTACATTACCCTCTTTGCACAGATATGGAAAAAGGAGAGTTGGGGGGAAGAGAGATTAAGGAGTAATGGAAAAAAAGAAAGCAAGCATTTTCTTTCAGTCAGTTTCATGGCTCTCTCAGGTCTTCGAGTATGTTTGTTTCAGATGTGAGCACCTCCCTCTGGGATGGAGCAAAGACCGGTGCAGTAACTCATCCCTTGCCCGTGTCTGCTTGCAGTTATGGCCTCATCCTGACTTCATGACTGGAAGGTTCCTATATTACACACAGTTACTCTTTTCCATCCATTCAACCCCCACCCCCCATCCTTGCATTCTCTCTCCTGCTTTGCTCTTAAACTAATTGACATATTTGGAAGCTTTGTAGCTTATCATCTTTAAACAAATTATCTCTATATATTCAAAAACATTCAGAAGCATTTAACATTCCTGAAAAGATGTGGGAGATTTTAAGCTGAGCCTTTTACAAGTTTGAAAAGAGTCAGAAAAGAGATAAGTGAGACTAATTTGAAACACTATATCTCACTTAGCCCTGGTCGAACTTAATGGCCATGTAATGGTTATGGAGCAATTTCCTGTCTAGCAAACAAGGACATCTACCCAGAGGTCAGAGTTCAGAGATAATCTAATTCTCTTTAAACACAGCTAACAGATTTGCAAGATAATGTCACATTGAAAATTAAGATGTATATTCATGCAAGTGTGTGTATGTGTGTGTGTTTCAGAAAGAGAGTCAGACAGCTTGCCTGCACCTGTTTCTGATTTAAATGCTTCGATACAGATCTCAGACTCGTTTTACTCTCTTGGACTCTCAGAGAGGCACGAGGGAGCGAGCTGTCTGTTTGGCATGCACGTCTGCAGTGGAAATACTGTGCGAGTGGCTCAGTGTTTGTCCCTATGAATGCATCTAAGAAGATCTTGCATGTGTATGTGCACCTTATGTGTGTGTGTGTGTTTGTATATTCCCATGCATGTGTTTGTTCACTCAAAGTTGGATGCTGCTGTTAACATTTGCAAGTGAGTATGTGTATGCAGAGGTGTATGCCTTAGGAGTATGTGTGTTCACTAGTGTGTGCACCAGTAAAAACCGAGTAGTGTAAATCTACCAGCTCCTCTCTTTCTCCCTCACTGGCTACAAACACAGGAATGAACTCCAAAAGATTCTTTGATGCTTAAAGTTTTGTTTAGTGTTGAAACTAGTGAAACTTCTTTGCTGGAAAATTTCTAAATTCAGCAAAGAAACCCAGCTTGATTACAAAGCTAAACAAAACACCATATTACAGATCCTAAAGGTCCAAACAAATATAATTGAACAGAAACATTATATCAACTAAAAAAGCCCCCTACATAGAAATGGTTATGTAATGTTCAATTGTTGTGGCTGTTTGGTTTTTCCTCCCTTGCTGCTTCTGACCTGCAGCAGTCAGAACTCAAATGTATTCGATGATAAAAATACTCTTAACAGCAGCCGTTACAACCACTGGGAATAAATACACTTTAGTGGAAATCAAATGGTGTATTTCCATTGTGATCCTCAAACAACCAACACTTCTTACACAGTCTAATGATTAACAAGAAAGAGAAGCTTCATATAAGACGATGGCATCTGTCAAATCTCAGAAAGAGAAGAGAAAAACGAGAAGATAGAGAAACGCTTTGGACTCTGACTATCAAAACAGGAATTGAAGAAACTGACTTTCCATTAAGGCAGTGCAAGTTCTTATTTTTCCTATTTTGTGAACTCTAAAAGTAGAAGAGAAAATAACAGTCTAAAAACAGGCGACACATCAGCCCATTTGACTCGCCTCGGCATTTGCTCGAATTGTTTTGTTTTGAGCTCTTTCAAGTTCCTGTGAAAAGTTAAATTGAGTGTATGTCATATTTTATTCCACACTGTCAAACCATATCAGAGAAGCTATTTGGCATGGCGTACTGCATATCCATCCACCTGGAAGCTAGTGTGAGAGGTTTTCTCTTGAGGCTGTTTTGATCGTTACTGACAAAGTTTGTGTGTCTGATGCTGGTGTGTTTGTGGACATGCTGTGTGTGTTTTTGTGTTTCTGGACCCCTTTTCTGTGTGTATTTGGACTTTTTTACTTTTAATTATTGTATACGTCTGAGTAGTATTTTGCAGGTGTGTGCATATTTGTGTATGCATTCCTGTATGTGGGCGGATGTGCGTATGATAATGTGTTCTATTTCCACAATCAACTCCCCTGAGGCGAGTAAAGCGTGAATGGTGTCTGAGACGAGATAAACACACAGTTGGATGAGAGGCTCTAAACCTGTCTGAGGATATGTGTACTCTGTGTATGTGTGTACTTTAGTACTTCTGTCTCTGTGAGGACCAATCTGAGTTGTTGACTTTTGTAGGAAGTGAGGACATTTGGGTTAGCGATTAGGTCAACACAGGGCCTTACAAGTATGGACACCAATTTTTCTGTTTGTTTGAGCATGACTGTTTGAATTGGCAACAGAATATTCTGTATTATTCTGGTTTTTGAAAGCTTATTCCCTCCTTATCCTCATGATTTTTCTTTTGTGTTTGGTTCTGGTGGTGTTTTTAAGAGATAAGATACAATGGAAATACAAATAATAATGGTGCGAAAATAACATGCAAAAACATCTTAAGATTTTTCGGGCTGACTAAGACAAACTACGTGGCTAAATGTTTCAGCTAGCTTGCAGAAGTTACTGTCATACTTAATTTTAATTGCATTCATAACATTGCAGTACTTTTGATATCATGCTAAAATGTTTGCAGATATGATGTACAGTATCATGCAAGATTTTAGTCACATGCACATAATTGCAATTAGATCATGTGTTTGAATTAGAGCTAAAAGCCTTTCTGCATGCCATCCCAGTGCTTAAAACCATTTTTTATCCTTTGAGTTGTTTAATGACTCAAAATACAACAAATTAGAACCCTTGATCAAATTTAAGTAAAGAATAGACTGAATGGATAAGTATGCAATCTTGTATTGAATCTTAGTTAGTGGGAAAAACTTCTATTTTATGAATTGACAGCAAGCTGTGTCATTTATTGTACAACCTGTCTCCATATCAAAAACACCCCTTGTATAGAAACACATTCAAAACATCCCTCAGAGCATGTTAAGTTGTTTTTTTTACTGGAGAGCAGTGATGGTCAGTCTAAACAAAGAGACACTAAAATATCATTATGACATTGGATAAGCAGGTGGCTGAACCTGCAATGTAGTTTTGAAATACTAGGTGAGGGATGGGGGGGGGGCTGTGGGAGCATTGTAAATAGTCTAGTAAATCACTAATATGTGCTGTAGACTTTCTATGCAGTCTGCCACAGCAGATAGCAGTATATTGGCAAAGTCGATTTAGCCTGAGGCCAGATATATATCCATTATCAATGGCATTGCTACTGTAGAGCTTAATGGACTTAGTTGCAGACTTTCTCACTGCAAGTTGTGAAGCAAATATAGGATGAAAATTGAAAGAGGCAAAGTACATTTAGGTGTTGCATATGCTATAAAGCAACCGTGCCGAACTTCTATCACTTTTTATCAGTGAAGCCACACTAAATGTCATCTCTAAATTCAGTCGCATACATTCATAATGAGACAACTCAGAATCACCATATTAATTTTCTTCTCTATTTGAAAGTGTACAGCAATGGCTGGTGGGGTTCGGAAAAAATCTAATATCACACCATTTCTCACCATTTACCTTGCTACTGATATTGCAGCAGTAATGCAGAGATGACTGGTGGTGCTTCCACAAAATGTTACCACAATGAAATTATTGATAAAAAGCTTTAAGTAATGTGGATAGAATGATTAGGTTGTTAAAAGTAATTAAAGTAACAGCTTGATTGGTCTGGTTATCAAAACTTTACATCACTCGTCTCAAATGCAGCCTTTTAAACCAGGAATTTCTTAGTTAAGTCATATCACAATAAAACAATACTCACAATCTGACACAATATTTAGTCTCTCACAACAAAATATATCCATCTACCTATTTGTCCATGAGTCCATTAATCTCTTCATCTGTCAGTCATGGTTCCTGCCCTCGTCCTCTGTGTTTCCATCAAGCTTTTTCTCTTGACCCAGTCAGCTGATTGCCCACCCCAACCTGCAACTTATTCACCATCACAAATTACCAGAAAGCCTCACCTATCTGCACTCATTCTCCCTCATCAGCTTGCATTCATACAAACCCTTGTCTTCAGTCATTTCCTCTTGTGTACCAGCTTCCTGCATTTTGTATTCTGCTGTCTGTTTCTGCTCACCAGCGTCTCTGTTCACATGTCAGCATGATTGTTCACCTGTCAGCTTGCATGACAGGTTTGTGTTCATTTAAGTATCTTCTTTCTGCCTTTTACTGATACGACCATGACTGTCTACCCTCAGGGAGAGCGATGTTAAATGCTAACATATGTAAATATAAAAAGACAAACAAGATCAGCACAGCAAAAAGCTTGTAAATAAATATCAAATCAATATGAGACAGTGCTCTACCTTTACCTGAGTAATAGAAGCACATTCCCTGAAAAAGGACAGTAAGTGCCTCACAGGCTTTAATGCATCTTAAAATTCCTCCAACACACACTTACACATAGACACATGCACACATACACTCACAAAAAACAGCATTTAAAGCTCAACCATTCATCATCACAAGAAGAAAGGCTTCTTCTTAACTAAAATCCCTTCTCCCAGTGCAATAAAGATGCAGATAATGAGCAGCAGCAAGGTCATATAATGCCTTTTAACCCAGAATTTAGACATCTAAACAAAACCAGGCAGGTACTTCTTTTCTTTTAATGTGCAATCTGATCCCTTAATAGCTCCTGTGAAGCTCTCTAATCTTGTCCGGCTCCTACTGTGTGTTTAAAGGCAGGTGATAACGTCTGTCAAATAGTCATTTGGCAGTTTGGAACAGTTTCCCACCTGACTTCCTGTCTGAGAAGGAAATAGGCTGTCAGAGCTGATCATCTTCATGTTGGACCTTCTCTCTGAGGTCTCCGCTGGCCTGACTGTGACCCTGCCCAGGGGGTCAAAAGTCCGATGTTTCCCACCAGTTCTTTATGATGCATCCATGCAGCCCTAAAGTTTTACATAGAGTGTCTGCATGTGGACCAGACAGAGACCCAATTTCACTCTAGGAGTCAAGAATTTAGCCTAGACTGTCGCACTGAGGTAAAAAACAAGATTTTATGGAAAATCTGTTTGTGGTTAAAGGACAGTTTCTCTTTTCCATCACTTTTTCTCACCCTTCCAATGTTTTCTGACAGGTAATGAAGCAGTTATGTATGGTGCTACCTAAACCTGCCCAGGAATCCAGGTTTTTAACTCAAACATGCATGCCATGTTGTTGTATGGTTGCTAAACTTGATATTTTAATGAGCCTCCTTGGTCTTTGAGTATTCAGTCAGGTGGATCTTAAAAAGCCAAGAGGTCAGACAGCTGCAGTGCAGTCATATTAATGCAAAAAATAATATTTTAGGTGTTTAGGTGTGTACCTTGTCCCCTCACAGTTTTCACCTGTGGTACAAAATCAATATTCTGGTGATTTATATGGATTTGAATAATATCAATAATGAATAAACACTAAAAGAAAGAGAAAACATCGGCAAACCAGAAATTAACATCCAGCAAACCAAATTTTATGAGCAATATGTGAGCGAGCAGGAGTCCAATGATAGTCATCCAATGATAGACAATCCTGACGGAAAACTACAGACCCCATAAAATAGCCATTAGAAACTTAAAGTTAATGTACCTCACATTAAGTTTGCAGTTACACTGCCCTCTTTGCCTTTGACTGTTTTTGCTTCCTTGCCTTTTTCTGAAGTTTCTGAAGTTTCCCTCCACTCAAGAATGTGTGGGATTCTGGTTTCTGTTTCTGAATATATCTGGTAAAAAGTCTCACCCTGGCACATAGATGTAGGTGGGTCAAGAAGAGCCTGAGTCTGTTCACTGGAGTTTTTTTTATCATCTGGTAAATTTACAGTTAATGGTCATGTTTCAGTCATCTGACTTTATGACCAATAAGGATAAAACTGGATTATGATGATGATGGTGGTGGTGGTGTTTTTTGGAAAGGCAATGCATTTCACATATGCCTGGGAGCAGCAACTCTTTAACTCAGTGCACAGCCCACACATTGCACAGGGGAACCAAACATTGCTCTGGATAGCTGATTTTCATGTAGGTTAGAATTTAAAAAATATTATTTTAAAAAAACTGTCCTCACAAGGTTTCATACATAACTGAGAAACTTTGGCCAAAATATGAAATTGCAAACTCAAATCAGTGAATAAATTTTATATTTAGCAAATTTTAGGTCAGAGACTTTCTTTTTAAGGCATAAGTATGTATGGAGTGAATGCAGCAGTGCAAAAGCACACAAGAACATCAGGATCATTTGGTATAAATCTGCAGCAGTAGGCAAAGACAAAAAGTTGCAGTCAAGTCAGTAGCCTTCAGTTTGTACAGGATGGCACAGAAACACTTACATCCTGTCAGATCTCATTTCCATTCATTACAATGTTATCAAACCCATGCATCGGTTTGTGCACAGTCTCCAGTTGCTCTAATTGTGACATGATAGCGAAGCCATTCAGGCAATCTGATTTCTGTTTAACGGTTCAAGCTCCCTATTGAATTCTCATAAATCATCATCATATGCGCTTGCTGCTGTATATAGATCATCTAAGCTCAGCATCCGATCCAAACCACATAAATAAACTAAAAAAATGATTAGTCAAACACAGTAAAGAATTATAGTACTGTTCAGTCCTCAATGCGTGCTGTGCATCTATGACAGGCAGCTAAACGCTTTGCTCCAATCAAAACTCTGTATTGTAATTCAACAGGTTTATTGTTGAAGCAAAGTGGGAAACTAAAGAAGAAATAAACAAACAATAAAGATTATATGTCCATAAGCATAAAATAAAACAACTCCATGTTGTATAGATACACTATATTAGCTAAAAACAGCATAGCTAATGACAGCAGTAAGCTAGAAAGAAATGCAGATGACATGAGCTACTAAAAAACTTACAACGTAAGTTTTGCCGCTTTAACATAATACAAAAAAAAGTATACAAATGTGTCAATAATACATATCGATGATGCAATCTCAAACAAGATGTACACTGAAGCGGCTGATTAAACACTGTGAGCCGCCAACTCCTCAGCTACGTGACTTTTTTCTCACTTCCTCAAAAAAGTTTACCAATTCAAGATTGACAAAACATAGACTGCTGAACTAAAATCGACCAGTAGGCGGTGATATTGTGCTTTTAACTCCCTCTCTTTACAAAATATAATAAAGTCAATGAAATCAGACACAAGAAATGATTTTTAAACTTCAACACTGAACATTATGAACTAAAACAGAACAAGTACATTAGCTTGTATTATTGATCTATCAGAGGCTATCAGGCCATTTTAAGCCTACGAATGTTATTCTACAATTCCTCATATTCCACTTTGTTTTGCTAAAACCCTCAATAACTTAATCACTCCAACTGCAATATACAACAGCTATGATACTGTATCAGGTTAATGATCTCTAAAAAGAATGTAATTTCTGCATATGCTATTGGTCTGATTCTTACTGTACTGACTCATACCTGTGGAGAGTTTGTCACTTGAGGTGTTTTTTTATTTCTTTTTTCTTTTTTTGCATTCCTCTTCTGAAAGGAGTGATATTTGAGCACTTTACTGATATCTGATATCAAAACTTAAGCTAGATTTGGCGCATCACAACTGAAAAAAAACAATCACAGGCAGTGAAACTTAAAATCTAAAAATGCAGAGTGGCTGTCAGAGCAGAGAGTGAGGGTTTGCATTTGCAGAGACACTAACACTGTGACAGTTACAGTCAGTTATGCAACAACCAACTAAAAGATTCTAACTACACTTACCAGTTTTTGATTGAAGTGCTTCTAGCCCCCTTTTCAGATTTTTTAATTTTAGCTTTTTGCAGGAAAACCATGTCACACAAAATATTCATCATAGCAATATATCTCCATATACTCTAAACCGATCTGAAAATAAACTTCAACATAACTCCATAGCAGTTGTTTTTATTACCAGTGCTGTGTAATTTCAATTAGACTATGAATCTATTGGTCTCTCTCTGCTTTTGCTCTCTTTTCTCTTTCTCTTCCTCTCCTTCTTACCTACAATAAAAACATCCCATCTTGACATCTTTTTCTTCACCCTCCCTCTTCATCACTTGCTTTCTTCTACCCTTTTAAGATGTCTTCATCTCTCTCTTTCCTTCTCTCTTTCATCCATACTCTAGCTAAACATTCTGATAAGTGTGCATTTCACTCCATTAGGTTCTCCAGCTAAAGTAAGTTAATCTGGTGAGAAGCCATAAAAGCATTGTTTATGAATAAAGCAGTAAGTGCATTGTTGGCAAGATAAAGCACCCTGATTTATTTTTAGTAGATCTAGGGGAGTTATACAATGAGAACTGCTCTATATGCATATGTCTGTAAGTGTTTTTCTGCCTCGTCCCCTTTTCTTACCTCTTTCTCACTGTTTGTTTCCCCTCTCTCCAATTTGTCTCAATCTGGCTCTCTCTCTCTCTTCGTAACCCTCTCTCTCTCAATTTTGCGCAAAAGCACAATTTCTCCAAATCTGGCTCATATTGTGTCTATCATTTTGACTTTCACGCTCTAAGATGTATTGAAATGTCTTAACTATGTTGTTTATTTTGCCCCCTGCCTGACTGTTTATGCTCACAATAATTCATCTGCAGGAGGCGGCCTTTGTTCTGGAAATATGCTCCTCAACAAAACAGATAAGAGAAAAATGTTATTTTATCCATCGTGACCAATAGGCTTCTTGGCAGCTTGTTAAGTTAATAAAATCACACATAAGGTTGGTGTTGAACATGTGCTGAAGACAAGAGATTTTATTAATGGAAGAAAACACATTCAGGCATCCATTTTTAAAGCTTAAGCAGGGATTTGATGGGCTGCATCAGGTAAAGGTGAGACAATGAGATATTATATCCAGATGTATAAAGAGGATAAAGCATCTAAAGGCTTATCAGATGTCAAAACGTTCTTGTAACAAAATAATCAATTACTGATGTGCAGTCACATGTATTTATTTGGCCAATGCAGCACCTTGCTTTCTACAGTGGAAGTTTGCTAGGTTCAACCTTTTTGCCTGACGACCTTTACTTGCTTTGGCAAGACCCCTCAATAGGCCCCCGCTCACTGCAGAAGGACTTGCTCCATTCAAATGAATGAAAGAGCTGCGTTTTTTTCAGACAAGGCTGAAGTTAGTTTGAATGCAGTCTGTTTAAGACATTTGCAAATAAGACAGGAAATGTTAAGGTCATAGCAAGTTGTGTTAAAAAGGGAACATAAAAGTAGTTTTCACATCTTTTTTCTTATTATCTTCTGCAATACTTAGCTCACAATGTTATTTCAGCACTTCATGACAATGAAATAATTTAAAACAAGTAGACAAGTACATGTTTTTGAGATGGGAGGTGACATTACCTAGAGGAAATCATTTGAAAAACAAGCTTGTGCTTAAAAGTGCAAAAGTGTGTTTCGATACCAATTTGAACTATTTTAGAGATAGAAATGGTAAAGCCTAAAATGTTTTCAGTGTAAAGACTGACTGCAAAAACTGCCAAAAAATGAACTTTTGAAAAATGTTTAGCAGCTTTAGCCTTATTCATGCTCACTGACCATGTTTCTGTGGGCAATGCTCGTATGCCCTGCCTACACTACATACAGAACCAGCACTCTAATCTGACTGGAGGTCCCGATGTGTCAGTAAAGAACTTATTTTAGTAAAGAAATATTTTTTTTACATAACTTTGCAAGTGAAAGAGGCCAAATTTTCTGCCCTCTGAAAGAATCTGAAAAGCTGGTGTGTCAGAAAGGTCAAATGCATCGACAGGAAGGCCAAGGATATCATGACAGAAGGAATAATGTAGAGGAGGGGTAGTGAATAAGAACCAAAGAAGCTAGCTAAAGCGGGAATTGGGTGGAAAATAAAGGATACAGAGTGAGTGAAGGACAAAAGAGCAAAGGTGGCCAATAAAAATGGAAAAGATTGGACAGAAAGTTGAGTGACTGGAAGTGAGTGATGAGGAGAGTGACAGAAGTTGGGAGGAGAGAGGATCTGCAGAGGTGAAGAATGGGATAAGTACACAAAAGAAGGACGAAGAGGAGAGGAGGAAGAAAACACCAGGGGCAAGGAAAGTTCAGGAGAACAAGGGAGGTGTTGGACGGAGAGGACGAGAGCGACAAAAGTAGCAGATAATGAGAAACAGCTGGAGGGGGAGAAGAATGAAGAGAAGGATAAAGGAAAGGAAAGAGAGATGACAATTACAGAGATGATGAGAGGCAGATGGACCTGTGTGATGGATGAAGAGTTGAGAATATGAGGGGATATAGGGTTAAGGTAGTAACACAATGGAGTCTTGACTGTTTCCTGTAGCAAAGAATTCCTCAGCATTTTTGTATGTATGTGTGTGTGTGAGAGTTTGTCAGAGAGACTAGAAAAGTTTAACTTTGACCTCATTAACAAGGTTGAATTGACCTGGCAACCGGTACATACTAAAATATGTGCTAACAGAGCAGCAGCAGACATTTTGTGCTCCTCCTGCAGCAATAAAAGACAAGATCAGATGAAATCAGCTGTAACAGCAACAAGCACAAGCACATAAACAAAGAAACACACAGAGTAGCAAGCATACATGCAAAAAAATAAAATAAATGAAGAGAACATCACCAACAGATGAGAGTCAGTTGTCTTTTAGTAATAAAACCCATATTTTAGCCATGTAAAGTCAAGGATGAATAACATATTTCGGACAGATGTGGTTTGTTGATGGAAGTTTTTATAGTTAGAATGATTAAGTTGTTACACGCCGATGGAAATGCTGTCGAGGCAAAACCAGTTTTGTGATGGTACTTAAAACCTTTGAAAAACTTTGTCATGAGAGATTAATTAAATGGAGGGAGGGATGGTGGGATGAGTGGGCATAAATTGGAAGGATACATGCATGAGGAGTGAGTAGACAGTGAAAGAGTGTCACATAGTGGATTTCCATCCAACTGTTTTTACGCAATTTTCACAATTTGCACATAAATATTTGGATAATATTTTTTTAAAATCAGGCCATTCAAGTGTCAAAGCTTACATATTCAAAGGAGAAATGCCGTTCATGATCAAAACATCCAATATTTGTGAAGAGGTAAGAATATTGTATCATCAATTTAGTGCAAGTTAGGAATATGTGCCTTTTTTGTTATGTTTTCACCTTTTAGAGGACTAACTGGTATCCATTTAATGATGTCATCTTGTTGCATCCTCCTCTTCTTCTGTGGTTTAATAGCACTCAACTGAACCAGCTGTTTACCTTTATGAACCAACGCCTAATAATCGCTTATTAGTCATGGGTGGAAACATTGGCAGTGTTTTTGAATGGGAACCTTGCTACTGGGACATAGATTTTAATGAACCAACTGGAAGGATGAAAGAAAAATAAACAATCTTAGATCAGATATCTGTGTACACCGGAGACATATCTGGTCTTTTCAAATGCCAAATAAAGTTTCACAGTTTTGGATCCTCCTGCATTGAAGGAGGCCTGGAAGCCATCTGTTGGACTTATTTTAAAAGGAAGAGAGCATGCAATTTCTTGTGTTATCAAACTTTGTTTATCAGCAAGAGATACAACAGCAAGAGAGCCTTGAGGTGTCAGGATGAGACCAACAGAAAGAGACAAACAACAACTCAGATGCACATGCACACAAAAAACACACACACACACACCAAAAGCTTTAAACAGAAAACGACAAAAAACAGCAGGGCAGAGAGAGTGAAACACTTTTGTGGTAAAGTCAGAGGGTGGGAATCAAGGAAGAAAGAATCTAGGCAGATGGACACAGATAAGGGAAATGATGGCAGCGCTGCAAATTATAGAAACAAAGTGAAATGGAGTGAGAATTACAAAATAAACAGAGCAGGAAATCTATAAGAAGTCAGTTTATCAGTGATTGTAAAATACAGATCCACTGTGGCCGCTGTTGAAAAGATAAAGGCTTTAACCTCCAAGACTTTTGACAGTGATCAATAGCTAAGCAACAACACCCAAAGGACCTAGAATGTGTACATTCACAAAAGTCTAATGAGTTTCGATGTCGAGCAATGATCCTTCCCTACACTTCTAACTAAGCAAGCTATTCTTTAATTACTGTTCCTATATTTATCCACTTATCTTATTGGACTTATGTTTCAAAAGCATGTGCTTCATGCTGTGTGTGCAGAAGCAGCTGTGTTTGATGCTCCTCACATTATAGCATCCATATATTTCATATCTAGACTTTTCAACACAGTGCTAATAAATGTCATTAAGATTCTCATTAGCCTGGCCATGAACATTAAATATTTTAGATGTAAACATGCATGGTCTGCATGTATGCATGCACCAGGTTTTCAGTCTGGAACTAAATTGGGCCATATGGCTGCAACAACAACCTGTAGCACAGCCTCATCCACTTACAGGACAGCAAGCATGGAATGGGACACACAGAGGCGGGAGAGCTCAGAAGAACCGGTGACAAACACAACATGCTCTATATGTCAAACAAACACTAATTAGGTTATAAGGAGCAGCTGGGTGGAGGCGGAGAGCAAGGCCACAGGTTTGATGAGGGGATGAGCCACAGGTGTGCAGGGCAGGAAATACACTGAAGGTGAGAAAAACAGAGGCAGGTTGAGATGGAGGTAGAGGACACACTTTCCACTTTCAGTGATTTACAATTGGCAGCCAAGGACACTGAGGATTGCAGCATCATTGCAGAAGACTGGCTGGATGAAAGGTTACACCAGTGATGAGAACTGCATCCATAGCATTGGAAGGGGACAGGTGTCTTGCTCAAGGACACTTCAACTGGGTGGATATTTTCCAATATGGACTTCAACCTTGGTTCTTGGTTCTTCAGTTGAGGGATGGACTACTTGCTATGCTACCCTGATGCCACATACATTAGAAGCTGCCAGCCTTTCAAGAAGACTCTTGACTGGTCTATTACACCAAGGACCTTAAGTGTGCCCTTGTATCATGGGACCGTCTGTCACCAGGACCCAGACAGAGGTGCTTGGCTCATTCTGTTCTCATCTCCACTGACTTCCAGCCTTCAAAAAGTAGGTAAAAACTTATACCAAAACTGCAGTCATTCATATACACTGGCAAAGTTATACCAAAGGTTTTCTGTGTTTGTTTGTTTGTTTTTGTTTTGTTTTTTGCATGATGGGAGCCATCACCATGCTCAGGCTGAAAAAAGCAAACAATACTTTTAAAATATTTCATCAAGTGCATGCATATGGCGTTTATGTTTCCTACATCTATAATGGAGGGTATTCACGGACAATAATATTACTCTTCAGTGTGAATTAGCAGGCTGTAGTCCATTAAAACCCCGCAAAGGGTAAGTGAGTGGAGATGGATAGATGAGTGGACAGACAGATGGATAATTTTAAAGCATTTTTACCACTCTAGTATTCACATTTTGCACTATGCTAAATTTCAACATTTCTGAAAAAAAGGTATGAAGTGAAATAACAAAGACTATCATGGTATAAGAGTTCTTAATAAAACACCCCATGTAATGAGTGCTTTCCCTTTGAAGTACATTTTTCTGATAACCCTGAGACACTTTGACTGAAGAACACTTAAAGCACAGGACTTGGATAGAGTAGTTTAGATGTTATCTTGTCTTGATACTTGTAAAAAGTAAAGGGTTGGTCAACCTTCTTATCCACTTGAATTTATCACCGCACTTATTTAAAGTAAATGGTAAATGGAGTCCACTTATATTGAGATGTGCTACATTTAAAAAAGCACTTTAGCAGCATTTACCCATTTGGGCTCACACAAGGCAACAAGGCTGCTCTGCCCTTCGGGAGCAACTTCAGTGTCTTGCCCTTTGCACTTAGACATGTCGACACAAGGTGCTGAGGATGTAACTGCTTACATATTGATTAGTGGACAGCCCGCTCTGGCTCCTGAGCTGAAGCCATCGGTGTGGGGATAAAGACCAGCATAATATGTAGCATCCAAAACAACTATATCAAGGCCTGAAATGTGTCCTTGGAGTAAGCTGACATCATTTTTTGTCACTAATACTTTGAAAAAAAACTGTATAGTTTCTTGTAAGGAGTGGTCAGACTATCAAAACTTGTCGGGCCAATCACCAAGCACCAGCTGCGCCTGCTCAGGCATGCCATCAGCATGCCCCAGGATCGGCTGCCTCCTTGGATCACGTCTATGCATTTACATAATGTCAGCGCTCAGCATGAGCGTCAGGAGGGGGGGGGGGCATTTCAAAGGCCAGCTGATGGAAAGAAAATGCAGAATCCAATCTGAGAACTTTTTTGAAGACACAACTGTTGACTG
This sequence comes from Acanthurus tractus, assembly GCA_029783725.1. Classification (NCBI taxonomy): domain Eukaryota; kingdom Metazoa; phylum Chordata; class Actinopteri; order Acanthuriformes; family Acanthuridae; genus Acanthurus; species Acanthurus tractus. The sequence continues at coordinate 4,695,236 of JAQNCA010000013.1, forward strand.
TAACAGCCACTGGCAGCAGAGCCTGAGAAGGGCTCTGGGGCTTCAGAGGGAAAAGGCAGCCAAAAACATTAAATATGACAGCAAGATGGCAAAGTGGGAGAGTCTGTCTGTCTGTCTGTCCTGCAGGCGAGCGCCCCGAGATCCAGCTTGAAGTGTTGAGTATCTCCCCTGCTTTAGTGCAAGGCAGTACTTGTGAGGTTACAAACACAGTACTAATATAACCCAGCAGGAAAACATGGTTAACCATCCTCAGGTGTTTTTTGCATGATGATGTTTTCTTTTGGGTGAACACATACAGTTTATCAGGCCGTATGCAAATCCATGCCAGAGTGTGCATGTGTGTGTCTCGGTTGAGAGAGACAGGCGAGGAAGCATTTGGTGGATTTGTTCGAGTCTGTCTGTCTGTGTTTACGGTTTGTGTGAGCTGAGATGTTCAAATTAAAAATTTAAATTAAGGAATTAAAACAGTGGCTAGTCATGTGAGAGGTAATTAAATTTATAACAGCCACAGGGTTGAGAGAGAAAGAGAGCGGGACTAGATTCTGAATTTATTTGCCCAACACCATCACATTTCATATGACTTGTTTAATATGTTGTCATCTTTCATTATAATTGTAATGCAGTACATTACCTTCATGAAAAAGAGACCTTAGCAGTTTGCAAACTGCATTTACAGCTTGGGAATTGTTAAACTGAGTCCAATATGTGTTGGCAAATTTTGTTCACCTGCTTTTTGGGTGCAATGTTAATGAACAGTTTGTCACACATTTCTATTTCCAGGAGAAGGGAAGAAGCAATCAAGCAGCTTTGATAAATTTAGAATAAATATTAGCTGAAACAACTTAAAAGAACATGTCCACATCAAAAGAAATATTTTTTGAGAGACACATTTTGATATTTTAAATACCAAAAAAAAAACCCACTCAAATAATTAAATTAAGCATCAAGCAAGTGTCCTGCTTGTAGTATGAGAAAGGAGCAAATATCTGTCCATTCATCCATCCATTAAGTCACTTATCCTGGTCAGAGTCATTGTTCAATGTGTGTGCCCTTGTTAAAGGTTAAACAATAATGGGATTGTGATTGTTCATCTAATTGCTTTGGCAACAATCGCTACCAGCAATTCATGCACAACATTATTAAAAATTAAAATTGAAATTGAGTGGCTGAGCAAAAGGGAGAGGCAGAGAGACTGGAGGAAAGAAACAGCAAGAAACCTTCATAGTTCTGCTGTGGCGATGATGTGCTGTTCACTGTGCCAAACCAAGCCAAGTGAAAGTGACCCAACAGCGAAAGACAGATGGAGAAAAAGAGACACATATGTAGAAAGAGAAATGCTGTACTGAGACAAGAGAGGAGGTGAAGGAGAGGTTGAGAACACAAAACTTTTTTTGAAGATGAAGGAAGATATATATATATAGACATATGTGGAGAAACTCAAGGACAGCAGAAGGAGAGTGAAATACAAGATGCAGGTGTAACAGGAGACCAGGTATTTTGAAAAAGAGGTGTCTCTGAGGTTCATGTAATTACAACAGAATGCACGGCATGTCCTGACTCACAGCTACACACAAACACAGACGTACATGGTGTCTCACTTGTCTTGCACTCGTGTTGTAAACAAATCTATCATCAGGCTGGCAGCACAGGGACTGACAGAGACTGGATCAGAAGATAGCGAGAGTAAGAGGAAGAGCGCTTAGGGTCAATCAATACACAGCTGAGGTTACATACTAATTCAGCTCATACATCACTTGTAAGTTATTAGGCTATGTATTTTAAATTGCTATTATGAATCAAGTGACTTGGAATGAGAGAAAATAAAATAACATGTATCTTTTAGCTGAATTTTGCTAACTGTATGATATGGAGGTAGCAGAGCCAGCTGAAAATTCCCAAGCTCAGTGGAGCTTAGGTGAATAATATTAAAGAGGGTTTGAGTACAGTATTTTGTGTGTGAGTGTGTGTAAGGGTGGGGGCTATGGCCTTGGGGCTCACATTTAGATCTTTGACTGAAGTGTGAGTTTATTGATCTGGGTCTGTGTGTGCAGGTTTCTAGTATTGTGGTTGCAGATGTGTGTATGTTAAAAAATAGTATTTTTTTTTTATTGAGTGTGTGCATGTGTGTGTATGTTATCACATGACCACTCTTTGATCTGCTGTGTCGATTCTTTACCTGGCTACACTTTTTTGACCGCAAATATTACACACATACTAACACACTCTCAGGTCCTTGAGGCTCTCACGTGTCTGTAAGAAGGTCTGACTTTAAGGTCAAACATTCTCCCTTTATTTTCTGCATGTGTGTGTGTGCAGCAAAGGAAAGGATAAATGAAACATGCAAGACTAATATGTGCTTTATAAGTCTATGAAGTGTCTACGACATTGAGAGTAATAACATGAGTCCATGCACTGTACATTTATTGAATATCTGTGTTTGTGCATGTGTGTGTGTGTGTGTGTGTGTGTGTGTGTGTGTGTGTGTGTATCAGCAAGGCCTAGTGAAGCAGATGGGTACAGCAGCTGCCAAGGCTATTTCATGACTGGATACCCAACAATAAATCCAACCTAAATGCAAAAATGAACATCTGTAAAAAATGAAAGTGTTCCACAGAGGCCCTTCACACACTTCCTGGTATTGCTTTACACTGGTAAACATTGTTGAGGTATCTCATTATCCGTCAGCCCTGCATTGATTCTGCATGACTATTGTAGAAACAACTTCAAGCTGTTATGATTAAAATCTATTGATCTGAAAACTGAGGAGGACTTAAAAGGAAATTGTGTTTTCCTGTTGGCATGATGCTAGATGATTTTTCGCAAGCAAATAGTTTCCATATACTTTTAGGTCAAAGTTTCTGAACGACCATGTTTGAATGAAAAGGTGGAGCTGGGGGAGAATAAAGATTGCTTGTTACGACCGGCTCGTAGGCCGCAACAAAGGAGGGAGATGACAACGATGTTTATGATAATGGGCAAATATTTATTGAATGAGTAAATGGAAAATATGGAATGTGGTTGTGAAGGTCGGTAGCACAGGCAGGTGTATGGACACAGGGAGTGGTGCAACATGCACGGTGTAGTAAGCAAGATAACTAAAGTAATATGAACAAAGAATGAAACATGGTGCTGTTAGTGGCTCGCTGACAGGCAGTTTTGGCAACTGGGCTGGGGCATTAAGTAACCAGGGTCACTGGCCAGGTGCTCTGAGTTAACTCATTTGGCTTCACCCAGCTAAAGTCCTGTAACACAAGCATTAACACAACAAGGCAAGAGAGGCAGGAACTAGTGCCATCACATGCTTTCCTGCTGTACAGACTGCTTAATTAACTTAAAGCCTTAATATCGCTAAGACAGTGTCTGTAGGTTATCGCTTGGTTGTAAAACTCATCTGAGTTGCCTTCAGTTATCACTGTGTGCTGAGAAATAAGCTCAACAAGCAGCAACCAGCAGTACAGTAAAGCTTGGTTGTTTTTCAGCTCTGGGTTTTTTCCCTCAGGCTACACACACTCTCCCTTACCTTGTGGCCTGAGGTTGATGTGCCTTTACATAGGTTGGACACAACATTAAACATTTAAACCACATGTCTGATATTTTGTAGACGCCCCCCCCCCCCCGGGCCGGCGCCGCGGCGGGGGGGGGGGGGGGGGGGGAGGGGGGGGGGGGGGGGGGGGGGGGGGGGGGGG
>JAQNCA010000013.1:4722039-4737850 GCA_029783725.1 Acanthurus tractus
TCTGAGCTTCTTGATAAAGAATTTAAAGATTTTTTGGGGGGTGAAAATCTGTGAAAACTGAAAACATGAGCTAGAACTCCATGCTGTGAAGAAAACATTTCTTTCTGCCTTTGTTCGCAGCTCTTTCATCAAGGGCTTTAAGTCCTAAAGACACAGAGGGAAACAGAAAGACAGGCAGAGACGTGTGTATAGAGACATACCGTACAGAAACACACACATGTACACACACACACACACACACACACACGCCTTATTACTCAAATGGATAGATCCTGACAGGCATATCTTTGTCCTCTCAACTCTCCAGAAAGCTGCTAATCTGCTCAAACTATCAGCTTGCAGTAGCTGTTAATTAGCTGTCTTTCCAGTATTCGCTGATTATCTCGGCATTCTGCCAGTGGGGTCGGTCCTCGACTGTCATCCGCCCTTAAACAGGTGTGTGTGTGTGTGTGTGTGCGAATACAAAAGTGTGTGATGTTATTTTTTTACAGCTTTGTGTGGGCCAAGTAGAAAAAATCTACAAAAAATAGTGTACAGTTACAGCATAACTTTATAAAGCTTTGTGAGAATCTAAAGTTGTTGTAGTTTAACTTAACTGCTTAATCTAATTGGGCAACTTAAGTCTGTGCTCTTAACTTGCCTTTTTTTAGTTCAGTTGAAATAATCTTCATTAAAAAAAGGCTCCTTTATTCCCCTATTTTATCAAACCATATGATCTATCACATGCCATTGATTCACAGTCTGTTCTTTTCTAGGTAACAACACCACAAAGGCAGCCATATCTAAAACAACCTTTTAGGATTGAGATTAGCACTTTAAAAGCATCCGGCCCACTTAAACACCTTAACCTCATTCTAACAGATAAACATTTATTAAAGCACCTCACCAGGCATTCAGGGTTTATTGTGGGTTCTTTACATTCATTATATGCAGGATGCATCTTCTGGATACATATCATTATAAATTCTCTACATGCACTACATTTTATCATTATGTCACACTGAAAATATTTTTTCAGGCTGACCTATTTATAATGTGAAGTAATCAATGCTAATCACAGCATGCTAACAGCCTTGTTGCTTCAATTTCATAAAGACAGCCTGCATATTAAAGACCGAGCACTACTGCTCATAAAATGTTGATAAATTCAAGAGTAAATTTGAACATAAAAAGCATCTAAAGCTCAATTGCATTCTTTAACTTTGTTGTTTAAGTGAAGACAACGTGACTAATATCAGTTCATATAGCCAGAGTGGGGGACCCTCCAACTGCCAAGCCTGAAAGAGCTTTTGCATTCTTATCAGCTCATTGCTTTGAAAATTTAACTACCCCACACCGGCTTCACCAGCTGAGATTCAGTTGCTTCAACACCATCAGGGGGTTACCTCATTTGCCACCCTACTTGTCAAGACTAACTGGTGCAAAGGCTTTTTTAGTCATCAAATGTTAAGTTTTCTCTTTCATAGCTTGAATTAATTAGTTCCAAACCTTACAAGGCTCCACATGCACAACACATTATGATGAGGCTAACATCTCCTTTTTTTTTTTAATTCTTGTTACAAAATGCTTCTCTCTTAAACAAGAGCAGGACATTTGTGAACGGATAATGTGCTTTTGAATTAACACTTTCTATACCTATTAGCAAACTAAAATAACACTGAAAAGCAACAAAACTAAATGCTGAACCCAATATTTTGCAGTTTTGCTCATTTTCTAGGAGTACCCCAGGCTCAGCTCTATGAACAAAAGAACAGATATTAAAGTTTTTGCAGATGAGAAACTAATTAATTATTTTGTCACTGATGTTGCCTGCAGTGCATGATTAATGTTCTAGCTATGATATAGCGCCACTATTAAAAGATATAAATGTTGTCTTATTTAAATATTAAACTATCTGACCAAAAGTACACATTTGTAAGTGATGAGCAATTTTACATTACCTAATTATTATTGTATTGTTAAATTAATGTCATATCTCCTCAGGTTTTTGTCACTTAACTTGCATATGAGAAAATTAATTCTTTTGAGAGAAACATCAAATGTAATTTATTCATGCTTTTGTTCCCAAAAATGAGGGTCAGTGTCAAAGCCTTTGCCTTTTATATTTTAACAAGCCTTTGTGTTTTGCATTGTCATTTGTGACTGTCCGCACTAAAATGAACTGTTTTACGCTCTCTCTGTATAAATCCAAACATCAAAGGATGTAACCTTACAGTAAAAATTTATGAGACTCTGGCCACACTTTAATAGGAATGTGATAGGGGGATTTTGGGACAATTGCAGCCTTGATGTTTTGAATATAACATAGGTATAAATAACAATAATTTAACATTCTTCTTTTTACAGTTAAATCTGCATGCTTAAGTGAGTATGCATATGTGTGTGTTAGTGATTTGGTTATTTTTACCCAAACAGCAAGACAGTGGATCAGAAAGAAAGTAGGACCCATGAGTTAGCAGGCTGTTAAAGTGCCACTGTCATTATTTACAGTATTTGTGCTAATGTCCAAACTGTGGGAGTCAGCAGTAGGCTGGTGCATTTGTGCACAGCTATGCAATGACCAAATTTTGATTTGCAAGCAAAGAACAATGCAACTGCAGTATTTTTTATAAATCCTGAGCAGGACTAAAAATACCCTGGTGTAAATTTGCACATTTATGCATCAAGACTCAGGATGACAACTGTTATCCTCTGGTGTTGGTTATCTGTCCAGGGTGTCAGTCAACAATCTTGCTTGCCAGAATGGATTTAAATTTACCTTCCTGGTTTGTCTCTTTTCTGTCACTTCAGTGTATGTGCTGATCCACTACCCCACAATGGCTGCCACAGTTGAGCCCTTTTAAACTAAAGAAAAGCAATATCTTTGACACTAAGCAACTCTGTCTTTGAGTAGCTCAGAACAGCAGTGAGGAAAGAGGAGCACAAAACTTGAAATTGCAAATCCTAAAAGTCATGCTGTACATCATCTAAAAACTGCACACATATTGATGCTTAACAACTTTATCACTAAGTTGTTCTTTTTGAAAGATAATCAAAGGACAAAAGGCAAAACATCAACATATTTATTTTGGCTTTTTTTTCTGGTATGACACAGTGCCCTTAATTACATTTTATATTCAACAGAAGACTGAAAACACTGTGAATAACTCAGTTCTCCATCAAAATTTGTGATTGAAGGAATACTTTTACATACATTTCTGCCTTTTGTATGTTTTTTATATTTATTTTTGAAAGCTATTGAATGACATTCAGGCTGCTATAAACTGTACCTGTAAGACTGCACGGACTCTTTGTTTACTAATGCTGATGAAGTGCATCTGGTTACCTGTGAGGAAGCTAAAACAGTAACAGTGAGACACAAAAGAGTGTTTTAAAATGAACATCTGAATAAATTTGTATCTTTTGGTCACTTTAACAGAGTGTAACACTAAAAGAGGGATAACTGCAGTGAAGAAACAACAGCAAGTTTCACCTCATCCCTCATTTTCTAGCCGAGAAGGCTAGAAGGAATTTAACTATAATTTCATCTAAATTAAAGTTAAATCCCTTACATGTGCCTAATAAAACCACAACTGTATACACAAATGGGCACATAAAAACTATGAATTCCTAAACAGTCAAACAATAGTTATATTCAACCTTATCTGTCAGGTGAATATAAAAATTATTCTCGTACAGCAGCTGACTTTTGGGATAACAGTGTTTCATTAAACACTGAAGGCAAGCCAAGCTCTAATTCTTCATCTTTTGTCAGTTCTAATCATTACTGCGATTCAGTTATTTCCAAGTCATTTCCACTAAATGTTCGGCATTACATTCATGATGTTATTATGTCACCATGGTGTAGAATGTAAATCACTGTAATGCCTCTCACTGGGTCGATCTGTCAAGCCCTGGAGAGCCCTAGAGCTCTGAAGGTGTTTATTAACAATACCTTTCTTACTCTAAGAGCGAAACAAAAAGAGACGAGAAACAACAGACACACAGAGTAGAGTGAGAAACAAAGCACATGGAGGTAGGGATAATTGAAATGTGGTTCAAGAAAATAATTACAGAGGGGAAGACAATTAGGGAGTGAAAGTATGAAACGAGTCTCTAGTTTATCATCCACTGTGATGGGAAATTTAATATTGTCCAAGATGGGATTGGGAATTGCAGGAATAAGAGCCTGACATGCTGTGTTTAACTGTTTGCAGAGGCCCATTAAAGCCTCCATTTATCTTACATGTAAATAAATTTAGAGAAGAAGGAAAACCAAGGGTATGCCGTTGGTTCACACCTTACATTAGAGGTTGATAGTAATGCATCCTCCAGTGCAAGTTGTGTTTGCAGTTGGGCAACTGCAAAGCAACACATCATCATTTGCATTCGCTGATAACTATTTATAATTCAGTCCATTATTCCTAGAAATCATGGTCATGTTGGAGTTAATGGTTATGCATTATATATAACGCCTTCCTCTTAATCTTTACTAAGTGTTTTAGTTACCTAACCTTAATCACAATCATAAATATCACCACATCCAATCTAACTGTATTTATCCATCCATCCATCTATTTTTTTTCTGCTTATAAGAGGTCGGTTCATTGTGGCAGCAGAGTAAGCAAGGACTTCCCTCTTCCCAACAACACTTTCCAGCTTCTCTTGGGGTATCCCAAAGCTTTCGCTGGCAAGAGGAGACATGTAATCCCTGCAGCAAGTTTTGAGTTGTACTCCCAGTTGGATGTGCCCAGAAAACCTCCATAGGGAGATGCCCTAAAGGCATCTTAAATCATATGCCAGAACCACCTCAACTGGCTCCTCTTGACACAAAGGAGTAGCAGCTCTGCTCTGAGCTTCCTTCAGAGATCTGAGCTTCTCACCTTATCTCTAAGGATGAGCCTTGCTAACCTTTGAGGTACCTTAATTCCTCCTAACTAACACTATTCACATTGTAGCCTTACTTTACAAAGCCGATTGACTTAGTCATTATGGAATTAAATTTACTTGATATTAACTACATGAATTAAGACACAAAGTGTAACGCAACTGGTTTTTAGCTTTACAGCAATTTACTCAAATGAGTTTGACTAAAATGGACAGTGTTGGCAAGTACAAACAGATGTCAGAATTGACATTGGGAAAAAAGTTTGAAAGGTCCAGCGGACAGTATCACTGAGCATATATTGTAGAGCAGGGGTGGCCAATCCTGGTCCTCGAGGGCCACTATCCAGCATGTTTTTGATGTGTCCCTCTTCCAACACACCTGATTCAAATGATCATCTCATCATCAAGCTCTGCAGAAGCCTGATAACAATCCTGATCAATTTAATCAGGTGTGTTGGAAGAGGGAAACATCTAAAACATGCTGGATAGTGGCCCCCGAGGACCAGGATTGGCCACCCCTGTTGTAGAGTATTTCAAAAGCATCCAATATTAAAATTCCCATCTCATGATAAGGTTTCTGAGATCATAAAAGTCTGCAGGCCACCATGACGCCCCCTTCAGGTTTGAAACCTTCAGCCTCCATGCCATTGACAAGGGGGTGTTTCAAAGTGCCAAACAGCCTTTCACAGCACAAATGGCATGGAACTAAAATCTGAGATAACCAGAAAATAAATGCTGACACAGCCTGGTTTATTGTCCTCGTTTCCACAAAGTCTGAAGCACTCACTGTATTATTCACAAAGATTAAGCATAGTAAAACACCAGTCCAAAACCAATCAAACCATCTCTCGAACAAAATAGTTACAGCTGCCCTCTCGCACAAAATACTGTTCCCATCACGTATATTACTCCCCTCTTGTTCATTACTGGCTAAGGTTTTAGATACTTTTATGCTGCACACAGCCACCTCAAAAACTGTCATAAAAATCTGTGACCCAGTTCACAATTCACTAGTTATATAAAATAATGGCTAGATAAGAACTACATTGTTTTTGCTGTTGTTATCATTTCTGTCTATTTGTTTATTTATTCATTTATTTTCTTACTTACTTGCTGACATAGTACATCAAAAATGAATGGCCCAAAATGTGGAAAAATATATAATTAAAATAGTACGTTGCTGGACAAAACTAAAGAGATCCTTCTATTATCAACCTGAGGTAGTCATGTTTTTGACGAGTCCTGAATCATTGTGCAGGACTGTGTAACTTCCTCCTGTTCACAAGCTCAGTCAAACCATCTGTAGTCCTCTTTTGGCGTGGGCACACGCTGTGCAATGTTGCTTCAGCTCGACCAAGTGGTTCTCACAGCGCAACCCTTCCTCCTAGAAACAGCACTGTTTTTATTAAAGTTTTTTTCATAATTACATTGTGGTGACAAAGTAAATGCTGCCTGGATTACATTCAGAGGCATCTTTGATTTAATGAAACACAACATTTTAGCACCGCACTGCAGTCACAGCGAGATGGTTGGGTTGGATGGTGGACAAATAAAGAGACTGTGAACCAAGTTGTTAAATAGTCCTTTACGAGTGGAAAATAAATTGCACAATTGTCTGTTTTTGCAAACAATAAATGTATTGTCAGTGAGCATTCTATACATTCAGTACCAACATTTTTTTGTGATTTGCCAGGTACATTAACAAACTATAAATGTAAAATGTTAAAAGTGCTGCTGCAAACAGTGTAAGTTACAAATCTGGCTAAAAATGTTTGATCATATCAGAAAAACACTGGTGTTTTTACTGTGCTTGCTTTAACTCAAGCAAATTAGTGGTCTGTACTCATCCTCCATTACCCTTGTAAACACGAAAATGAAGGCAGCCCGTCTGTCCTGAGCTTCATGATATGTCCGACAGAAATCATAAGAGAAACAGAGAAGCACTTTGTCTGAGTACATTAGCTGGATACTAAATGTAGCTGGTGGGTGTAGTGTAGTGATCCCTTAGTGTTAACAACCAGTCAAATAATCACTGTAACCTCTATTATACAGTAACATCAGTTTTTGCACCATGTTGCACATTCATGGTTGACATCATTTGTTATAAATGCTTGCCATCTGGTCAGTTCACACAGATTTTTCGGCTCTGCCTTCTTTCTGTAAAAACGAGGTACACTTGATCCTAAAGATGCTCAGTTGGATTGAGATTTTAACAATGCTCAGTCTCATTAGATGAAATTAAAGTCAATGCGGTGTTCCAATTTGGTGAAGAAAAGTCTTTTATGAAAAAGTGCCATATCCTGCCAGAATAATTCATTTGTAAAAGCCTCAACTGGCCATGTAGGAAAGCAGCTGAGGCCGATTTTAGCATATTTGCAGCGTGCAATCTCATCTTTGTAATATCATTTTCTCTTACTGGATTTGACATGTTCCACAAATTAACTACACCTCACAATGCATGTTCTGGAGATTATGACAGGCAGTCACCCAACAGTTATTTCATTTTCATTTCCTCTGCTGCTTTTTGTTATGATTTGATAGAGCCCACTTTAAAATGAATCTGATTGATAAAATGTCCAAGTTATTATTTATATATTTTAAACTTATACTAAAATATTACAAAGCAAGGAATGCTTGTAAAAAGAAATTAAAAAATTTAAAACATAGACTTTAAACATTTATTTAGGTTTTTAAGTGGCTGTAGGATGACAAATGCATCTAACAAATGGAAGCTACAGAGGTTATTTCATTCATTCATAATATGAGAAGATTTTTTTTCAAACCTTAGAAACAATTTCTCAAGTAAAAAAAAATGACCAAAACAAATTTGATTTTGTTTATAGTAAGTGTATTCTGTTATGCAAAAGCTTCAAAGTAGAAATCAGGAACACCATCAAAATGGCAAGAGATTCTTTTCCCTCCACATTCAGTAGCCTTGTTCATGTTGCAGCACTGCTTTTGCACCTAAGGCTAGAATTTTTTTAATTGAAATGGTCACAATAACTTTAGGGTAACTTTTTTTTTTACTTTGAATTGATGAAAATGAATAAACTATGCACCTATTTTCATTCCCTGATGACCTCTGATGAACTTCTGTGTAGTAAGGACGGGGCACAAATGAAGCAGAATTTAGAGCATTTGGTAACTGGGACAATGTGGCATTTCACTGTGTTCCTCCAGTCACAGATTGGTTTACAACTCATCTCTGGATGGTGTAACTTTCCCCTCCACCTTACTCTCCATTCCTAAATCCCGTGGAGAAAAATCTTTTCCTTACCGAGGTGGAAGCTTTATGACCACATGATCAGATGTCATCCCTCTTGGGTGCAATGAATGCTGGATGTCTGGAAATATCTGCAGAAGGCTGCCAGCGATAGATCAGACATTCAGAGGATTCTTTCCCTGGTGGATTTCAAAAAAAGCCGTAAGGTGTAATGAGAACATAAGGGCCACTTTGTGTTGAAGACAGTGTTGACTAAATCTGATATTTCTCATTTCTGCCAGCACAATCCATCGAATAAAGGAGTTTCCATCTTTTATTGCAATGAAATCTTCTCTTTTTATACCAAGTAAAGAAATAAATGAAAAAGGCTTAAAGGACACAGTGACAGTGACACACCTCATACATATTGTGTTGCTCTCCAGTTGTTAGACTTTACAGAGATGAACTTTGTGTTACTGTTACTGCCAGACAATTTTTTTCAGTGTTTTGATACAAAAGTTTATTCTCAGATGCACCCATGTGAAATGCTTTGCTTGCATTCCTGTGTTTTGGAGGTGTGATTTACTGCTGTGTTGAATGCTATGCCAGTAAACAGAGATGTATGAACAGATTTGAAAATAGCGAATGCAGTATAGAGAAATGTGTGTTACTAATTGCAGGAAGAAAGAACAACACACGTAACATTTTGCGAAAATAAAAATCTCAGTTCTCTCATCTTCTGTTCTGATAATGAGCAAGTTTTTCCTTTTTGTCTATGCTGGTGCTCCTCGCTGAGACAAAGAGTTATATATATGTTTCAGAATTCCAGAAGTGTCCCAAGATGTTCATAATTCTCTTGGTACACAAGGTGGGATGTCAGGCTGTAGGTTTTTTCTTTCTTTCTTTCTTTTATTTTTTATGGTGCTTATATGTGTGTGTTTTGTGTGTGTGTGTGTGTGTGTTTCCAGCTGAGTAATAAAAGGCAGAGAGGCACTATTACTGTCACACACAGGGATGCTTTTTCTGCTCCACTTAACATGCAGATCTTAGGCTGCACAAATTGACAATGGAGGTTACAGCACACACAGCACTTCTCTCGTCATGCTCTCTCTCTCACACACACACACACACACACACACACGCGCAGTCACTATCCCACTCTCTTATTAGTAATCAAACTGCCTCCCAAACATACATACATTTAAACATTTGTACGAAAATATACAGAGTACAGCCACTCAGTATTGCGTGCATGCAAATGCATAGGCACAGAACCAAACAAACACACACTGTATGAATTTTGGAATGGAGGCATGGCTGGATGGCAGCCAGCATATCACTGTGGAAACCCAGCAAGTGATGGCAGTGCATTTACATATTTATTATTTCATTTCCAGCCTTCACAATTCAAGCTTACCACAAACCTGTCCTCACACACACACACACACAAACACAAACACACACACACAAAGATAGACAGCTTTGAGTTTGAAAAACATGCACGTCCAAATCATCAAGTGCAATCCTCAAGAAAAAAAAAGAGACAAGCAAGAGAAAAAACTTGTGTATGTCGGTGAGGTTTGAGGACAGGGTTTGATGCAAAAGGAAAAAAAATGGAAATGACAAACAGAAAGTAGGCCAAATATTGGCTCAGTCTGAACCATAGCATAAAGGATTTTGTTGGTGGCCAGAGAGGCGTCACAGCTAAAGCAACAGTAATGGGAGAATTGGCTTTAGCTGTTGCCTTTGTCATATTCTCAGAAAGATTTAAGTTCAAAGGAGTTTTGCAGCACAATATACAAAGTACTTTTGATTGACACCTTTTGATTGCAGTGAAGACAAACAAAATTGGTATGAGCAAAAAAAAAAGACTGTCATGATGATACTATTTAAACTTTCAAAGATTTAAATATGAAATGTATTAATCCCTAATTACCTAAAAAAAAAAAAAAAAAAAAGGGGAGAAAAAAGAAAAGGAACAGCACACACATCTCCTCAAGGTGGATGGGGCACGTAACTAGTGGAGCTCATAATGTTGCAATGTCTGCAGCTTTTAGGTTGTAAGAATTATGTAAGACCAGAACATTGCTGCTCATTTTACTCATGTAAGCTGCGCTAGGTTAGCGGTTCCACTCTAAGGTCAGGAAAGAGGAGTTCCGAGACAAATCTAAGGGGGTCATAAGATGAAGAGCACTATTGTAAACTTCAAAAAATACATGTATATTTCTGTATTTTCTATAATCTTTGCTTCTTCCTTGTGGCAAGCTGTAAAATTACCTTAAAGGCCTCTTAGAATTATTCATGTAAATAAATTGTTTAAATTTATCTTTGGCTGTTAAGTACCTGGTTATGTAACCTGCAAAGAACATTGCAAATTTGTTATGCTTTGTTTTGTTTTAAGGGATCTCTAGATGTTAAAAAAAAGTTGCCAATTCAAACAAGTGCCATTGTTATGTTGCTTGAAATCCTTCACTTGTATGTGCAAATTTGCAGGGGAACATTGTATCAATAACAGTTTTCTTTTAATTTCCTTTTTGTAAACTAAGTTAGCCTCACTTTCTTATATGTAAGTTTGGCCACTCATTCTTTTCAATAATAAATTTCTCTACACTTTTCTTGTTGTGGTGAAGAAACAGTCCATTGCTCTTAATGTAAAAGTGCAGTAAAAATGCTGCTTCAAAGAACGGTTTTGCATAATTAGGCACTTTCTCCTTGGCTTTTAGCGGATTAGGCTTCATGAAACACTATGTTTTCAGCTGTAGGAACCCCCATCTGTTGTTGTAATGTTGAACTGACACTCTCTTAGCTTTGACAGAAGATCTATCACAGTTTTCTACCTGGGAAGAGCTGCAGGTGTGGGGACGTGTTTTCCTCTCTTTCCCCCATCTCTCTCACCCCTCTCGCTCTCTCCTGAACTTGGCAGGAGATCGATTTCCTTCCTGAGGCGTAGTGTTCAGATGACTGATGCTAAGAACGGCAGAGAGCACGGTGCTCCCATCAGTTCTAGCACCAAAGCACTGTTGACAGGATACTAAGAACTGCAGCTTCAGAACTGATGAGGCAGCAGGAAGGAGGACAGGCATGGAGTGCATTGTCAGGAGGAGGCAGGTAGATCAGGAAAGAGATGGAAAAAGCAATTAAATTCTGGTTTTATGATGTATATTTAAAGTGTGAAGGTCTGCTGAAGGTTTTATTGCATGTTTGCCCATTTATTGATCTTAGCCCAAGTGTATTTATTGGTGTTAATTGATTGAGTCGTGTGTGTGTTTCTGTGTTATCTTATGTGCACATCAGGATTGACCACCACCAGAAGCAAGTTGTGATCTAAAGATCTAGAATCATTTTTCATTCAGTCAGTTGATATCATGCGTGATATTGCTGGAAAGTTGAAATTCTGAGCTCTCCAATGACACAAAAAAAGTAAACAATGCTTCTCTCTTTTTTGGTAAAACACGCTTAAACATCATAAAACATGTTCTTGCCAGTATAGTTCACTTTTGTTCATTTGATTAAAAAAACGGCAAATTTGAGGCACTTACACATCTTTCCATTCACTTAGGAGCACTTGTGAGCCCGGGTGAGTCCCGCTGACCTTGAGACGCCATTTTGTGCCTGTCACACTGAATCTTTATGGAGGAACACGAATCTTGGACGCCAACTACTGGCTGTATCGAGGTACAGATATAAATTATTTTATGTTAAGTTATTTTTTATATACCTTTTAAGCTTTCTCTGTAATTTCCTCATATGCACCAAAGTGCTGAATTTCACCATCAGCAATTTAATTTGAGAATCTAAAATGTGAAATGCGTGTTCTAAGTGTTGCCTTTAGAATAAAAGATAGATAGAATAAAAAGTGGAGTCCATAGCATGTCCACTACTTTTTGCAATCAACCCCACAATGCATTGCAGTTAATAAAATGCTGTAAACTGATGATCATTCATATGTATCCAAATGATATGCAGACACAAATCACATGCCCATGATAGGTGCAAGTGGGGTCAATATGTTAATAAGAACTACTGCCAGTTAGCTAAATATACACATGTAATTAATTGGGAACTTTATTGTTCACAGTGCGGAAAATTTGCTTTGACTTAAACACTTGCTGCAGGAGGTTAGGGTGGTGGATGTAGCTGCAGGAGATCACAGCATTAGCATAGTCATGTGGGGGGAGTTATAATTAGAAATGTGAAGTTATAATGGTGATACCACATGCTGGCATATGATCAGACTGAAGTAGTTAACCCGTGGACAAACACCTACACAAAAAGTCAGGGGTTTTAAAGCGTAAAAAGAGCAGCTGATGCCAATAGCAGATGCAAGCAGTCCTCTAGAACTCAGTTATTTTAAATGCTCAACATAAAACAGGTTTGAACTGAAAGCATGTCTTTGAGCTCAGGTCAGTAGTATAAAAAGTTTTTGAGGATGAAATAAGATAAGGGCAAAAGGCAGGCAGGCAGAGCCAATGAGACAAAATAGACAATCTGACTGGGAATGAATGGAGGTTGGCTAGTGTACATGCTGGTGTGCAGGTGGGTGGGGAAGGTTAAGTAATGGGAAATGGCAGAAACACACGGGGTTACTGCAGGGCAGTTGGCAGTGGCAGAATCTGAAACAACATGATAGTTAGGGCACGGAAGGGAAAAAAGAAGAAAAGGAAACTGTAAGACTGTGGCACTGGCTGACATTTTGACACTTAGGACTGAATAACATTCAGAAAATTGAAAACAAATATCATGGCTTTTATAGACAGCACAGATGGTGCCAAACAGATGCTGCAAAAAAGGAGTGGGTCATGTGTTTAATTTAGATGGAGGAAGAGGAATAAGCTCTACACATTAGTTTCTTGAACTTGCAAATGAGTTGATGTGCTGCATGTGTTGGCTTATTAAACTGGGAACATCTCTCCCCCACAAAAAGTACAAATCTAGAATATATTAGAAGATAATTCCAGGGACATTATTAACGCAATTGTTACTAGATTCTGCTATTTTATCTGAAGACTACCTTTTTCACCTTGGAAATTCAGCAGAACTGCTGCTTTGCAACACATGCTTTTCAGGCCGACACGAATCAACTTCCTTTTTTTTAACCTTTTCACATCCAAAAAAAGAGAATTGCGTTTTCTGCTTTCAGCGTCTAACTTATTTTTAAAAGAAGCCCATCATCCAAAATGATTTATATTTATGAATGTGGTGTCTTATTCATTGTCTTTTTCTTCGAGCAGGAATAAAATGTTGCGGTATGTGCAAATCATGTAAACTAAGAAACGTGTGAGCATGAGAGGAAAAGCATGACACGGCATACAATCAAACCACCGACATTTGCCTGATTTTACAAAGGCCTGCTGCACATTTTTAAAGGGCACTGATGCAAGCGCCACTACAAGTCTAGTTCCTATGAGACAAACACTGCAGCCTCTTCCAAAGTACAGTGTGTTGCTGCATGAGACATACCTGTCAGTCAAAGGAAATTCTGTCCCCAAGCTTTCAATCCTGACATCTGCTAAAATAATTATATCAACAGAAAAATTATTTAAGACTATCAAGTCCAGGGCCGCCGTTTAGCTCAGTCGGTAGGGCGGCCCATGTACGGCAGGCTCAGTCCTCCACACAGTGGTCGCGAGCTCGACTCCGGCTCCGACCTTGTGCTGCACGTCACTCCCCCTTCTCTTCGCCCCATTTCCTGTCTACTATTCAGCTGTCCTATGCAATAAAGGCATGAAAAGCCCGAAAATAAAATTGAAAAGAAATTAAAAAAAAAAAAAAAAGACTATCAAGTCCAACAGCAGTTTGGGTTCTGTCAGATTTAAATTTTAAAAAAGGGTGAAAAAAGGGTTTAGCGGTGACCTAAAGTTTGGGCTTTTACCATAATTAATTTACAAAGAGCTTTTTTACATGGATGACTAATGGTGATTGAGAAAAAACTTATCCTATTCAGTTTTAACTAACTTATAATAAATCAAAGAAGAATATTATTTTGAGATATATTTATATTTCAATTAAATATATTCCTTGCTGGTTGAAGCGCTATTATAACTAAATAAATGTATGGTTTAGGGACCGAAAAGTCCAAGATTGTTGGCAGGCATGGCTCGGTACACAGTGTTTTCTGGACTGTGAAGCTATACTAACAATTGATTTCAGGATTCAGTTGCTGGATATTATGTTAGTCTTTGGTGTTTATTGGAGAAGAGCTCTGACTGTGAACTCGAAGCACCTAAAGCTCTACAGGGAGGTAAGCAATGACATTTTGAAAAGAATTGACTTGGCCAAATGCCACAGGCTACTGTAGGTTGAAAATAATTTTTTCCTTTACTGGAAAAGTAGGGTTTCTGCTTTAAGAAAAAAGGTCTTCCGAGTTTACATTATCTAGAGCTTACATCCCGATGTGCAGTGTGAGAGGTTCGAAAAGTTTTAAGAGGCAGAAAATATAAATATGTGCCACTTGTTATCCCATTTTACAGATAAAATTGTTTTTCCTTATCTATGAAGCTGTTAAAAACTACAAAATAAGCATTTGAAAGAAACCTCTGTACCCAAGAGCTGTTGGAAGAGTAGAGAAGGTCTTTTGGTTATCGTCAGCGCAGATTCATTATAAGGTTCACTGAGAAAGGGCATCTGATGAACAAAACTTTCAATGGGAATGCTCAACACTTGTAAGCTCACAGGATTCAACAACAGTACTCGATAAAAAGACTCCAAGGTTTGTTTCCTTTTTAGTACAGCATCCTATGATGGCCTTCTGGTTCTGCCAGTGTCTGCAGTGTTTGTGTTTTGTCTAAATTAATTAAGAAAGGAATAAATGCACTATTCGCACCAGTCTTCCAGATGTCCTCCAGCCTCTCTCTGCTCTGCCTCATGTGCCATGTTTTTGTTTGGTTTTTATTTCACTCTGCACAACACGCAAAACAATAGTATTCAAACATCCAATTAAAAGTAACCGACTGTGCTGATAAACAACGTCACATTCCACTTAGTATGTTATGAAAGAATGTTTGTGAACAAATCAGAATAGTTGATTTCATCTGGAACAGTTCATATAAGTGAGGTTTCTATCAACCTGCAGGTCAAGAACCACATTTTGTTTGCACGATAAATGTGAGTGGAAGAGAAATAATTAAGACGATATGAAAAAGGAAGCACTTCGCTCCATGAACATACTGCAGGGTAATATTTTTGTCTTTCAGTGCAATATCCTGAAAACTACTAGATGATTTTCCTGTGAACTTTGGTAAACACGCTTTTGTCCCCCACAGGATTAAAAGAGTCTACGATGATGATCTCTGACTGTCCCAAAAGTGGCATAATCAAGTCAAAATTTTAAGTTGTTTAAAAGCAAAACAAGTGACATTCTAATCAGCTTAAGCTGTACTTTGTGTTTAGTGATAGTTATCAAATATTAGCATATTCGAATGCTAAGCTAAGATTTGAACACAAGGACATCATATCTTCCTAATTAATGAAGGAATTAACCATTTTTTTCACTTCAAATCTGTTAATGGACATTATTACAAGACTGAAACATTTCTCTTTATTTGATAGGCATAAAGTCATCATAGTCATGTGGATGCTTTTTCCCGGGTTTGTTTCTGTGAACAGTGCAAACACCATGATTTATTAGTTTACTTAAATTTCATGTTTGACGAATCATTTCGCATGTGGTTTTCATTCATTTTACAATACTTTTTTGACCATGTTCTCATGCATTATAATACATAAAATATGTTTAAAAAGCTT
>JAQNCA010000013.1:4780048-4801760 GCA_029783725.1 Acanthurus tractus
ACAGCCGTACACGGATGGCTATTCACCTTAAAATAACTGAAGAGATGTTCTAGTGGTATGTGTGAGTGTGTGAGTGTGTGAGTGTACCTGAGCATGTGTTCGAAAAAGGAGGGAGATGGGCAGAGGGTTTGGAGTGGTGGTGCAATGTGTCAGACATATTTCCTTCTTGTAAGACCAAAATAGTTCATGTACACTCAGTTGCCACTTTATTAGGTGGATCTACCCATCCACTGCAGTCCAACGGCCAGGAATTTCTGCTCCATCCCTCCATTTCAAATTCCTGCTCTAAGTTGAGGTGCTGCCGGCATATTTCTGTGTTCGCAAACTGTGATTAAAGACAGATGCTTTTCTAATCGTTCAAACATGCACTAATGATGTGGATGTTATTTACTGCTTAGTGATCCACTGCCTGTAATTATCGAAACATGACCTCTCCTCGCCCTTCACGGAGAATCAATGAATACAGTGTGGCATATTGGAAAGCTGTGCAGGGTGGGTGGTGACGGGGAGAAGATGTTGAGGTGCTGGGCCACTGACAAAGATTGATTAACGTTTCAGTTTGGAATTATTTATGATGTAATCAACACATGCTTTCACTCAAAGAGACATAAGATGGAAAGGATAAGAGGAAGCAGATGAGAGAGTTGTGTAAAGGTAAACTTTCTAAAAATGTACCCTTTTGAATGTCAATTCTTATTGTGTCGGCGCTCACATTAACAGCCATCTTTATTGTAACGACAGCCTTGTTCTAGCTTATACACAATCTTATATTTCAAAATTCAAAATGTCACTCAGTGCTTAAACGCTTTATGTTCTTACCCTAAATACTGCACTGATGTATAAATATGTTTTTTAAATCCATATAAATACACCTTGAATCTTTGAAGTAGCACCTCCAGCAAGTCAGCCTCGGTGAGCAAAGACGTTAGTAAATCCAAATTTAAAAAAATCCCCTCTCAACATTACTTACACAGACATTAATTCAGTGAGGTTGCCAAATTAAAGAAAAGAAATGCTGTTCAAACAAGGAGAGAGGGGATGATGAACAATGTTGGCTGACATGGGCACGGGTCAATGAGCAGTGAATTATGAAAATGTGCATGGAGCACATTTTTCTCCCACTATAACTGCCTCCCTCTCTGGGAATGAATCTAGGTTCCCAGGGTCGTTGTTCATTATGCTGTTAGTCAAAACTCTAACCCCATGAAAGCAAATGTTTGATCAGGGAAAACAGGAGTTTGGAAACTTCTAAGCTTGGGAAAACTAGACAGAGGAATAACTCCTTGTGTGTTCTGTCTTTCTAGAGGTAGCCAACAAAAACTAATTATTGTCCTGCAATTAAACTGCTAATATGATAAAACAAACTATAAACATTCACCAAAGAGTTGATAAATATACATGTTTCTTAAAATAACTCTCGATAACAAGCACATTTTGATATCAATTTGAATTATCACGCAGGTCAACTCTCTTTACTATAGTATCTAGTACAATAATGCCACTTTCTGATCCCTGTCAAATGTTGCAGTTTTGCTGCTCATGTGTTGTTGCCACCAGCACAAAAGGACAAGAAGTGGAGCAAAAATAGGCCAGTCTATATAATTGCCTTAAAAAGCAATTTAGAGAAAGAGGTTGGGTTTTGACACCTCAAGTCCAGTGCCTGGCTATGAGAAACCAAGTGACTGATCACTTCCTCTTCCTCTGTTCACTAACATATGGGATCATGGAAGTGGTGCATTTTAAATAAGACAGCAGCACAGACAAAATAGCACCCTGTGAATCTATTTTTAAAAAAAAGAAGAAAGAGAAGGCAGAGAATAATGTTTGAAAAAAAGCATTCAGTTGTCAGAAATATCTGAATGAGCTTGCTTATCGCATGCCATAAAGAAGAATATTGCTTTAATGATTGCACGAAGCAAATGTATAAACTGCCATGAACAAAACGCATGAGGCACATTTAGCAGCAGCATCAGTTTTTTTTTTTAAATATGACAAAAGGCACCAAAGCTAAAAGAGTAGTTGCTATAATATTTTTATAAATCCATCGTTTCAGATCAATTCAAAGTTTATTTGTTTTCATTAACTGATATGATTTAAAACAAAATAAGAACTGTTTACCTATTCTTTATCCCCGTTTGTGAGAAAAAACACTGCCTCGAGGTCCCATAATGATACTTCTGTACCTCTTGCCAGATAGCAGCAAGGTGATCAAGCTGTCTTAAAGCATCTTTTTGGCTTCATGCAGGCTCCCTCCCTACAGTGTGTGAGTATCACCAGTGCTTAGGAAATGGGCACCAATGATGATCTGAGTAGTTTTACTCACTGGCTGCAGAGTCTGCCAGTTTGGGGTCATGCATATCCCAGATTTTAAGATATTCTTCTGTGTTAACTTAAAACATAAATGTTTTTTTTCTTTTGTTTGTTTTTTTTCATTGTTTGTTTAGTTTAGTTTAGTTTTTTGTTTGTGTGTTTGTGTGTTTCAGCACAAGGGTGGAGATGTGTCATCCCCATGATCTCTGTGACGTTGAATTCCACTGATAAGATCAGTATCAGTACTGTGTTCATCAAAACGTAACTACGAACTTTAATTTTATTTTATAAGTTACATTTTAAATTATTACTTACATTTTGGCAGTACAAGCACATAAATTCTTTGACAAGTTCATGTAATTCTGTATGCGTGATCAAACCCAATCTCCATGTGTGATTGTATGTCAACAGGACTACGAGACAGCTCACATTACAGTGATTGGTGTTATCCTGTAACAGTAGCTGTGCAACTGTAGGTGTGCATGTCTGCACTAAATGTCTTTGCATGTCTGTGTGTGTCAGCAGTTTGACCCTCAACACGTTAATGACTCCAATTAAAACAATTAAAACAGCTTTAATTACTGCTGCCTTAATTATGCCTGCCTCTGTGGCCCCTTGCCTGCAAGACCCTGCCTCTACACACACATGCAGGAAAGCAGATGTACATGCATACACAAGCACAAATGAGGCAGAGACACACACATGTTTCAAAAGTAGTGTTGCAGTCTTGACACACACACATAAATGCTTTTCGTCTGTCAGCTAAGTGAGCCTTTCAAAGCCTTTGATAATAGCACAGGTAAAGAAAGTGTGTGTTTTCTGTGCTATTATGGCTTGAAAAAGCCTCTGTAGGTGTGTGTGTGTGTTTTGATGTTCCAACCACATTAACACTTAGCAGACAGTATAGTCAGTCACTTCTTACTCTACATATATACACACTTACATTGATTCATTACTGTGAAAATGACTGTGAAAGCCTCTGCTCTGTTTCTAAAGAGAAGTCTCTCGGTTTGCATTTTGAAAGCTCTTGTGTTTATTATTATGATAAGTCACGTAGGACTTTTTCTAAGCATGTCTACATCAAAGAAGGTGTTATTACAGCCATCATTGCTTTATTAAAGTCTATGTTGTAGCACTGTGCCAAAGGAGAGAAAAAAAAGCCAAACCCTGAATCCTTTATCCTGCTTTTATCTTCTTACATCGTCTTCTGACAGGCTTTGGAACAAAAGAAATGTCATCACTCAAAATTTTGCTTTTAATCTTGAAAAGTCAATGGCATGGAGGCATTATTTCCTTCCGTGTGAATTTGTAACTCTGAGTAACTTGCTGTCTTCCGTTAAGTCAGCCCTAAATCCATGCAGCCATGTAGGTTATGTGCTGGATATCATCTAGTAGGTTACTGACATTCAGGATCAGTTTCCACAAGATTCTGATGTCTCATAATTGTCACAGAAGATGTATATTATTATTGTGTCTAACAGCTAACTCATTAAGGCTACATCTTTGGAAATAAACCTAAATCTCACTTTCATTTAGAATACATTTTAAAAACTAGAGATGCATAATATGGCGGCAGATTTCATATACTGCTCGTGTTAGCTCTCATCATCTGTTCAGCCATTCCCTTTCACCATTGTGAAGCTCTGCTTATTCTCATTACACTGCTATTCTTCACCTTTTCTACTCTTTTTCTCTTCAGCCATGTTTTTGCGCTCTGCACCACCTGCATCCACTTCACTTGTTTTAATGTGTCTGTGGAAAACAACCCTTCTCTGTTAAGTATCTTAGTAAAGCATTGACCTACACAAGGTCAGAGCATTTCATTTTCTGCTCAGTACGGAAATGCTACACAGTACAGTCAGTAGTAATTAACCTGGCATCCAAGCCTTTACACCATTTTCCTTTTAAATGGGATACAAATAATTCTTCTCTCTCTTTCAGTTTCTCAAGAATTACCCACTGCCCTCTGCATTTTATTTGGGAGGTCATTATCGCATTTTTTTCTGAATATAATAACATCTGTATTTGACTTGTAACATTAGATTAGGCATATCTGCACTAAATGCCAAAATATAAAGGCAGCAATTCACTTTGATTAAGTGATGATGATGATGATGCAGGCGAATGATTTTAAGACACTTGTTGACCTTCCTGCATACTATTTACACATTTTACAGTCCCCTTGATTCACATTTTCTATATAGCATCTTTTCCTGACAGCAGAAATGTAAGCTGACCTTTGGGAATAAAAAAATGTCAAAAAATGCTGCAACTGCTTTTTTATTACAATGATAGTATTTTAATGTGGATTTTTTTTGTTGATAGTTGGTTCAAAAAAAGCAGTTTTGTTTCACTAGATATACTCCTTTTAAGCCGACAAGCATACAGATGGCGTGTAAGCCAAACAAACATCTACAACTGTGGCAGCTTCATGAGGCAGTTCAGGCAGATATAGCAGTCCATTGAACTGCATGTTAAGGCTGACATGGTGAAATGCTGACATTGTTATTGCCAGCATACTGCTGATGAGCAGTTGTAATGTTAGGCATTTTCCCCATCTCAGTTTCAAAAGTTAGTATGCATTTGTTGATTTAGTCCAAACACAGACTAAAGCTGTGGATGAATATAATTTTGACAGGATTTGGCCAATGTAACGAACAAATCTGGCATTATGTCTTTAGATAAAAAGTCAGGGGGTCACCAAAATGATTAGTTTAGTCTTCACCTAGAAGCTTGACAAAAATTTTAGTTGTCCATCTAATTTTCTTTGTGACATTTAACTAAAATCAACAAATATAAGCTTAATAAAAAAATCACAGGGACACCAAAACACCACAGCCAAAAGGTTTAATCATCATGTGACCATAGATGTCTGTACAAAACTCAATGACATCCTATCAGATAAAGAATATTTCAGTTTTGTCCTGTATTTTTTATCTAAATAACTTTTATCTTCTAACCAATGCATAAACACTATTCAAACACTTTTCCTAAGCAACTTTACTGAGACCTCTGATTAAAAGAAGATAACTCAAACTGATGCAGTCATTTTCCAACAAGGACATAATTATGTCATTGACAAAACTTTTGTGATCATGGCACATAAAAATGAAAGAACGCAAAAAAACGTCAATTACAGCCCAATTTCTTTTCCACTATATGAGGAAGTACTTGACCATGTCTATGAAGGCTAACAATTATGCACTAGTGCTTTTCATAAAAAACCTTTATTTGTAATCTGTATTAATACATATAATAGGACACCTGCTTTTCAACCTCATTTACTGGAAAAAAAAACTTTATTTTACCAGTACCCTTTTGAAAGTCTTTTTTATTTTCTCTTCCTATCTGCATGTTTTCTTACTTTAATTGTGTTCTCTCTCTCTCTCTCTCTCTCTCTCTCTCTCTCTCATCCTCATTCAAATCCTCATCCTTCACTACCAACTACTCTGCAGCCCCCCAACTCCGTGCAGCTGAGTTGCTCACAGAGTTGTTCTCCCCCTGTTTTGGAAAGGCGCCATATTCTCTCCCTGGCCCAAACACACAGCCATTAATTCTGCTAATGACAGATAAATGAAGCATGGAGATGAGGAGGCGAGTGCAGAGCTTTGCGCACACACACAAGACTGCACACCAAGGACAGGCATGCACATACATGCGAGCACAAACATACACAAAGATAACGCTCTCTTTGACACTAATTGACTTTGATTGAAGACCAGCTTCTTGAAATCATTTTTCCATCTCACCCATGTCAGGGTGAGAGGCTGGAACACAGTGCATAGTAAACTGCTTCTGTATGCTGTCCATGAGTGAATGGGAGACTGATGAGAGACGTCCTTAAGTTTGGGTTTACAGTTACTTCATAAGAGGATTATACAACAACCGGGGAATAGAGAATCTTACCCGTGTTTTGACTAAGCTAAGCTAAGGCACATGGAGGCAGAGCAGCTGAGAAACAGCAAGCTTTGCTTCACCGTCCTCAAACCTGATACATGAGCAGCTATTTTCAAAGAGATTACGAGAAATAAAAATAAAGAAATGAGGCAAAACAACAGATTTCTGAAAAACGGTTGTAAAAAATACTGAACAGAAAGAATATGGCAGAATACAATAGAAAATAGGTAATCTGCATGACTAAAGGACATTTTTTCGATGGTGTAATAAGGCCTCAGAAGACTGCAGGATTAAAAAATTAGAACTGTTTACTCTCTTCTTAAGCCTTTAAGGGAATAATTTACAGTCTAACAGCCTTATTTGTACAAATGTTAGCTCTCTAAATACTTTGTTTAGAAAAGATATTTACATTATTTAACATTCACAGCTGACAGTAATTCAAATATGACTTCTTTTCTCATTACCATACATTATATTAATGAAGTTTATGATAGTGCCGAGTGTTTTGCATATAATGGGGATTTCATTGTCTGCATGCTCTTAATTGGGCTAATGACTGTTTCGCTAAAGCAGATGAATAGGTCAACACTCCACTTTGACTTTAAAACTCTGCACAGCGATTTCAAACAGCCGCCTAGCTAACTGTGAAATATATTCAGCCTGTAGATTATCATTTTAATTAATCTTGCTTACTTGGTCGTGTAATTTAAACATTTGCTGGGTTTGTGGGATGGAGAGAGGAGGAGGGAGATAGAGGAATGTGGGATGTGGCGTGTGACAGGGAGAAAAAGGAGGGAAGCCATGTGTCAGTGGGGCTGTGCGTACATATGCAGGTGAGCCACGACGTATGTATGCAAATTAGTATCACCTTTAGTAGTAATATTGCTGATCTCTGCCTTATTAAGTCTGAAAATGTCTGAAAATGCCAAAAAAGTTAAAGTCAAGCTCTGGGGAGTAAATGAGTAAACTGGGGTGTGAAAGGGATAACAGGTCCCAGTGTCTGCAGACACTTGGTTTATTCCTTTGCCAATAAAAACATCCAAACCTATTGCATTTTTATGCCCAGTGTTAGGTACTTTTAATGTTTGCTTCATGCAATATCTGCCAATAGCATCTACAGTATAGTTTACATTTGGGAAATACTGATAATGGCAAATAAACAATGGTATGGCTTACATAAGGTGCAATCAAAATCTCCAAAGACTGAAAGAAGCACTGCACACTAATGTGCATGTAGCACCTATTAAGCATAAAGCTGGAGCTATGGCTGCAGACTAGATTTCCCATCATGCATCGTCTCATACTGGACTGAGTAGTTAAGTTTGCTGCATAATGGTTGTTCCTTTTGTCTGTGCTAATGTTTCTGCTCAAAACAAGGTTACTCAGTTTACTTCTTGAACATATATCTTTAACACAAATTGTATCTGTTGCATGTGGCTCCCTTATGTCGAGGATCTAAATACTTTCTTAACCACGGTATGTCTTTCAGACAGCCATTAAGGCCTCAGATGATTTAAGTCTCTTACTACCTCTGCAATTTTCTTTTCCAGCATCTATTCAGTTACTACAAACAAAAAGATGACCCTGTGTACTTCTGTATTATGTGCAAAAACATAAATTAAATGTTGTAACAAAGCTTTTCATTCCTTGAGTTTGTGGAACTATTTAGTCAAGAAAGAGCCTTTATCACAGTTAAACGTCATGTTTAACTGGAGAACAATTGCTTCCTGTTTGCAATCCTTTTCTTGTGTTTTCAATCACACAAGCAATGAAGACCACACAAAAGATCGTTATTAACTTCCTTGAATATCATATAAAACAAAAAGGTATTATCTCTTATTCCAGCATAAAAAGAAAATAAGCTATTGATGGCAAAAGTTCATTTGCTAAAGGAGACAATGAAAATACAAGCCCAGCCAGACAGACACACACACATGCACGCACGCACACACACACATACACACCCAATCAATTCCCATGCATATTTATTTGTGTTTGTAATTGGGTCTTTTAACAACACATTTAGCCTTGCAGTGTGATTTATGAGTCACTTGTGGCGCTGCTATTTCCATCACTTCCCTGGCCTGAAACCTGAGTTTATCACCAGCCAGGCACAGGTAATAATATTGTATGAACAAACCTAAATATGACTTATTGACCAAGGTTGTGAAAATTAGGGGGTCGCATAGAGAAGCTAAGAAAAAGCATTTTACGTAAGGCTTTCTATTTCACCAAGCTCTACAGAATTGCGCTTTTTATAACAGTCAACTTTTTAATTCTAACTTTGCCTACAAACGAAAATCTACATGCTTTGACATAACAACAGTACATATTTAATGAGTTTGTCGCTGGTTGTAGTGTTTAATATTCTCTGAAGTCATCGTGCTACAATTCCAGAAAGATTTATTAGTCACATTTCTCTGGAGGACAAGTTTGATTAAAAAAGGGCAGTTAACTTTTTATTACTTTATCATTCAAAGTAATTATTCCACACATATTATTTCCAGCCCTTAAACCTTCTTTTCAACCTCTCATTTTTATTTTTTTCGAAGCGGTAATGCAAACTATAAATTGTTCAGTCAATAGCTTATTATTTTTGGAAGGTGGTTCTCGTAATAATCACTTAAAAAAATGTCTTTCATCATCTTGACAGGATTTAAAAAATTCAATTTCAATAATAACCATAATAACTGTATATATGTACTTTTTTGTTAAATAAGAATGACTTGCTGACTTCGACTGCTGCAGATCTCTAATAGACATTTTACCTCATGGATGTACCCAGGCTGAATAGAGATTCAATTATAATGAAATTTAGTGTTCAATCCATTATGCTGCAGCCGTGTGAGCCAGACAGTCTTGCGAGTAGAGCACACAGTCTGATAGGAGACCTGGAATAAGGCCACTTAAGGTCAGTCGGCTGTAAGAAGGCAGAATCTTCTCTGCTTTTTCCCATTTTCATAATTTCCCCCCCCTCACTCTGCTTTTGACAGACATTAGATTAACCTTAATAATTTCAAGTTTTATAGATATGTTTCACTGAATGGGGCAATATAGTGCCAGGCTTCTACTGCATAATGTTGTATTATTCCAAAAATTGAAGCTATTCCCAACACAATCTTGTAAATTCTTCAAATGACCATTAAATCTGAAATGCAATTCAGGTTATGGGGACACAGTGTAAAGTTATTGCTATATAGAAAGGATTGTTCAATGTCAGAGAGTTTCTTTCTGTGTACAAACTCTCTTACACAAAACTAAGAAATAAAGGTAGCAGAGTGCATTTAACAGTCTTGTTATGCAATTTTATATACATTAGAGATTTTAATACCTCTTACACTAAATCCATTGAGAAGTATGTTTTAACCAACCCAAGCATCTGACATATACCCCAAAAGTGTTTCTACACAACTGCATACGAAATCACACACAAACACAAAACAACTACATGGTCAAAGTGAAGTAAAGTTGGAAGTGTTTTGATGCCACAGAGATCAGACATTCTCTAAGAAGGACCATTTTTAAATCAACAAGACCTTAAGATTAGACTCAAGAGATCAGTAACATTGACAAACAGTGTTGATGTTTGCAAGATTTTGACAATGTGCAAGAATATTAGGATTCTATTTCACCTTTTCATACCTGAAAAGGGAGCCAGATTCAGTGCTTTTTTTGAAAATAGTAGAACAACAGTCCAGCAGTAGAGCAGCAAGCATGCGATAAATGTGAGAACTTTACAGTGGCTGTAACAGCTTACTGTGTCAGCATGACTCACAGCAGGTTATGCACTTTATTTCACCGCAAGCTACTATTCATCCTCTGCAGTTTCACAGAGAACTCACAAAACATCATAAATACTAAGTATGACAATAAATAAATGTAATCCCTAATAGATAAAAAAATGGCACAAGACAAGGAGTCTTGTACAGTTCGGTAGTCGCGGTGTCAGCCTGATCCTTGTGTAACATTCATTATTTGCTCTCTGTCGTAGTAAGCTCTCCTGCCTTTCCTTCCTGCCTTGTAGTTACCTCTGAGTTCCCTCGAATCCCTTTCACCTGACCTCTTCCACCCACGTATACACCTGTTCCCACTTCCTCATTAGGCTTGCAGGATACACACCAGCACCCATTCCTATTCATTCTCAGTCTGATCACCTAATGTGCTTGCTACTTTGTGTTCCAGCCTTTTTTTTTTTTTTTTCCCCTCTGCCCGCCTGATCCCTGCTTGCCTTTTGGACTTCTGTCCTCATCTCATCCCAGACTGTAGGTTTGTCTTATTTTTCAAGTCTGCTGGGCGTCGATCTTTGCCAGTTCCTGAAAACAAGCACAGAAGTTTTGCCTGCCTCATTTGTTGGTTGTGCTTTGGTATCAAGCTTGATATCATGAGTTATTATGAGCATAATTAGTATTGTAATGAGGTTAAGAGACCCAGTGTGTTTGCCATGTTATTCTCTTTTTTAATTAGATATAGGCCAAAGGCACTGGTGGATTCAGAGGAGGATCACGCCCCTTGGGGCACCTCATAGTAAAAAAAAGCACCCTGTGGATGTTTCTATAGTAGATCACATGACAAAGTGCCTTATTGGATTAGAAATTTTATATTTATATTTCATATTTCTTTGCATTCTATGTTATATATAAACCCACAGAGGGCACTTTGAAAGGCTGCTCCCAAATACAACACTTGAAGATGGAACCAGATGATGATCAGATTCAACAGGTTAGTAACAGATTGCAATTTTTATGATTTATATGAGAAAACTTGGGTCACTTTCCTACTTTGAGTTGAAGTTTTTATCAAGTCAAGGTGTTCAGAGTAAAAAAAAGAAACACTTTGCCCTAATTTTAATTTCAAAATACACTGTCATACTATACTATACTTATCTATACTGTCATTTGTCAAAAGTGGACTGGTAGTTTGAAAACATGATTCTGTTCCAATATTACCAGTTACAACAGATGTTGGATGACATTCTGTGTTAATTACAGTATCTGTATTATGTAGCCCCAGAATCACTCTCCCTTTAGATTTGAAATTAAATATATTCACACTCCCTCTCTTTAACACACACAAAAGCTTAAATACACGCTCGAAGCAAACAGTCAACACCCTCATCATCACTTTATCTCTCACTTTCACAAAGACAACTGTGTCTCTCCTGTTACCTCTTTCTCTCTCAGCTTATATTCATGACTCTCAGCACAATCACAAGAGCATTTTCATCGCCGCGTGTCCTTTTCAAATGCAAACCCCCTTTTCTCCAATTCATGGCATGTTTATGATGAGATAACTCAGAGCACACAAATATGAAAAAAAGAAAAAAAAAATCTTCTCCCCATCTGTGCTCATTTTTAGGCTAAATATGAATTGGCCAAAAAGTCCACCAGTGGAAGCCTTTTTAGTGTCTGCTGGGCTGGGCTATTTGATTTGGACACAAGCTCTTGGCAGCACAGAGTTTATACAGTAAATGAGAGTTTTGGCTGCCGCGGCCAGCAAACGAAAATTGGATGAGTTTCCTTCTTCCCCCTCATTCTCTCCCTCTTGGCACCCCGGCTAATGTTGTGTTTAGTTTTCAGCACAGGTTTCATCTTGATTTGGGGACATGTTGACTCCTGTGATGTGGTGAGAAAGCAGGGAAAGGCTGAGAAATAAGAAGCAGAAGACATCATTATTTCTTAGGCTGCTGCTGCAATTTGGCATGGCAGAATCTAAAAACTTAGGGGACACAGAGCTACATGTTGAATTACAATATGATAGTGATACTAATGCAGAAGCATGTTAACATCACCTTTTTTTCTGCAGTAGTTTTTTGGGTGGATGCAAAATTCAAAATGAAGCCCGTCTAAATGCAGATTTACCAATGATGTGGATTCGCAAACACCATGCAAAAGATGTGCTATTCAAATGTGCAGATCTTCAGGTCAAGTGCATATGTGGTTTTACCGGTAGTAACTGATAAAGCAGAGACTGAATGGAAGTTGACTGAAGGTTACCATTGTTTTTATGTTATTGGATGATTTCACTGACAGCTATTCTGTTGCAGGCTACACAGTGTTCTCTAAAAAGTTAATCAAAGTAGGGACATTTACAATTCAACTTCAAAATGCTCATGTAAATAATTCAAATTTAAAATGATGCAAAAGCAATTATATTAATCATTTTAATCCACATTAAATGAATCATGTCTATGTTAACTGCTATTTAATATTTGTTCAGTTTTGTTTTTTTTTATCTGGAATTGTGAAGCAATTCTAAAGCAATTACAACATGGTTGCTTTTTGAATGAATCATCCTTTTGGCATTAATAAAATAATGATAATTGAGGAAATTGAGATTATATTTACAGATACAAGGTTGTCATGGTGTGATCACTATGAAAGCCACAGCCATATGCAATGTCTGCTGCTGCGTCAGAGAACATCCCTGTTGGCTTTTCTTTGCCGTATCCCTCGAAGGTGGAGCAATAAGTTGTGGAGCAGATGCAAGTATTAATATACATAAATATGTTTAATGGTGTGTCTACATACATTTATGTCTGACTTTAGAATAGTAAATAGGCCTAAGGTTCCTTTTTCTACAATGATTGAGATTTATAAAAGAGGAAGCTGCTAAATCAGACCAAAACAATGTGTCTGCATGTTTCTGTGTTTGTGCATACACACGGGTTTTGTTGAATCCACACAGTTGAATCTACACAGTCTGGCTCCAGGAGTGAAATCTATCATTTTGTGAAAAGCAGAAAGAGAAAGAGAGAAAAAAAAACTTGAGAGTCTTTGATATTGTCTGAGTGGTGAAATATAACATGTCAAATTTTGGGCCAATAAAAACCAAATATGCATGAATCATTTCAGTTGAGCACATTGTAAATAATCATTAAATGGCATATATTGACCAAATAATACATCTGAATGTTATTTATATTGAAAATTAGGGTTTAAAATGCTACAAGGTGAAACAAAAGGGTAATTGGGCCAATTTAGAAGTCTGCCTCTTTTTGCCCATTTTCTCTGCAATCTAAACGTTATGCTGGGAAGCTAATCTACTGCCACCTTTTTAATTTACAGCCTGTAATGTAACTGTACCTCATTAACCTCCAGCCATTTTTTCACGTCCCAAACATGCATTAAAAGTTCTTTAGAGCCCACACTCGCTGACTTTGGGTTATACTTTTATGCCTTGCAGCGGTTATACACAGGGCGACATTATGGCCCATTTTGATTAGAAACTGTGCCTGTGGAAAGGCTTAATCATGGCTGAAATGTATAGTAGCCCTCAAACATTCAAATATTTTTCACACTAAAGAAGCAGCCACAGCCCGTTCCAGTCGTCCACTGTGAT
This sequence comes from Acanthurus tractus, assembly GCA_029783725.1. Classification (NCBI taxonomy): domain Eukaryota; kingdom Metazoa; phylum Chordata; class Actinopteri; order Acanthuriformes; family Acanthuridae; genus Acanthurus; species Acanthurus tractus. Next base: position 4,793,594 of record JAQNCA010000013.1, read on the forward strand.
GACTGTAGTGCAACACAAAACAGCAACAAACGCAGCATCAGCAAAGACTTCAGCATTGGTTAGTTTCTCCTCCTTGATAAATAAGGACATGACATAACTTTGGCAAGCGTCAGTCAGTTATTAGAGGAGATGCACAGGAAACTGCAGCAAAGTGGCTGAAGGCTGCCATGTAGGGCACCTCAAGTGCGAGTATGCAGAAGGTTTTGAGTCTTAGGATTAATCATTTCCTAAAGATCAGATTGACACAGTTCTAGGTGCAAAATCATATCTGCTCAATGCCTTCAGGGTTATTTTTTCTTTTGCCTTTGATCATCTCTCTCTCTCTCTCTCTCTTAATATATATTTATTTATATATGGCATTTCACTGCCATCACAGCTGATTCACACACTGGCTAATGCAATTGGATTAATTCTGCTGTTATTTTAAATCTTTAAACTTTGCTTTCCTTTCTTTGATCTCAGTAACCTTTCGAATATCAGGCTTGCCCTCAGGAAAGAAACTTAAAAAAAAAAGCTATTTCAAACATTCAATTCTCAGACCTTCCAATTTCATTATGTTGACAAGGTCTGTGCCTAAGGGGGGGTCGCTCATATATTTTAAATGTTCTTATTTATCATCGAACATTCTTTTATTTATAATTCATGCACTATCTGTGAGCGCAACAGTCAAATATTTTTAAATTTCATGACTCTGTGATCTGTGATCTCATGAAACTTCATCTGACATAAATGTTTTAAAAATTGGATTTTAAATGGCATTCAAATTGAAATGGTTGCATAAGTTAAATCTTTTTTGTAATGTGACTACATCACCTACAGAACCAAAGAAAAAGTTTAAAGACACAATCCTAAATTCCCTCTTACATGGCCAACTGAAATATTTCTCAGTGGCAAGGTGGAATAAGAGCAATCTTACCTTATACAATACTAAAACAACAGGGTACCAGCATCTGTGCTGCTCAGAACCTTTGAAGCAAATGCAAACTGTAACTGGGTAACTCAACATCAATCTTAACTACAGCACGTTTATAGGCCAGCAGTTGACCCTGCAGGCTTGAAATGGCCCAGTCAGCAGTTCAGAAAACACCTTGTACCAATAATTAGAGACTAATGGGATGACTTGGACCCTCAGAATTAAAACAGCATGCTCAATCTGCTGTACTGTAATAACAGCTTAACCTTACCACAGAATACTGCTTGTTTTCTATTTTTTCTTACCATTTTCTATTTTTATCAAGATTGTCTTTCATTATTTTTGGTTTGTTTGCTTTGTTTTCTAAGGAAAAGAATTCAACTTTCTTGTTAAAACCTGGTGCCTTCATTACCCACAATTCAACTCTAGTGTTGATGGTTAGGTAGAATTACAGATGTTTAATGCTGCTAGTGGCCTTAAGGTGCTACTCATACAGGTTTTCATGCTCAAACTTGTAGTCTCTTGGCCTTAACTGACACTGACTCAAGTGACATCACTTGAGGAAACATATCAGATTTGGCCCAAACATCTCAAGAACCACAAAAGACTTACAAACTATTTTCACATGCGGTAGTACCCCCCAAGGCCCGTAAACACACTTGTAAAATTTGGTTTGTCCTTTAACAGATCAGGATTGTTTGGTTTAAGCTGTCACACGGTTTAAAAGAAAACATGACTCATACAAATTAAACTGTGGATTTTTCTTCACATAGTGTTCCTCTAATTACAGTCCCTGTAATTATGCAATTAAATCACTACATTTCCATAAGGAATTGATAATATATAAGAGATATTTGGCTTTTAGGTCTTGACTCTGTTTTTCCTTAAAAAGTCTCTCTGTGACCCTTTTTTTGTGTTTTAAGCATTCTCACACTAAATCAAATGTCTAAACATCGGCTTTGTTGTTGTTTGTTGATTTCCTTACATCCCGCTCAACTCCTCCTAGCAACACAACTAAGTATTAAAAGCTAAAAAAGGAGCCATAAACATATGGCACTGGTTTCCAAGTACGACACAACCAACATTTTAAAACTTTTTTTTTTCTATTTTTTTCTTAAAATAAGGCCACTTCACAGCACTAAATCTAATCCAGCTAACATGTGGCCTGAAATGTGTTTTTGAGCCAAAGCTATGTGTAATGACGCACATGTGTGAAAGGGCAAATGTAACCATGGGGAGCTAAACGAGCAAGCTTTAGGTGGCTTGACCTTTGAACCAGACCATAGGCTGGTGTGAGGGAGCCACCTCTAATGAAGGGCTTCAGAGTGGAACCCGCCGCACCTCCTGTCATTTACAGAAGTCGCTCTTAAAATGAAAAACTGTCCGAGGAGAGAATTCTTTTTAAGAGATTATTCTCTCAAAGGAAATTGTCTGCACACGCATGTTCTTTTTCAGAAAGCACCACTTAACACTCACGCTGACACTTGGCAGCTGACCAGCCTTCTTCTGTTGGCCGTAAAGAAACCCCTGCTGAGGAAGTTGGGGGTGAAGAACCTCACTAAATGTGGAGTTTTTGAAGGTACAGAGTAGCCGGTCTGGTTTTTAATTGTTTTGCAGCAAAAGCCAAATGTAGTATAATCTTTATTTCAATCCAAGTTTATCACAAGGTCACTTTTCTGTATTACATTTTTTTTATCTGTTGGCATTTTCTCTTAAAAAAACAACATTTTAAACTGAAAAGCAGACATGTATTGATGATAGATGATTAAATTCTTGTACAGAAAGTAAAGCTGTTGTGGTTGATGGATTACATGAAATATGGACGACTGTAAGTAGGTATAGTATAGTAGCAATATGGCTGCACAGTAGGAGGCGTTAACAGACCAGAGGACTGAGCACAAAAGCCAAGAATAATGATGGATGGATGGATTGACAGATGGATGGAGTGAGTGTTTGTGCAAATGGATGCATCAGCGGTGTAATGCTTAAGTTGAGTGCATGGAAATATGAACAGCTCTATGAATACATGAGTTGATGAATGTGTTTGTTCGGAGCTTTGTAAGTGACTGTGAGCTATTGATTGAAGGGCTACATTGGAATAAATGTAAAGATGAACAGATGAATAGACTAATACATCCAAGAGTTGAAACATTGCATGAATAAGTTAGTGATTGTATTAAGTCTCTGTCAATAACATGATGACTCTATTTCAGAGGGTTAGACACAATCCATTTACATCTTGATTGCTGAATTTCTACTTTGTTGTGATGGTACTGGCTCAGAACAGATAGGTGATGTGGTTCAATGATGATGGCAACATAGTGCTTTGAGATAAAAACCACAAACATTGTCTTTACAAGTGCACAAAGACAAGCAGGGCTTAAAAACACTGTCTTTTTACATAACAGATGGAACTGGCCTCTGTGAGAACTTCACTGTAGTCGCTGCAGACTCTTAGTATTGTTTTATTAAAAAATTTATAAAGACAAGAATCAAAATGGTTAAGGGTGATTCACCTCTATTCATGTTTTAAAAAAATGCTCACAAGATCGCATCTTGACTTAAAAGGCTGTTTTTTAAGGCAACACTGCAGTGACAAAATATAAAAAACAAAGTACAGTGTACACAGGCCACTCACTCTTGTGCGACATTTCACAACCACATTTAAATTTGTATAACTTTGTACATTACAGTAAAATAGAATAGGATAAAAGGACAACATATACAGTTTCTATATACATGTATGCAGTACATAAACATGTAGACCTGCAGATTCAGAAAAATAAGTCTGTGCTTATATTCTGATAAAATGTAAATGGTGGCACTGCTGAGACTGACAGCCTGTTGCAACAGCAGCTTCCCTTTTACCCAACTTTTATAAGTTCATCTTACTTCTAAGTAATTTCTCGAAATAACTGAGTCTTATTTATGTTTGTCTCTTTAACCAAGAGTTTAACAAGTGAGCATCATCACTATCTTCATATGACTACAGAAACAAACCCCTGATGTGCTCCTTTTTTTCTCAGCAGTGATGTAAACAGTGTCCAAATCAGTAAGGCTTTGACTAACTCCACCTTTCATATGACCAACAAAAATTGGGGACAAATAAGATCATTGAACTGCTATGTGCAAATGCCAAGAAGGTGACTGACAACTCCAGATTTAAAGTTTAACACTTGAGAAACACTTCCCATCAAATTGACCTTGTTTGAGCATTAAGCATCACTGATATTAACCACATAGTCCACCTCACCTCCTCCTGCGAGAGTCCACTGTCAGCTTGGAACACAGTCCACCGGTCCAGTGCAGCAGCTTAAATGCTGCGGTAGATTCAGCTCTCTGCAAATATGTGGGCACTACAGTCTCTGACTTCTAACTGCATGGCCAGCAAGAGCTCCATTAAATCAATTTCATATTCTTGTGACCAGTCATTAAGCAGAGGCAGTGGGACTCAGTACAGCAAACTAAACTTTAAAAGAACTTTCATTAAAGGACGTGTAGCTGCAGGTTTCTCACTCAGGAGCAGGAGCACAGCAGGCTCAACTTATTTAATCAACTGATCTCAGTCTTCAGTCTGTTGATGAGTCAAATCCAATGTGCTCTTGACTGGTTCGATCAAAAACCTTCCACCATACAGCCCTTTATGAAACAGTTTGGATACGTGTGCTTTACAGTATTATCAATCATCTCATGCATCCCTGTGCTTCTTGGCACAGAAGAGGCCAGAACTGACCTCTGGACATCGGTATGCCAAACAGTATGTGTGTGTTTGTATATTTCTGTGTATAATGGATTCTAAACCATTATCAATCATAGAAACCACTTCAGAGTCAAATTCCCACACGTCAACCCGTTTGAAAATAGTCTCTAAAATAAAAGGCATAAACAAGATAAATAAATAACATTTCATGACCTTTTGTTAAAACCATTGATTTCGAGTTACAAATATCAGCGGATATATTTTTGTTGTTACAAAATGACACATTTCTGGTTAAAAAGTGATGTTCTTCCATTCGCTCACTACATGAACAGTTGCCTCAGGCTTTTTGAGCCCTGCTAAACTGTGAGCACTCTGCTGGTGTAATTTGCAGTGGGAGTAAAAGTGTAAGCTTGTCAAGCGGATATTTTACTTACTGTGACAACTTTATCATATAGTAGCTTTACAAATTTCACACTGAGCTAGACGGCAGTGATCAGTATGTTGACATGACTAAGATGAATAACTAACACTGTTTATTTCTGGAAAGCTGACTCTTGAACATCCGCAAACTGAGTCTTCATGTTTCAGTCACAGAAATTTTAAAATGAAGGATCTCCTCTTTATCATTATCTATTCATGAGTAAAGATTTACTGACAAATAGCAAATGAAGGGAGAAGTATGTAGGCATTTAGAGGCACAGTTAACTAATCAAATCCAGGATTAAGCAACAGTGTGTAGGATTTTGGGGGATCTATTTATAGATTATGGCAGAATGGAAACATAATATTTATAAGGATGTTTTCATCCTTGTATAATCACCTGTAAAATATGAATAATTGTGTTTTCATTGTTTTCATTGCCCTTAGAATGAGACTTTTTCATCTCCTGTGGGAGCTCATCATCTCGTCTTCCTCAACAGAGCATGTTGCACCGCCATGTTCCGACAGTATTTTTATCATTATTATCAGTGTCTGCACCACAAGAGGGCACCAGGGGGGGCATTGGCTTTTAAAATAGAATTTGCTGTTGTTGTAGCATGTTTTGTCGACTGTTGTGTTTGCTTGGTTATTGTAGGAACAGTAGGCCACACATTGCTTTCACACTTTTAGTTTGTTGTCTTGTGTGGGTTAATTACGTGGCGTAATTGTGAACGGCTGGCTGTGTGGCTGCTTAGGCATCCGACATCACTGAATGTCAAACTGTGGATTTGTTTGCCTTCCAAACTTGCTTGCGTGCCCCGCTAGTTTAGACTTCCGTAACTTTCCCTTTATCTGACTGAGCTTTGAGCAAATTATAACTCATATCCATGACTCCTAGCATGGTTCCCAAATAGCTTACCATCAGTTGTGCTGCTTTAATATCAGTGGGTTGCTGTTAAATGGAAATGGGCAACATTCCATCCTAACAATTATGAAACTGTAATGCATAAAGTCAGTACTCACAGACAGTCTTGTCTTTATGCAATTGAGCAGGTGCAAATGTTGAAAAATCCTGACCCATGTTGACTTAGTTGCCACTTGCCAGGAACAATGTGCCCCCATGTGCTAAATAATCACTTATTTTCCAATGACAGCTTTGGGTAAAAGTCTGTTTGAGCCCTAGTGCATCACATGAATGTTGTACAGTTCAGTCACGATGTGAAATTGTCAGTGTTTCTGTCTGATTTAAGTCGCTTAAAGTTACAAAGCGAGACATTCTCAACAAACTATTCAAAGGCCCAAAGATGGAAATACAGTGTGTTTGAGCAGTGTGTTGTATGCTTTAATAGCAGTGACTGTGTTGCAAGGACACTCAAGTGGAACCTCTTTTTTATTGTTCAAACAGATGACTATGTACTTGTATGCGTTGGCGTGTGTGTGAGTATATGTGAGAGAGACAGATGATGACTCAACTATTTTTTAATAGTCCCGTTCTTTCACCTGATATGAAGTGAACAAAAGGGGATTCTTCTTTTTCCCAGGATTCATCAGGGACTTTGAGAAAGCAGAAAAGATTAATTAAGAGATGAAGACAGAGATGTGGAAATGGAGACAAAGGAAGAGAGGTTGTAAAGAGAAAAAGATGAGACTTGGTATTAAATAGACATAAAGCGAGGGCATGAGCAGAGGGAGAGAAGATTTTGTTTATCACAGGGAGTATGAGTTATGTTAGGTTACAGGGAATTGTTGAGAGCACTTGTGGGAGTTTGACACAGTGGGTGAGATTTACTCATACCAACAACAATATCTCTCCTCTATGTTTTTCCTTTCTATCTTTGTCTCTTCACACTATGCAACTTTTTTGAATATAAATGATATTTCACTTTATGGTTATGTTAATGCTCCATTTTCTACTGCTGAGACTACTGACATTTTGAACATCAGGCTTTCGCTATTTCAGGTCAACTCTCACTCAAAACACAATAACCACATCAAACTACCCATAATCCATTGTCTGAAATGTGTAGGCTATTTTAAAGCACTGCAACATGGTAATCGATGTATTCCTAAAAACAAATAGTCCTTTTGCAATAACAAATGCTTTAGAACAGTGTGCAATAAGTGTGCAACAGTAAAAAATAATAATACCATCAAATGCCAGAGGTTCAGACAGAGGCCAGGGCAGTCAACTGTATAACAGAAGAAAAAAATGAATCAACGGTCAACAGAAATGTTCAGGGAAACAAAGGTTTACAGTGTCTCAAACATTATTGCCCAATTTGTAAACATGTTCAAAGCACACAGATCATTTAAAGTATGGCCTGCAACTCTCTCATATGAATTCAAAACCCCCTGTGTGTGTGTGTTTCTAGGAAAGATTTCATCTTCTGCCCCTTCCAGGCACAGCTTTCTCAAACTGTAGATATCCAAGACAGAACAAATGTGTCCATTGTGCTCGATGGGGTTTTAACTGCTGTGACGACTCTCTGAGCAGCCCTCTCTTGCCAAGAGAGCGGTGGGCGGGGCAAAGTGTCATCAGCAAACTTGCAACACCTGGGCTTTGTGCGCAAATGCTCTTTTTAAAACCCCTCCAGAGACTCATATCCTGGCTTTTTGCATTTTTGTATATGCTGTGCTTTCTTTGTCTTTTTCTTAATTTCCGTAGTTATGAAAGTAAACTTATTTTAAATTTACGACTTCTTTGTGGACTCCCTCAGTGTTTCATCCTCTGAGCCAGTTTTGTGACAATTTGCGGTTCTTCTGGGATGCAAACTCATTTGGTGAAGAATTAAATCCAGCCTTAGTGGAACAAATGAGGAACAGTTGATTGTTATATGGTGACCAGTTCCATTTGTGACTCTTGTGGTCAGTGGTTTGTGAATCCTAAATTGGGTTTAGATACTATTTAGCAGTGTAGATTAAAGTGTATTTGATATGTAGCTCTGTGGGTGAGATTTTGTGCAGAATCCTGGAGTGTTTTTTTAACCTGTTGTTTGGTTATCTTGGTCACTTTTATGGATATTTTTTCCAGCTCATCTGTCCTCTGAGGCTTGGGACTGGTCTTGTGATTTTTGCTGAGTCTCTGTTATGGTGTTCATTGGTAGAAAGCTGAGTAAATGCCAGGTAAATTAAGC
>JAQNCA010000013.1:4801860-4812395 GCA_029783725.1 Acanthurus tractus
TGGTCTTGTGATTTTTGCTGAGTCTCTGTTATGGTGTTCATTGGTAGAAAGCTGAGTAAATGCCAGGTAAATTAAGCTTAGCTTAGGTGATTAGCTTGGGTGTATTCAAAGTTGGATTGTGTTCTCAAAGAGAATGTCTGAAAACAGAAAATTTGTTAAGCAATTCATTTTTGAATTTTGCTTTTATTTGTAAGCACTGTTAATTCTAACATAGTATAGCCTGTCACATGAAAATTGCATTCATTAAGGCTCTATGTATGCTTCCAGTTTCCAAAAAACAATTGATTTAGAGGTTTTGGTCATATAAAAGTAACACCAACAATTTCTCAACTCAAGTAAGTATGGTCTGATAACAGCATATCCTTATGGATTGTAACATTCATCAAAATTTGTAATGTAATGTCAATGTAATGTTCACTATTTATAGCAGTATTCCAATGTGTGCCCTAACCTTAACCTTCTTCCTATCTTATTTTACATATTATATAAACGCTTATGACTGATTTGTTACTTTTAGACTCAGTAAAGTGTAGGCAGCTAACAGAAGATACTTTTTCTCCTCTCTCCACTACCCTATGACCAAACACTAAAGCCAGTCCTCAAATAGTCAGTCCACCCCCATATCTCCCTCCTCCTCAGGAGGGGCAGTTCACGTTTTTTTGACTATCTGCTCTTCTATCTGGCTGGAATTCGTCAGCATCTCTTATTCTCATTTCAGTCCTCCTCTCTTCTGTCATACATTTTTATTCCACCAACTTATGTGCCAGTCTGATTTCATTGGTTACCCTTCTTGTACCGCTCCTTTAAAAAGAAAAAGAAAATTCTCCTCATATTCCACTCTGCTGCACATCTCTTACACTCACTGGAGCTAATGCTTGGTCTTCCCATTTAGTGACAGGCATCTTTGTCCAGATAAAAAAAAGTGAGGGCTCCAACCACTTGTTAATAAGACCTTGTCAAATGACCCTCTTTCCCTTAATACATTTCATTGCTGCTGTTTGCAATAATAACCAAAGACACACCAGAAAGCACATTTTACATAATTCCTTTAATAGATCAATGCAAGTTTTAATGAAAGAATAATCAATCATTGTTAGAGTAGATTCAATTATTGGGCACCAAAAAATTTACAAGTACTGTAATGCAAATGGAAATTATTAGCCAATCAATAGCCTCTCCGTCCTGATTCCAGGCTTTAGTACAGGTTTTCAATAGGAGTCATCAATGGTGGACTGAAAGGCTATTCAGGAAACATGAGATAACACATCGATGGGTTGTCTCTGTCTTGCCTGAAGAGCCTCACCACATCATAGTCACACATGAGATAGGCATATGAAATAATATAATAAACACTTGAGAAATGTATTAGCCAAATCACATTTTTTTCTCTGCAACAGCATACAAAGCTGCTCTGTACATCACCTGCTTTGTGTTCTCCTTGAAAAGAAAAATCACAGAACAAAATGGAAAGATTTTTCTCACTGAACAGTTCTTTGCATTTCTTTGGTATTCATGTTCTGTAAGTTTTGGAGTAATTTAGGACACAACTCCTATGTTTTTTGTAGATGGAAACCTTGTATACATCATCCATCCATCTTATCTTACTGAAAACAGTCGGCTTTCTACAAGCAGAACAGAGAATCAAACTGACTCTGAACTCTTCTAATTTAACCTGCGAACTGAGCACATGTTGTCTTGCAACTCAACTTGTTAAACAAGTTATGGAATATTCAAGTTGCTTATGATTGGCCCATGACGTACAGATTACAGTGCAAGTTTGCTTGTCTTTTGTTCCCAACACTGCACAACTGACACTCTTGCAACCTACCTGCTGCTGTCATGTCTGCTGTGATGGGTGCAGTTCCTTTTTTCTCTTTTAGTTTAGTATCAGACCATTTCTTATCAATTTCTGCTGCACTTCAGTCTTTCCACTCCACCTCGTTCACTGAAGCAGCAGCACGCTCCCAAGCTGCATGCTTAACTTTGTCAACCCACTGTTAAATCCACAGAATAACAAGTGTTACCCGGCTTCAGTATTCTCTACCCCTGCCATGATCTCTTCTCCCAAAAAAAGTTCATTTCTTGACTAAACTATCATTTTTTCTTACATTTTGTAAGGGAAATAACAAGGCAGGTGTCATTAATATAAGTTGATTCAAGATTTACAGATCACAGTTGCAAAACGTGTAAATATATACAATATAAATCTCAGATTTTTAAAAGAGGCCTCTGGAATTCACTGCTTCAGTCAGAAATTATAAAGAAATAGGAAGAAGGTATATTAAAAATAGGAACAATTTCCGATACCTGCGGCTGTTCATGTCACTTGTGCAATATTCTGCTCACACCATTTGTAAGTGAGCAGAAGGATGCAAGCAGGCTTCATTGCCAGTGTTGTAGTGTACTCCAATGACCCTCGTTTTTGGGACATTGGTTCCTTCTGTTGCTGCGATCTTTGAGACTGTATTGCTATTAAGCTTCGAGGCAAAGGACATGCTGGATTGTATGACATGCATTTAGTGGTGGAACAGCAATAACATTTAAAATTTAGTCCTGGCTGATTGTTGTTGATGCATTTTTGCATGCAAAACAAGCGTGACTGATTATTTTTTGCAGGGTGGGGAGAAACAACCCGTTGAATCAAATTGTTAGCCTGTTTCTCTCCACTGGCATCAAGACTGGCGCACAAAGCAACACAGACCACTGTCATCCTACCATTAGTCTATGTTGGTTTCTTTTAATTACAAATACAGTTTTTCCTAACAATTTCAAAATGTTTTTGGATATCAGTTTTGTAAACTTTCTGTAACCAAACCTTCTCTAAGCCCCGGCACATCAGGAAGTGCCTGTATGAATTACTACAACAGTCACGTGTCTTGGAAGGCACTGACAAAGAAGCCTTCAGTTATCCACGGAAAATTCAGCAACACAAAATACACGACTGGGAATCAAATCAAGCCTAAAACTTGTATTCACTCTCCAGCGAAAGTATTTGTTTGGGAACAGTGTAAACTTTTATTCTCTATTCCCTCAGCAGCCAAATAAGCAACAACAATCTACCCAAACAGTTGGTGCTCAGCAGGAGTTGGTAGAGAAGACAGAGGAAGAGGAGAGCCACGCTGAGCTAAACCATTACTAAAGTTAACATAACATCCATAGTGAAAGATATGGTAGTAGAGACAGTAAAAATATGGTGTGAGGTAATTCTTACAAACAACACATTTCCTTTTTTTATTTTATTTTTTTAGACATTTTCTACTTTTCCAGTGATTAATTTGATTGAAGAGAGTATTTTATTTATTTATTTATCTTCTTGAGGTCACAGTGGAGATAGAACTTTAAAGAGGATTTCAGAAAGCCAAGTCTCTCCTCTCTGTCACACCTTTCAAAATGAATAAATTCCAAATCATGAGTCAGACAGGAAAAAAAAAAACATGTACTTTGTAACAGCTCTTGGCCTATTTTTGGGCTTCCTGCTGGTGTGAAAGGATTTAGGTGAGGGGACAGAAGAGTTAATTCAGACACTCAAAAATACATTAATAACAAGCCTCCGTGAAAAATAAAATGAGACAACTGTTGTGCCAACTATCCAGGGTAAAGCAGTATTTAGAGGGCTATTTATTTATGGTAAGAGACAGAGAATAAAATATGCATATTGTGTTACTTCCCTTTCAAGGAATTTGCTGTTTTTTAGGCTTTTTAGTGTCTAGAAAGATAAATTATATGTAACTCAAGCATGCTCAAATAAATTTTTCATCATGACAGGATCAGCTTTTTTTGTGAAATGATGAAAGCGTTCCCTGTTGAAGGATCCAGCTAAGAAGAGGAAGAAGTGAGCACTTTGTTCAGATAGACTGACAGTTTTGCTGCCTCTGCAGCAGATGTGATTTGCAGGAATCTCATGGTAGATGTAAACTGATTCCTGTGGGAAGAAATTTTCAAAAGAACACAGGTTTGAGTGATAGGTGCACTCAAAAATTTAGGTTGATTGAAGTAAAACCTAAAATCAGAGATGAGGCATATGCCAGTCGGCACATTTGCTTAAAAAAAGCTGCATATGTTTGAGTTTGTATTTGTGTGGAAGTCTTTTGAGGGTTTCTACTATTCCTGATCATATTTTATCAAACATTGGGGAATAAAAATAGGAAATATGTCCTAATAAGCTTATCCTTTCGGAATGCCTCTCAAGTCGTTCCCTCCTTGAGAAAACTGTGAATTATTTCATGAGTACTACAGACCAAAGTATAAAGAGTGTTTTTAGTTGTTGTTTTTCATTTTGTTATGTTATGTTATGTTTTGTTTTGTTTTGTTTGTTTTTTAATTTGTTCTGTCTTTTGTATGTAATGGTAAAGGTGTAATGTATAGCCCGCAGAGATGAAAGCTTATAAAGACACCAATGAAAACATTTCCAAAGCAAACGCAGACAGACTTTCCCCCTCAGTATTTCTGCTGTTTTCCTGACAGCACAGAGCGAAGAGAAGACAAATAATCAAGATTGCACCATCGTGACATGACTCAAGTTTCAAATCCATGCAACATAAGATGGGTTTGCACAGTATATGACATTGTGCTTGCTGAACATGTTCATGCAGGGGAGAGGAGGGAAGAAGGTCAAGAGGGAAACCATGAAATACAGATAGAGATGAAAGGGGTAAAAAGAAGGAATGAAACAAGGGAGAGTGTGTTTCCTCTTGTGGTCCATGTTCAGTTTCGTTATTTACATTTCAGACGGATCCCACATTGGTGAAAGCGACCATCCTGCAATCTGTTTTTGAGGAGATCTCAGAGGGTTTCATCTCTCATTAGGAAAGCATAGCTAACATTAATTAAACAGTCTACAGGGATAGAGTAAAATGATCCCCTAGCCAACGCTGCCGTCTCTGATCTTCTGTCCTCCACACTCCCCATCTCTTTAATCATGTCTTTTATTTAATCTATTATCCTTTTTTTTCCCCCTTCCTTCAAAATTATTAATGCTCCTGCCTTGTCATGTCCTTTAGGAGTCCATCTCCCACCTTTGCTTCATCAAGGCCTCATTTTCAACATGTCATGTCATTCTCCTCACTGTTAATTATCTCTCCAACTGTCTCCTCTCCCTCATATTTCTTTTCTGTGCTCCTTTATTTTTCACCTACTCTTTCAAAGTTTGGAAGTTCACACTCCATACATTTCCTCTCCATTCTCTTTATACTTCTTCGTTCTGTTGCCTCACCCTCTCCACCTCCACCTCCTCCTGCTCTTGTTCTTCCAGCAACCTCTCCTCCTCCTCCTCCTCCTCCCCCTCGCTGGCAGTGGTGGAGTGGTACAATATGTATCAACACTATAATTTCATGAAGCAGTGACCTGAGCATGAACATCCCACAGATGATATGTTCTATGTTTCAGTTTTTGGGGTGGAAATGTATAGGGAAAATGAGTGGTTGGTTTGAGATCTAAAGGAAATGTCCTTACATGGACAGCAAGGACAACCATGACCGCTGCTGCTATCACATTGACATTGCTATTGCTTCGAAAAGTTTTAAAAAACTCTGCAAAACTAAAGTTAATGTAACTTTTTATGGATTCTCTTTCTTTTACCCCAGTTGCAATAGTAATTTGTTTTCCATCATCCTGCTACGACTACAACTTTTGATTTCTGTCTAGAGAACAAGGCTTGTGACCAGATAGTTGCTAGTTTAGTTCCTAAACTTGGCAGATAAAAGAGTAGTAACCTTGTTAAAAATCACTGAGCTCAGTGAGCAGCTCCCTGAGATCAGCGTTGAACTGTGGGCCCCACGTTCACACATATAACCTCAGAGACTAAGAAAGCGATGTTTCATTTTGAAATGAGTCTCAGTACAAATGCAATCACCAGCATACTGGTGAAATTTCAAAAGTCGCGGCACATCTATTAACCTCTTTAAAGAAGTAAAGTTGCAAAGAAAATTGCTATATCCAATGTTGAGATATAACATTTCAACAGCACATATAGGAGGATGTGGAAAAAAGATGGCAATGGTGTGACACTTATAGGAGACAGAGATGCCAAAGCAGCAGCTCAGTGTTCAAGACCACATGCAGGTCTACGGTTTCAACTGGGTATTTTTAGCAAAGATGTCTTACAGCTGTTATTGTGGTGACCACAACTTTTTTGCATGTGATGATGGAGGGTTTTCCAACCATTTTTCAGCCAACAAAATCAGATACATTTTAAGAGATTTTCAGCAGATCTTTTTGGCCATTTTTGTGGTGAGCAAAACCAGGTGTCTGCCAGTCTCTTTTTTCATCCAGGAGACTGAGGTGAACATCTAGTCACAAGCCTAAAGTTGACATCTTTATCTTTTCAGAAAAAATATATTTATTTGACTGAACATTTTTCACCTAAACCATAACCAAGTATTGTGGCTGTCTAATTCGAAACATATATTTTTTTTCACTCTATAACACAGAATCAAAATGCAGCCATTTGATGTTTAAAAAAATGGACATTGAACACAGTGAACAACAACAAATGTTGAACGATAAATATAGTCTACCACCAAGTGTTTGAGTATATAAAGGTTTAAAAAAAAATCTCAGCGATCTTCTTGGCCCATTTAGTGTCAAAATCTTAAAAAATGTAGTGTGTTACTCAAAACTAAGGCCACTAATCATAGTTAAACTAACCTAAACTGGAAAAAAGAAATATTAGGTTTCTTTTGTGTCAGTAATTTAACGTTTCTTTCTCATAGCCTTGACATTATGTGAAGGTTGGAGGACTTTTTGATGAAGATGTGGTAATGCTGTTGCACCTCGACATTTATTTAATGTTAATACCATCCATTAGTCACAGTGCGTTATCATTGTTTGTTCCTGACAGTTCAAGATTACAGAGAAAATAATGAGCTGATACTAATAACATGGCACTATTCCTTCTTTTGCAGTGGATAATGAAAGTTCATGGATGGCACCGGAGTTAAGTAACTTCCCCCGTGAACTTTCATCCATACAACCACAACATAAAGCAATGCATAAAAGACACTTTAAAATTCTCATGCAATAAATTATGGAATAAACTTTAAAGCTAAATCACTGATGTCATTTACAATGCCTTATACTGGCTCTGCCTGCTGGTTGAATTTACCTTGATGGTTAGATTTCAGTGGGGTGAATAACTGCTACTTCTATCGGTCCACATCTGGCAGTGAAGCAGATGTAAGAGAGGTTTTACAGATTCCTCTGGAAACTGGAGACAGACACTCTTTGAGACTGCTGTCAGACTTCCTCCAAGATGTTCTTTTACACAATCTCACCTGGATCCTGTTCTCACTGTCACACACACACATAAACACAGCAACCAGTTTTTGTCACTTAGAGGTCCTTGCATTAATTCCCAGAAGACGCATCATCACATTCCCTCTTTCCTCTTCATTCTTCTGTTCTCCTCCTCCTCCAGCTGCTGTGATTATCCCCTCCACTAACCCCCCTCCTCCCTGCTCCCTCCTTCCACTCTGCGGTCAGGAAAACTGAGGAAAACCATTGCAGTTGGAAACCGCTGCCAAATGAAAAACCCCAACTTGTTACTCTTAGAGTTTAAGCCCCTGCCAAATAAAAAGCCGTTGCTCGCAGGCCTGTAGGCAGTAAAATGTGGTAACAGAAACCATGGCTTGTAAATCACGTCTTGATTGAAGGCTTGCTAAGAATGGGATGTGACGCACGCACATGCACACACTTTAACACAGATGCATGCACACAGTCTTTAAGTCTGTCCCTCTTTTCTCTGTCCGTTCTCATTTTTTTAACTTCATGTTTAAGTCTTTTAGTCTCTATCCTGATCTCCATGGACTTTTGTCATCTCTTATTTCTATTACTGTTCTTTCTGCTCCCATAGTCACTCCTCTTAAACACAACTACTGTCTTTCTTTACTGTGTCTCTGTCTTTGTTTTTTTCTTAAAGGTAGATTACACCCACGATTCTTTCAGAATTGACCAATGTGACCATCAGGTTTCCACAGGGGTACACTACGAAGCAAGTCTAAACCCAACACTCAGTCAGAGGTGATGGATATCGCAACTGTGGTTCCTTGACTTGCTCTGTGAACCCAGCAGGCTCTCTTCCTCGGGCTCTGTCTGGTTCCCTTAAAAAAGGGCCATTCAGTGCATCTTTTGACCTTACAACCTCACAAAATGGAATGATTGCATGCTGCCTACTTCCACCTATGATTAGTACAAAGTAATATTTGTCTCAGTTCCTAAAGACTACTTCAAAAGTGACAGCTTGATGTAGCAGATTTAAACATTGTATTCAAAAACTGCTTTTGGGTTTTATAAAGTCCCAGAATAAAGAATGCATGGTAATCACTGTAGTTATTTGCCAAATTAAAGGGACTAATTTATCAAGACCAAGCATTACAACATAGTACACAGTGGTAAAAATGTGGTTTGAAGGACTTCCACCACATTTGATTTGTAAGTAAACATCATAATTATTAATAGAAATGTATTTCAAACCCAGTGCGGGTAAACAGAGAGGGAAAAGGACAAAGTCATTCAGTTCAGTAAGAGCAAACCAACCTTGGAAAAATTGTAAACACTCTTGCTGAGATTTTTAACATCACTAATAAAAGTTCCAGTGATGTTTAAAAAAAGCCTGAAATTCATACAGCAAGCACCACTGTAACTGCAGAGCTTCATTTTGTGGCAGTACGAGTGCACAGCGTTGGGGCCGTAACTTAAAAAAAGTAATGTATTACACAGTACTCATTTTATTTAAAACCAATGCAACACCAAACTCTTTTTGCTCCCTGTAGAAAGCGATATGTTACAGTAGTTGTTGCATTGTTTTTTCCAATACTGAGACTGTCAAGTACTTTCCAGTTTCCAACAGAAAAGAAAAAATGTTGAGGCAATAAAGAGGCTTAATTGAAAGGAGAATCAATGTGAAACTGGAAGGGGGCTGCCTCAATATAAAACTAGCATCTATCAGTATAATATGATGTTCTAGATGAGTGCATAGGATTTTTCTTGATCCAAACAGAATCTGACACCTAACTTTTGTTTGGTTTTTTTTTACCTGATGAAAAAAAAAGGCCCATATTTTAACATTGTACAGCAGCATGGACATGTAAGGTGATTTTTACACATCAGCATGCCTATTTCAGAGCTAGAATGAAAGCTTTCCTGTATATTGATCATTCTTAAGTGCTTGTGCTTCCTGTCAACCTGTAATAGCATATACTGAGGAGAAAAAATGGTAAGAATCAGGCGTCAGAAAAGATGGCCACTGTTTCTAACCTCTCAGGTGAGAGTCTGGGAATAAGGAGAGTGAAAAGCTTTTTTCCCCTCATTTTACCAGGAAGCTGCTCTTGAGGGAAGTGCTTAATCCCTAACTGCTCCAAGTGGAACCGTTCAGAGCCAACAATACAATACCGTGGTTGTGCTCGGTAGCTCCCAGGTGTGAAAGGTGTGTAACTGAGTGATTTTGAAGGAGTTGCTGAAAAGAAGCATATGAACTCAGCTCATCTTCTCTGGGTGAAGAGACGTAAAAAAAAAAAAAGGCATATAGACACTTCTCAGTCTTCTCTCACTTACACATGTCAAGAGTCTCTTCTCACTTAAAGTGAAGCTTTCTCTCTTTGCTGACACACACATCCACAGGCACTTTTTTCCCTTCAGTCAGTTCTACTACATAAACTGCTCCAGTATTTCCTAGGGCAGGAATATTTCAACCCATATCATATGGCCCTACCATCTCTTTCTTCCATGACAATGATGCTGACATATTTGGATTAGAAGGGGGGGATTTGTTTCAGGAAACCAAGCGCTTCTAATTTCTCCCTAAGTCTTATCAACGAATGACAAGGCTGCATTACACCAAATGATGAGCTGTGCAGGCTGAGGTGGCAGGAGCAAAAAACAAATCCAATCTGTGACACAGAGTTAGAGAGAGAGAGAGTAAGTGAGTGAGAGAGAGAGAGAGTAACATGATGAGAGTAAATGTGAATGAACAACAAAATGAGCCACAGAAGCACTGCTGATGGTGATAAGGAGACAAAAGACAAACTTATTTATTAATTTATTAACTTTTATTTGTTGATCAGTGAGCACTGCCCCTGTCAGGAGAACTGATAGAAAGAGAAATATTTTGCATTCTTTATTTTTTACAGTATTAGAAAAAAAACACCTGAAAGATCAATCAGTTAATCATTTAGAGAAGGTAAGACTTAAACCACTAAAAACTGCTTGCTGCCCAACCACAGTAACATACTCGCTGTATTTGTAATGTGATAGATTGAAAGTCTGTAGCTTTGGAGGTAAAGCTGAGTTTCTACTTAACAGAAGGTCATTAGTCAAATCCCCATCAACTTCAGTCACTTAAAATTGTTCCCAATGTCTGATCCAGTGCTGTGTGAATGTGTATGAATGAGCTCTTGATGGTTAGCACTGTTTAGACGAGCCCAGAGTCTCAGAAGACACTGTAAAAAAAATCCTGTCCATTTACCACATATGGCACAGAACCCCTAAGAATCAATCCATATTGGTAATTGATGCACTTCAACCAAAGCAAAAGCACTGTA
>JAQNCA010000013.1:4812495-4839690 GCA_029783725.1 Acanthurus tractus
TTAATTGTAACACTTGAAAAACTAAGGGTTTGAAGATTGAGTTTCCACTTCCACCTTGACCATAACCACAAAATCCCCCTAAGCTTAAGTAAACTGTAGTTTCTGCCAACATCAGTGTTGGATGATCTGATGAGAGAGAAGGTGCATCTGTAAATAAAGGCAGCTATGCCTTTATAATATAAACAGAAAAAATAAATGCAGTGAAAGACAAAGGAGTATAACACACAACAGAGGTTTGCTTGCTGGGAGTCAAACTGTGTCGGTAATGTAGTATATATTTTAACCACGTCTAGGGGAACAGTGAAAGCTGATGAACAATAATGAATAAATGTTTAATTTAAACTTGAATTAAATGGGATTTAAATGCAAAAGTGGATTGTGCTGCTGTTACTCCACTGGATTTGCCAAATACCTCTGTTAAAGCTAGTCTGCTCTGCATGCAGGTGTAAGTGTAGGAGAAAGACTGCATATGGAGCACCTTTACCATAGATGTGAGCCATTTGCCAGCTACCTGAAAGCTACCCGAAGAAAATGTGCACCACCTGTATTTTGACCATGATGCCATTATAACAAAGCAAAACCAAGATCAAGAAGCAGCTTCCAAGAGCAACCTCTGGCCACAGCTGGCCAAACTTTCTATACCAACATCTAAAGATGACTGTTGCTTGACAAAAACCTTGCAGTGCCTCCTGAAAAACATCTAGATTATGCTTTAAATAATTCTTCTAACCACTGGATGCTCATTTAGTTAGCTCATGTTAATCTTTAAAGTCATGACAATAACATTAAAGTTTCTTGTCTGTTTAGTGTTCTTTGAGGCATTTGAACTAAAATACATTTAAAATGATTAATTCCAAGTATATAAAGAAATTGAAAGTGATTGAAAAGATTAAATTATATAAAATTTAAAAAATCTCAAAAATGTAGCAGTTGGTTTAAACTTGTGTTATTAACTGTGATAGTAGGACTGTAAATTCCAAGAGGTGTTGACTTTTTCTCACTCACAATAACCTCAACTCTTCTCTTTATTATCGACACAAACACATACATAGGCTCACCCACATTCACACACCCACACACACACACATACACATACAACTTTAATCACTCTTTTGCTCTTCTCACCCTGACCAAAGCTCTTCCTGGTCGCTTTAACCAAAATATTGATGTTCATTAGTCAGATGCATGTCAAAGGAAGCCAAAGGATTAGATTCAGATGGCGGATGGGAAGCCAGAGGGCTGCTAATGAAATCTGGACCGCAGAACCAGGGCTGAGGCATCTGTGAGAGGGAAGTGTGGTGAGACACACAGAGCTCATGCCGGGCGATTCACACAAACACACACACATGAAAGAATCTGTAGATGAACACACTTAAGGGCACCTTCATGTGTCCACACGGAATCACACATGCACTCACACATGCATGCACACATTATGATAGTTTCCTGGAGACATGCAGGGACAAATGTGTTAACACACACACAAACACACAACCCCTCCTTCCCACACACACACACACACACGCACGCACATGGGTTAATTCACACAGGCAGAGTGAGGCAGAAGACCGCAAGGCTCTGTGTTGAGGTTAGGCTTCGTTTCATCTCTGGCTTAGGCCTAAATCTCCTCAGACAGGGGCCTCGCTTTGACACATTCCCCCAGCAGTCAAGCTCTCACCCTAGCATGTGTGAATCTCTGAAGTTGTGGTTGACTCTGGGCTTTTTCTGCATTTAACCATTTTTTTTCATTTTTTTTTTTTTTACTCTTTTCTCTCTAATAAAAGAGCTCCTTTTTTTCTCCAAGCTTTTCATCTGCGTCTCTGGTGTATCTCATTGTGTGTCCATTGTGTGTTAGCAAGAGGCTGCATGTACTGTATGTGTGCGACTGAAAGTTTGTGTGTGTGTGTGCGTGCGCGCATGCATCTCTTTATGTATGTCTAACATTTCTCTCCTCTATTGTTCTTCTGTGTTCTCTTAGTCTGTGATTCATCCCTTAACACACAACAGGATATTGAACTGTGGTGCTGGCTTAGAGAACAGGCAAACTGATATTCATCTGGGATAAATATAGAGAACAGACACTTTCTTAGGCCCCAAACTATGAAACTTTATAAGAACAAGAGGACTTTGAAGCAGATGGGCTTTGATTTTGACGGCTGATAGCACTGTATTGTTGTGCTTTGTTCACAGCCTAATAATATGAGATATTTTATTTGTTTGTTTGTTTGTTTTGCATTTTGGGGATCATAAATATATATGAGCCATTCTGTTTGCTGTAGTTTTGGCTAGAATTTCGATTCTGTTGTCATTTTGTACACCCACAGTTTTCATTTCTCTTATTAGACACTTGAGGTCAGTTAAAGGTCAGATTTAAAAGGTCATGTGATCCAGATTCTGACGGGAAAAATAAGGAGCTGAACCATATATATGGTTTGGATTTTGTCTGACCAGAATTTGAAAAACCCAAATGTGAAACATGTTTTTGGGACGATTTTTTAAAATTTCTTCAGTTTTTGGACTTTTCAGACCCGCCTTAGCTCTGTCTTTAATGGGCTACATCCTTTCAGATGTTAATCATACAAAATAAAATGGCCCTATAAGAGAGCAACTCAGCCAGAGCAGCTTACTTATGTGTTCAAGTTGAGAAGCTCTACTGGCGCAACAGCAAGCTAGTGCCTGCGGGAGGTCGCTAGCTAGCCAGCTGGCCAGTCAAGCTAACAGTTCCTGCTGTGAGCTGGCAGGAGTTTTCTCCACAGACTAACCTCATAGACAAGAAGCTTTTATTTCCCTTTTGACAGTGATGGTTTGTTTAAATGTCACAACACAAATGTTCTCATAAAAATTGATAGGGACATATAGTTATCTGCCATATTCTCCTGAAGGGTGTTTGGGGTGCAGCTGTTAGCTTTATTAATGGAGGGATGGTTGATAACTCTCTTCCTGGTTCTGTCTAGGTGGTAGTGCCAGTTAGCATCACAGCTAATGTCTCCAAGGGTGTAGCCAAGAGGCAGATTGTGAGCCAGTCTTTCCACAATGTCAGTTTAGTCACTCCTGGCAGATATCTTATAGATTGGCAAATGAATCCCAAACTCAGTAGCAGGACTGCTTGAGGTGGGTTTTCTGAAACTTGACAGCTTTTAATCTAAATCCTTTAACATCTAAATCAATGTGTGTCCTTTTGTTCATAAAAGCCCCAAACTGCAACACACACAGTACATATAGTCAGTTTGATTCAGTAATTCCTGTTTATTTTTTACTTTCAAATCCTAATGTGTCATGTCTTGTTTTACTTTGTTTTTCCTCTGTGTTTTTCTTGATTTGTTTCACCTGTTACTTGTTAGTTTTCCCTCCCAGATGGTCCTTGACCTTACTTCTCAGTTTGCCAGTTCCTCTGCATGTTTGCCTGTGTTCCTTGTCTGGATACACACCTGTATTCCTTGTGTTATCCCAAACTGTTGTTTGTTCAGTTATTGTTTTTGGATTTGCCTCAGTTTACATTCTCAATATTTCGTATTTTTTTCATTAGTAGCTCCAAAAGCTTGCCTTTTATTTTTGCATCCCGTCAGCTTTGAGTTCATGCACTTCAGTCCTCTTTTGAACTCCTAAACACAACAGCATGAAGGCATATTTAACAACACCATCTTCATACAATATGTGAAAATGCAACTATTCGCTCTTTCTTCGTCATACCAGTTGTCAATGCCAGATAATGAGATGAAGATGAATTATGCAGCAATTGCTTAGCTATCTAAAATATGCTAATGTAATCATCCTTATCCAATTACTGCATTGGTGAAATCCATGTACCCTTATTTATCCAACATTATGCCGCTAATGGCTATTGCATATGCAGTGAGCATTTTATATTCCGACATGATTCCCCCAGCTATTGTAAACAGTATTTTACCGTATGTTCTCTCACTGCGACTCTGAGTGTTGACACTGTGGTAGGCCAATACTTACCGAGCCCTGTGCGTCTGGATATGTTTTTCCAATTCTAATTGGAATTTTAATTGCAATGAGGATTAAGGCTGAGTGTTATGGATAATTGAAGCTGACAAACAGAGCACACGGCAGACGACACACACTGGACTAATCTTGTTCCCTGTTTTGCTTCAACTTCAATGGGCCTCCTTTTATGGAGACATATTCAGTATTTAGGGCTAATAAGAGGTTTTAATCTTTAATGGTTAGGTGGAGATTGTAGAGAGGCTTCTCGTTAGATTGCTGGTTGAAAATAGGACTGTACTTCAAGTACCTTCCTGAAAAACAGGAATAATTAGAATTGTGGAGGATATTGTGGAGAGAAGGAATAACAAGTTTATGAAATAGAGTCCAGCGTTCAAGCTGGTTTCATTTCAAGCACACAGTTAGGCTGCTTGCACGTCTGCATATTATTGAGGACGGGAACATTTAAGTGTTTCTCTTCATATGGCATGGCATAAAGCAAACGTCTGTTTGTCTCTACCCTGTTTGTCTTATTACAGAATGTGTTCCTATTGCTATGTTTGTTGCATCATCTTTAATTATCAAGTGTGAATAACAGTTGAAAGGGAACACTCTGCCATCATGACACATAATAATAGCAAAAAAGTGTTTAGGCTATGACAGTGCCTTTGATCTGCGTTAAAGGTGATGGAGCAATCCCTTTTACATCATTTTGCTATTAATGGAACATGTAATTATACTCAGTTGTAATTGCAGTGTTTATGTGCTGGCAAAGACTGCTAAATTATTTTCTTCCACATTCTTTTCTCTTTATGTGTGGCTATGTGGTGTGTGACCCGTGAGCAGCAATGCAACCGACATGAAAACATTTAATTTAGCTGCAGTGAAACAGCAATCAAGTTTTTAAACTTTTTTTTTTCTGTTTTCTGTAACTGCACAGTTAAATGAAGATTCAAAATGTGTGTTCACTGCTTGATAAGACAAGTTGCAAAAATATGAAAATTTTAAATTGTAGTACTTAACCTGGCGACTAAAAGATTTAATTTTTATCTACCTCTGTGGTGCGTGTCATTTTCAGGGTTTGAGAGGTGAGAGGAAAATATCTTGTTAAGTGTGAGGTCTGCTGGTTCCATGAGAAAAATAAAAGTATGTTTACTTGTGCTACAGTATATAATGGAGCTAAGTGTGACTTTAGGCACTTGTATAGTTGATTGATATCAGCTGCTTCATTCATGCTTGACCATCAGCGGCTCATTCATCTGCAGCTTGGTTACAAGATGAATAGTGTTATGATTGTATTTTATGAGAGGGAGGTGTTTATTTCAGACAGGCAGGAAATCTAGACACCAAGCTAAAAAAAAAAAGGAGTTTAGAGAGTTTTCACATCTAATGAAAGATGAAGGAGATGGCACCAGGTCACAGATGTCTGAGCTTTAAAGCTAAGAGTTTTCTGGTACCTCGGTTAGCGTAGCAATATAACACAAGTGACACTAGTTCGTATGCAGGTGTACAGAGCACTTAACCTTACATTTCTTGGAACAACTTCATGCCAGCACTGTTCATCTCTTATCTACCACTTCTTCCTTCTTATGCCTTTAGCTTTTGATTTTGTCCCTTTTATTAAGATCTAATGCCAATATTATGTATTTAGAATAGGATAAGTGTGTTGCTGCCAGGACTTTTTAAGAACAACCTCAAAGAACTGACCCTTTCTTCAAAATATAGGAGCATGGTCATTTGTTTTTAAAGATTTTTCCATAGAAAGCTGTAAGTTCATAAAGAAGGATGACACAGTGAAGTCTAAATGCTTCCAAAAGGCATGTTTTGGCACTTGCTGAATAGTTGGGTTATCCATCAAATAATCTGCTGTGAGATATCTATTTCAGAGAATAAGCATATCACATAAACAAACAAAAAGAAAACATTTGGCAGCCAACTGGCGTTTAATTTAGGCAGTTTAAGGAATGGTGTCACATCATCTGTTCTTCTGCAGCTTGTCATCCTGCTGGACAGGTGGTCAAGATGATTATGATTGAGCAGTAGATTTTGGTTCATTTCATAAACAGCGAGGAACAAAACAACAGAGCTGCTGAGAGAGAAGCTCAAGCCACATTTATTTATTTATTTCACTACATCCTCTTTTCGTGCTTGTGTGTAAGTGAAGTTGATGGCATTACAGAAACGTCCCTGTAGCCTGAAAAGCTGCTTTGAAAATGTGGCAAATTTAGTTACATGGATACATTGTGACCTCACTAACGATTATTTTAAAGCTTGATATGAAACATCAGTTAAACGATTTACCTGACATCACTTTATCAGTTATTAAAAGCAAAGCTTCAGCTGCTGCAGCTGAGATACGTCTCTCAGGTTTTATAATGACAGATCCCAGGAGAGAAAAAACTCACTGCCGTCCTTTTGATTGACAGTAATCATCTTAGTTATCAAAAGGATTAGTGTACACAATTTTTTTCTGTCAGGAACCTTTTGCAGTTTGAGGCACAATTAACGACAACTTCAGCGTTTCTGTCACTCAAATCAAGTTTGCAAAACACATTGCGTAAGTTAAAGTTATCAGCCATGTGAATGCCTTTCTAATTTAAAAGACGTTCAGTGGGCTGTCTGACATGCTTCCAGAGTGTACAGCAGTGCCATTTGACATGATTATTTTTTTCTATTTAACATGAGGGTTTCACCTTCCTGATAAGCCTATTGCCATGCTTACTTGCTGGCAGACTTTAAACACTCTGTTTTGAAATATATGACTGGTGCTGTCAAAGGAAAGACAATTTGACTGCAAGTCCATCGTCTTGATAATGGACCCTCCTGATGACACTTGGGTTGATGTAAAATCATGTTGGATGCAGTAATGGTTTTAAAAAACGCACATGGCGAAAAGCAGTCAAAAAATACACTTAATCTAGTTAGTTTGAACAGACTGGTAATTAGACTTCTGTCACATTAAGAACATCACTGTATGTGGACGTCAGAATATACATGTCAACCCCCATCACAGCAAAATGACAAGTCTGCATAGAAAATGAATAGACAGAATAGCCTTCAACTGTAAATGAAATAAATAAGCTTACCTCTTCAATGAGAATTTTTTTTTATTTAGTTTGTTTGTTTTGTCACCTGCTTCTCTGTGAAGGTTGTTAGACCCTTCACCTTCATATTCTACTTGTAAAAATGATAAGTGTGTTCATGCTCTTGTATTTCAACTTTGTGAGGACCAATTTGATCTTCAGTTATTTAGAATGAGGACATTTTTAGATATTGATGATCTTTATCAGCCTTTATTTCTTTATTTCCGCACGCATGACCTTCAGTCGGGAGACCAGAGTTTGAGTATCAATGACAGCAAGGTCAACAATCTTTACCTGAACCTAACCCGGTTGTTTTATTGTTTAAACTTAACCTTGTAGTTATGCTGCCTAAACCTGACAAAATAATGACAGTTTCAAAAATTAAAACATGCTTTTAAGAGGAATTGTGGCAGAAAGGCTTAAAGTGTCCTACAGCGGTGCCAATGGGATTCTTAATGCATTAAAAAGTGACAGAGATGAAATCCTGACCAAGCTTCACTATGAGTGGAACTGGGAGAGAGAATGTGTTGATTATCGTTTGTACATCAGACAGATGCCGATTTTATTCTTGGTTAAATTTGTGTCGAATCACATGATAGAGTGTAACTAGGATGGTAAGTAGGTGTGTATTATGATTCAGGATTCAACTCTAATATCTTGTGGCTAAATTAAAATAAAATAAATAGGGGTAACAGCATGGGCATGGCAACACAAAACATCTCGAGGTGACTGAAATCCAGGTAAAACAAATTTCAACATGATCAAAAACAGGAAACATAACAGGAAAAGACACAGAGAAACAATGATGATCTGAGAAACTAGGGAGCACAATGACTTAAAAATGGCAGGGGAAAGAAGGCCAAAAAGGGATGAGTAAATCTAATAATGACAACCACAGAGGTGGGAAAAACATAAGACAGCAAGAACAACAGAACACAAAAGAGGAAAGAACTGAGGAAAGACCTTACAAAAAAGGAAGAAAACACCTCAAACAACAGAAGGGGTAAATACCACCTTTCAAGAGCAGATGTCACAAGGTGCCTCACAACGAGAGCTCAAAACAAGAGACATGAAACAGAGTAATTATAATGGTGAGAAAACAGAACAAATAAACAAAACAAGGGAAAGTCTAAAGAGATCAGTCTTTAGCTGCCTTTTTAGATTGTCCACAAAATCCACAGGTCTTGAATCAAAAGAGACTGAGTTCCAAGATTTAGTAAGAAGCTAAATCCTCAAAGTCCCAGTCTCCTTTAGCTTTAAGCCTGAAGCAAAGTACAACAAACTGGCTCAGATGAGAAGACCTTAGTGGTGATGTAAAACCGTAGAAGCTCATTAATGACAGAAGTTGCTCGGCCATGCTGAGCTCCAAAAGTGATCACAGGAAACTTCGAATGGACTCTGAATCTGATGGGAAGACAAGAAGATGAGTCATTCTGATAGCTGGGCCTTCCTTTTAAATTCATTTTTCTACCTTTCAACCCAGTATTTTCACTTTTTCTTTTTCCATAATGAGCCCTGAGCCTGTCCAATGTCTCTGTTTAGTTTATGGGATCACATAAAAACATTAAAAAAGGCATGATTAGCTTGTGACGCCTTTTTTTCCTATTTCATTCTGACAATATTCTCGTCATAAAAGACATGACATGTTTCTGAGAAAATCTTCCCGCTGCTTTTGTCAGCGGGGAGCCACAGAGAGACCAACAGAGCAAAGAGGACGGAGCATGAGGAAGAGCAAATAAGAGAGAGTTAAACAAAGGGAGAAACATAATGAAGGGGAGGGAGAGAGCAATAAAAATAGCAGGTTATAAAAAAAAAGGTAGAGATGAATAAAAACGGAACTATGGGAAAATAATGAGATAGCAAAGAGAAGGGAGGGAGCAAATGGACCAATCAAAAAGAGTGAAAGAGGAACCTAAAGAGTTTTAGTCACCATGTGAATGACAGTCAAGTGCCACATTCAGTGCATTTTCATGGTTTGTAATTTATTAGCCAAAAAAATCCTACCACAACTTGTTTTTGGTTATGTTAAAGAAAAAATAGGTTTCATTAAAGCTTTTGAGGGATAAATGTTGCCTGGAACAGTTTAACTCAAACTGTTAATTTTTCTATTTGGTAAACAATTGACACTCTCTAGATGTAAAAGGGAAAGAATGAATATTCTCTAGGTTCTCTGAGACAATATATAAATGTAAGCAGAGGAAAACATCATGATTAATGGTTTCAGCATGTGGAAATGGTTTAGTTGTAATATAGTTTGAGAAGTAGAGGACCACAAAGTAATCAGTTGTCATTTCTGATCACTTAAGCTTTAAAAACAATGACGAGATGGCAATGTCCATTAGTTGAGACTGCTGTAGGAAGGGTAAGTCACATTTAAGAGATTGTGACTCGAACTCGAGTTGAGTCACACGAGTGCAACAAGTCCTCCAATCAATCAACCTGACAGGTCGTTTTTCTGCCTTTGTCTGAATTTACAACCCAGCGTTTCTCTCAGGGTCATTTTTTGTTGGAGGACAGACTTTGAGTATGACTAAATATCTCAGTGACATTGTGGTCAAGTCATCAGGTCATTGGATTGGGAGCTACATTCAAAATCTCCTAATGAGTCTGCATTACTACACTAAACAGACAGCAAACCAGCAAACACCCTGAGATATCAAATAATGAAGCATGACTCAGGTGTAGTTTCTTGTTTTAAAATGTATTTCTGTACACAATTTATAAATAAAAAAAGTGATAACTACATGAAAAGATAGGCCAGGTGTAAGGCTTTATCTAAACACTGAATGATGCAATGACTGATTTTTTGATTGATTGTGTCATCATGACACATTCAATTTGACATCTACTCATCATCCTACTCAACACAATTATGAACTGTGCTTTGCCTCAGAAGAGTTCTGATTACTTTAACAAAAAGAAATCACCACATCATCCCATCCTCTGCATCCCATCTTTGCATAAACTTGTACTTGGATGGGAAGATGCAGACAGATGTTTGACACAATGACACCAGCACAGCCTGCAGCGGTATCAGCTCTAAATAGTTCCAATTTTAGGGAGGCATACAATCCAACAGGCAAACATACCCTGCATGGTGAACAATGACATTTGTGTTCATCTTATCTGAGCAAATAAATATTGGCTTAGTGTTGATGGAGGCTTGTGGGCAGGATGCTGTTTGTGATTCCCGGAATCAAGTGCCGAGGGGCCCAAAGGCGTGTTGTTGCTTTCCATCCGCAGTCTCCCAATGAGGAGGAATCTATCTCCCTGACCTCAGCTAACACCCCCAGACATGCTGATAAACACTGAATATTTATCATACACTCTCTCTCTCTGTCTCACACACACAGACACCTCTAACATTTGTCTCTTGCAAGAAAATCCAAACACGCGTCCGCTAAATCTCACCCTCGCATGCGCACACTCTTTGTCCCACGCACATCTCGTCAAAGAAAGACGAAAACACTGTTATCCACGAAACGCAAATGCTCTCTCCTCATGAAACAAACACGCACACGTATACATGCACATCTATGCACACACACAGTCCCAAAGATGATGCAAGTGTGTTGAAACCTTAAAGGGTTGCAACAGAAGATGGACGTCAGTTTTGTTTTCTTTTGGGGAAACTTTCAAGAACAGTATGTTTCACGATGTCCTCTGTTGTGTACTGATGAAACCACACTAACCTGTTTGATGATTTTAGCTTACACTCACACAGACTTCAATTGTTAAGGCGATTACCAAGCATGACAAAGTGGGAAACCAAAACAAATAAATGGTAGATTATGTGTCTAAAAGGTTTGTTCTCATCAACATGCAGAGGATCGTGTTGAAATGTTTCTGTTTAAATCATTTATCAAATGCTGTTTTTCAGAAAGAGAAACAGTGGCTCACTCGCAGAGCTCTTGACCAATCGGCAAATGGTTCCAAGATCCAGTTCTCCAAAATGCTTTTATGTAATTTAAAACATGGCTGCGTAAAGCCAAATGTCGATTGTTTGGAGTTTGTATTTGTTCCAGTGAAACTTTATACTCCACAGGGAAAGTAAAGACTCAAGAGGGCTTTTCACTTACATTTAAGTCTTTTATTTCAGGGCTGTAATCAATGTTTTTATGATAACAGTGCATCAAATGAGAATATTGAAACAATGTGTAAACATTGTAAAAGGGTCTCTGAATGTGATGAGCCCTAAGAGAAGTATCACCTATTAGCTTCCTTTCACTTAAATGGGCTTTAAAGTTTTAGCTAATTGTTTCACTGTCAAGCCTGCAGCTTAACTGGTTGGCTAACTATCACCGCTGTCAAAGCATTATTTCTTAAATCTGGCAGGAAGCTTCTTTCAAGAAAAAAAAATAAAAAGAAAGTTCTAATAAAAACCATTTCACTGCTCTGCACTAAGAAGCAAACAGACACACTGACTGGCTTGTGAACATGAAGGAGGATTTAGCAGCTAAAGAGCCAGAGGTTTACCCTAAAAGTTGGTGGAGACCAAAAACAGAGCTAAAGTAACTAAATACTGACCTGAACAGCAGGGAAGTGCAACTTAAAATGATTATGCTGCTACTAACTGCTGAGTTACATTTTCAATTTTCTGTAAAAAAGTGGCTGCTAAGTTAACAATATCACTGTTAAAGTTCACAAATAAATGTAAATTTAACTACACTACACCTACAGCTATTCATCATATCAGTATTAAAAAATTAGATATAAATCAAGGTAAATCTCCAAATTCCCCTCACTTGGTCTTAATCTTAATCAGACTTCTTTGTGTTGCAGCTTCCATTGTGTTGTTGTTGTCTGCTTTGTGTTAGGACACCATAATGAAAGGGAAGAAATCCATCAGCATTGAATGTGTATTGATGAAGAACCCCTAGCTTTAGTCTTCAGGTTGTTAGAGCTGACGTGCATTCAACTTCATATAGACATACACTGTACATCAATACACAAAGAATAAAGAAAATTTTTCTTTTATGGGACTTGGCTTTGAAACCAAACTAATGCTTAAGTCCTCACACATGCAAGAGCCTTGTCTCCTGGTCAATAGTTGCATTTAAGCTTTCAGATCTACCTTACTCTTCCTGTTAAAAGAAAATGGTAATGATGCTCACAGCTTAGTCACCTGAGAAGTGTCATACTTAGATAGAACTGATGCCTCTGAAATTTAGAGCACAGTTAAATATAGAGATCCCAGATTTCACTGGGGAAACATGGAAAGCAGAATTATTCAGTCTGAGGAACCTCAGTAATTGGCTCAACCTCGGATCTTGCTAGTGTTACAATGTGTAACCACTCATTTTGATCTTGATTATTTTATATTTCTACAAGCAGGGATTTGAAAACAAGCCAAACTTTCAATATTATCATTATCATTACACCTTGTCAGATAAATTTTTGGTTAAAATCTTGGTTGTGATTCCCTTCCACTCCAACAATTATCCCTAAAAAGCCTTTTTTTAAAGGCAATGATTTTCATTTATTCTAGCAGATATCCACAATGCTTTTATTAAGGTGATTATATTTAATGAGATAGCAAGCCCGAGGCAGAGTTTGGCATCTGCCGAGGATTAAAACCTTACAGAGAATGACTGAATCAGTTTTGCTCAAACATTCATTTTACTCTCTTATCTGTGGGTAAGATTAGTGCATAGCAGAGAATAAACTCATGACCTGTAATTCCTATTATTTAATTTCAAACCCTAAGATTTCTTCATAATTGTCCCGAGGACTTTGTTCAGCGCACACTGTGAATGTGAATTATACATTTAATTTTAGTTAAAACCTGTTATGATGGTGCTTAGAGACTAAGGGCAAGATTAGTATTCAGCTGAAATTCAGCTTTCATGTATAGTCCACAGAGGAGACATGTGCCCTTCATTGTGGCTAATATTGTTTATAAATTATAAGTTCTTATCACTGCAAGACAATGTGGCGAGGATTTCAACTTAAAAAACTTGGCAGTGGTGGGAGGTTACTGCCATTTTGAAAAGTCTGTCAGCGGTGTTTATCAGCGGGGAGCAGGCACATACTAATCCCCTGACTTGACCTGACAGTTTTCCTATTATTATTTTGAACTGTTGTGGTGTGCGGAGGCTGCACTGACAATGGTCAACATGTCCTCATGCCTGGACAGCTAAATAGACTTATTGCCAATGACTCCCAAAAGGGACATATCCTATGTCCATTCCCACAACAGATATATGACCATTGGAGACTGCAAGCAATAGGTCAACTGGATCTTAGTAACATATTTATATTAACATTAACAATGTTCTTTTTCCTAACCTAATGTTGTTTCAACCAATCCACAACATTACCATGTAATGACGATTACATATGTGAAAAATGTTAGGCTACGAAAGTGATACGAGGCTATGTTATATTATGTAAGCTAAAATAAGTCAAACTCAACTTCTAGTTTTTCCAAGACATGAACAACAGTCTCCTGTGTGAAAAACGTGTTTGACTGATTCATCCACCCTCTCCTTTTCCTTGATATGCAGACTTTCTTGCACTTTGTCACTTAATCTCCTGCTTTGTTTACATCATAATTAAAAAGAAACTAAAATGTTGTTGTTGTGTTGAGTGACAATAAGCATAAATACAGGTAATAGTAACCTGCATGCAAATTACCCATATGGTAGTTTTTCTAATAAGGACTTATAGAAACACTGATTCTCTGGTCTTCAGAAACAGACAGTGGAAGAATAAGATGAGCTGTATTAAATTCAGATGTAGCCTGTTAAGAATTAAAGTAAATAACTGGCAAGGAAGAGGTGGGAGTCTCGCTAGTCCTGGTTCTTGGTTTCTGTTTTAATTTACTGGCAACTCCTCTGCAATCTATGGTACAATGATGGAAAACAATTTTAACGCTTTGAAAATTAAGAAGATTCTCTTTAGTCACACAGTAAAGCTAATTTTACACACCTTACACCTCACTGAATAAGTACTAGTTTGTCGAGGACATCGCAATCTTTGATATGCTTTTATCATTATTTGAATTTATTTACTATAAGCAGACAGTCAAGCCATAAAACCAGTTAAACCTCCATTCAAACTGGCAGAGGTTAACAATTTAAAATTATTTAAACATCATAGCACTTGTTTTAATGTAAGAACAACTTCTCTGGGACTCAACATAGTATAAACCTTGGTTGTATCGTGTTGATAAAGAGCATGCACAAACTGAAAGAGATCCACTGCATATGCTCATCAATACTGCAATCATTCACATCTTCTTGCATACAAAATAAGGAACAGAGCTGAACAACTCTTCAAGACAGTTTAAACCTGAAACCTCAACATCGTCTCTGTAGCAACTGCCCACAATTTAGTTGCTCATCTTGCACACATTCTCTGCATCTTTGCAAAGTGTGCAATAAGTAATTCATGAGTCATTTCATGGTCTTCATCAAACTTTTTTCTCATGAACCCAATGCTTTTTCAAGTGTATTCCAATGCTTGAATTTAAAGCCATATTTATTTATTTATGTTTTGCAATAAAGTTTAATATCCTGTTACACTGTACACTCTTACATCCAAATGTTTTGGATATATTCAGTATTTATTGTATGCTGCTTGGGAGTTTGAAGTATATACAAATAATTGAGTTTCTTGTACACAGTGATCATGAGTGTTTATCCTTGTGTATGTCACTTTGCAGTGTAAATACAATGCCCTAACAACAGTCTCGCAATGTTTTTGCTGTTTATTCAAGTTGTCAGAACAACTTATATTAAAACAATAAACTTGTTGATACAAGAAAAAAAGTACACTTCTTGAAAATTCAAAGACCGGCCTGAAAATACAGTTTTCTTCAATACAATTTAGAACTATGAACTGCAGTTCAAAGGTCTAATGACCCTTCCATTGGGTCCTTCAACTCAACAAAAGGCTGTAGGCGAGTGTATGCAGCTCAGTGTTGATTCCTTCATTTCCCACCATGATAGTTCACTTTAAAATATGCACTGCTATTTTTGTGCACAGAGCATATTATTTGCATATATATTATTATTTGCAAAATCCTTGTGTGCATATCTCTTGTGAACAGCATTAGAATCACATGAGATGGTTAAAGAAGAGGGTCACTAAAAGTTCTTTTAATGTGGAAAACTGATGGGTACACATTGCAATTTAACCACAAACCAGGACCCAGAGGAGAGAAAAATGTTATGTCTCAAAAAATTTAAAACTTGTTTCTTCCTATCGTAAATAATAACTGATGTTGACTTTTCTTTGCACTGAAGGTAAGTGACATTTAATCTGCTTTTAAGTCCCAAATAAGGCACCTGGATGTCTGCCTGGTATTTAGAGAAGGGTCGACTATCTGACCTACTTGCTCTAAATGGAACCGCAAGGTGGCAACTTTTATTTGATGCCCTCCATAAGTCCTTGAATTGCTGTGCTGAGCCGTGGTTACTTTCGAAATTGAGTAAAGGTGTTTGTCAGCAGAGACCTATGATAATTTGTTGATGTTCACCTTAGAGAGTATTTGAAATCAGTCAATCCACTTCAGCTTTGCCTGCAGGCAGAGCTGTAGTTTCATGTCTGAGATCAAAGGAGCAAAACTCTCACCTTGGTGTACTGCTGAACTATATTTACCTTCACTCAGCTTATTCTGACATGTTTCTGGATTGCTCTCCATAGCAACTGTAAATTGTGTAATTTACAAAACTGTTGCCTCAAGCTCTGCAAATGCAGTAAATTCTCCCTGGCATCCACGGATTTTTGTTTTTCTCAAATAACATTCCAGAGCAAAGTTGATCATTTCTGACTTATCATTACCACTAAGTAACAAGTCTAAACCTTCAGTCTTACCACAGCTGTGATATTCTAGATCCCCCACAGACCAGTGTGTGTAACTGCTTTTGCTTATCATTATTATTTTAAAATTATTATTTGGTATAACTATTTCTTAAAATAAAGCATCACTGTATGTTTAAGAATGCACCAAGTATTCTTTGCATTCAAAAGTTAAGCAGTTTAATGTCATCAACTCTTATGTTCTCAAATAATGTTTATTGGTATGAAAAGTCAAAATTTGATGGTAGCACAAGGCGGTTGGATGCGAGCAGCAACACATTATGGTAAAAATGATTATGATGTTTAGATAATTTTAGGTTGTGAGCAGGACGCCATAGGCTAGTCTAAGTTAACTTGTAAACATTGCAACCAAAATGTACAAATGCAGGAGCACCAAACAAGGCTTTTGTCTTTTGACATAAAATCTTCCATCAGTAGAAATATGCCTCCACATCTGAGCAAAATTTCAATACTGAGAAGTGCAACAGCAAGTGAAGACAACTTCACTCAAATTCTGGGATAGCCTTCATAGGGTTGCCGGTTGCCACCTTGGATATGTGAAAAAAAGGGACACTCGACCAAATGTTTGGGGCGGAGGGCTCGGCCACCATTATCAGTTCAGACTAACCAAATGACATAGGAGACAGAAACAAAGTCATGCTAATAAATTTATTTGTTAATGGGTCAAAATCTTACATATGTATTTGCTCCATCTGCTTCCTCGTCAGTCGTGTCACCTCCCTCATCAGATGGTGAAAAGAAGACCTCCGCGCGGACTTCGGTCAAGTTTGCCTCCCTCGAGCCGGTTTGAGCGCGAGGGCGCGCGAGTGTGACGTACGCATAGACGGGAAGAAAACAGAGACAATTTTAAGTAGCCGCAGAAGCGCGAGGGGCCTTTCTGGACTACAAAACGAAGGAAATCAAATGAGGTTTTTGCCTTTTTTCCCCAAAAAGGGACAAATTTGGTCGCGGGAGAGATTTTATTTTTTTCGGGACAGCTGGTGAAAAAAAGAGAACACTTCTGGGAAAAACGAGACGGGTGGCAACTCCAAGCATCCGTCGCAGATAGGCTAGCAGCGGCTAACGGTTTAGCGTCTGACGTCGTTAAGGTGCAGCTCTGCTGTCCTTCATTTCTGCCCTTTTACAGTGTCTAGACCGCCAAGTCTTTTTCAAAGTCAGCCTGGGAGGGGAAAAAATCGAATTTTTAAGTCCTAAATACAATCCTGTGATTGTACAGCGTGAGGTCAGACGTATGTTCCTGTTCATTTATTTGGAGTTTCTATTTTTTCACTCTGCGGCCATGTTTGCGCGGTTAGAAAACGGGAAATGTCATGTTGAGACCGTCCGCAGCCAACTGGAGTTACCTAAACGGTGAGTTATCAGTGACAGTTTTGTTTAGTTGTAAAATGTTTGCTTTTGCTGTGTTTTAAAGGTTTACTTGTAGCAGTTACATCACACATATCTACACCTGACTGTCTGGTGTGTTTTTAAACATTGTCACTGTCTGTGATGCTGTTTGGTTTTATGACATTGAAAACATTAACACTTTTCGCATCAGACTTCTTGATGACCTTTTAAGATGGAGAAATGTCCTATGAGCAACTACAGTTTTAAAATGGACAGCTATCACCTGTGTTTTACCAACTGTATTCAGTTTTATCGAGCCAATTACTACTAAGTGCTTTTAATGATGAAAGCACCCTTTCTTATTATAGTGTCATGAATGAAATCGTGTTGCATTTGATTAAACATTTTTTTCCAGGCAAGTAACATAGGTTTGTGCACAGTCATACATTTTTTTATTTATTTTTTTGGGAGTGATACGATTTTATTTTTTTGTGTGGTCTACCTGCATATGGTTCAGTGCACCCATTTGGCACAGTGTAATCCATGACTTAACATCCACGGGTGAACTTGGTCAGAATTAGTAATATCACAATGAAATCTCTATCAATATTTTGTTAAAAATGTAGGCTACATGTCAAATAAGAAAAAACGTTTTTCAAAGCCTTGGATGCAAGTATACAACTACATACAAATACATGTAGTTGCTATAATTAGTCATAAAGTGCTGCAATGTGAGGGGCATGGTGCAATCAGTTTAATTTAAAGGTTAATGGCCATGCAGGCCTATTAATTTGATGGAATATTTCATGAAGTGTGAAGCACATTGTGCATTTCTGTTCATGTGGGAATTCATTTGTTAAGATGCATATGGCAATTAGAGGGACATAGCATTGCTTTCTGTTCGAAAAAAAAAGGCTTTGAATTTTAAATTAAACTTCTATTTATTCTATCTCCAGTAACCTAACTGTATATTTTTTCCTTTTACAATAGCCACCCTTAGTTTTAATTTTTTGTAATGTATATAACTTTAATGCAAGAGTAGGTGTTTTCTTTTTTTTGTTCAACTGACACAAGAGCCCTTATATTAACATTAAAGACCTCACACACCTACACAGGTGTTTTTACTTACTCTGGCAAAATAGACTTTTGCTCAAGTAGAAGTTGGTTTATCGATGCTGGAAATTACATATGGTCACAAAACCACAGGAACTAATAAAAATGAAAAAAGAGTAACTCTCCCACCCTTACAAGTCTGACAGAACTTTGGGGAGTGATGTCAATCAAGCACAGTTTGTACACAGCCAAACAGTCATCAAAGAATACCTGATTAGACTCAGTAAGTGAAAACATCTGTATTTTGGTGGCGTGCTTGTAGAAATGGGCATGGTTTGGCCAGGCTAATAGAACAGGGTGCTGCTGACATTACACAAGGTGGCGTGGTGTGACTCTAAGGTATTTAGTTGATGCAAGTTTAACTTGGAGTAGGGCAGGTCAAAAGGACCTACAAGTTTGAGTTTTAAAAATCATGCATATATGCAGGACACCTTGCTGTGACGGTCTCTTGTGGAAAAAAGAGACTGATAACTGGAATTTCATTTTACCAACCAACACAAACTGTAAACATTTACCTTTAACTTTAAAGGGTCATTAAGGGGAAGTTTAGGTCTTGTGTTTTACATGTATTGCAACATGTAGGGAGGGCTGCAATATTAATGGGATGCTAGCCTTAACGTTTGGATTCATCAAAGCTCAGACCAGCCAAGCAATAACAGTACAAACCATTGAGATGTACTGGACTTTTTTAGATAAAAATTATGTTTGCCAGTGTACCATTTGAGAAGTATATATGGAAAACTTAATTTCCTGGGGTGGGAATTCTTGTGGGTGTTTGTCACATTTCACTTGTCATATATACTAGCCTTTTTTCTTTTTAATTATTCATTATTCCTTGTACAAAATCCAGGAAAAAGTAAAATATGTAGAAAATTAGGACTGGGTATTTTAAATCAAATTACTACTCCATAGTCATTTGGATCTATTCGGCCATCACATGTAAATCATCCCCCACCATGCGTGAGTGTACATATACGTACATGAACAGAAAGTAAGATAGAAAGAGGAAATCACATACCATATGTTTGGTAGCATGCTGTGCTGCACTGGTCTGCACAACAACATTCTGTGTTTCCAGCTGTGTTGTCAGATGCGTTATGACAGGTGACCATTACATAGGATTCAGTTGTAATTGCTTTCCATGAATCTGTGAGAGACTATTATCAACACCATCAACAGTGCATGCAGCCCATTTGCATCATCATCGTATAGTTTCTCCAGTTTTCAGGCAGTGTTTTTATCTTCATGGTAAAGAGAAACATGTTTTACCTATGATCTTTATACTGAAAGCTGCTGTTTGTCTGCATGTCTTTCACCAAATTGTGTGTTGATCAGTGGATGGCCCCCTTCTGCAAGGTGCTTTGCTTTCAAATGACTGTACAACGTTGTTGTTAACTTGTGATGTGCTAGCTTCACTTTGCAGAGTTTGCAATACACCTATGTCTCTACAGTTTGTAAACTGGCATCCAGTTGACCTTAGCAAATCCTATACGGCTGCCCTTGTTCGGACAAGAACCTGCCACAAACATAATTAAATTCCAAAGTTTGTAGGTATTTAGAATATAAGGGAGCAAAGCTATCTGTGCCTGACAGCACAGGCTGTGTGATGACTTTCATTACACTGATTCTTCTGTGTAAATATCCCATCGTTGTGTCTGGTTAATTAGGATAGTTTGCTTTTGAAGAAACTTGCTAATATATCTGAAAATAGCAACATTACTTAAACAAAGAGCCACACGGCAAGAAACATGAGTGGTGAGATGATCAGACAGTCTGTAGACAGCCCAGGTTATTGTTAAAGGCACTTAATTTGTTAATAAAACTGTCATCACTAATCCCAGGTTATCAATTTTTTGTCAACTTCTTTTTGAAAAAGCTTGGGGAAAAAAAATTGCAAACTGACTTAAATCACAGCAATTAACTTTATTAATGAGGATTGATGGCCAAAACTAAAAAAAAAAAAAAAGAAGGGCTAAGAAGGAAAAGTAATTTCCTTTCAAATGTTACTACATAAGGTAATGGAATGGTTATAAAAGCGGTTACGGTGGAGAAAAAAAGAGGTTGCAGTTAACCTTGCGGCTCACATAGCCAGTTCAGATTAAAACACCGAGTCAAATAGTTTTATATGGGCTCTGGTACACTGAGGCCTCAGGCATGGATGTGTCGACATAAGGAGGAACTGTGTTAAACTGGTGTTGCGAATGGTGCTCGTAATCACAGAAAAGACTGCCCTCTTGGGTATTATTGTGATAATAAATGACTTTCAGCAGTCATTTATTTCAGTTCAAGGTTCTCGAGCAGCAATATGGTGCTGAAAGTTCCTGGACGTTAAATGATAAATGTGTCAGGAGCTATTCAACAATCCATTGCACATGCAGTCTGAATGCTGAACTTTCTGCATTTTTTTAAACAATGATGGTATATTTGTGTTTCTTTGTAGCAGAGGGATCTGTCATTGTAACTCTAAAAAACAATCTGCTATCTCCTCAATTAATACTCCCATTTTTAATATTTTAATTTAAATTGAGATTGCATTGTGTTCTTTAATATCTATAGTGAATGTGTTTTCCTCCTAACTAACAATGCCTATTTCACTTGAAATAATCCATCTGTAGTTTTTTTTTCCAATTGTTGTTCCTTAAGGTATAATAGCTGTAATGCAATTGTATCAGCCTTGCAACAGAAGGTCAACTTTAAAAGGTTTCCATTACTGAAAAGGTCATTGCTTCCAGGTGTGAAGCTCCACAACAGCAGGGATAGAAAAATCAGAAAAAAACTCTTTAAAAAACCCCTGCATCATTTAATTGGATGAATTCCTGTAATTGCATTAGATTTATTTATTTGTCTCTTACTGTGTTTATCAGGATGCTCTTTAAATTTGGCAAGTGCCATCAACACTGTGTCCATACACAGTATCACTGTTTGTGTGTGCATAACTCGCACAAGAGTGGTGTGAACACAAATTGCTTCCATATTTTCTTCTGTTCCTCATTGTGTGTTTATATGATGTATTTCTGCGCGCGCGCGTGTGTGTGTGTGTGTGTGTGTGTGTGTATAAGCTGTTCCCTTCACTACCCTTAGTGGTGGCTAGGGGGTGCACTGTGGACATGGTGTGTGTATAGGCAAGACCGAGAGAAGGGGGGGAGATACAGAGAGAGAGAGAGAGTGTGTGTGAGTGTGTGTGTGTGTGTCTCAGTAATGTATTCCTGCCTGTGGCTGGGCTGGTCACATGGGGAGAGCAGCCTTTTTAAAACAGCCTCGGCTCTCTCACTCAGAGCAGTGCGAGACACAGAGACAGACGCACACGTTCTCTCTCTCTCCCTCTCTCCTTGACGCACGCACACACACATACACATGCTCATGCACGCAGACGGCAACTTTCCTCTTTCGGACTGACACAGCACACACGCCGGGATAGACACACTCCCCTCGCTACAGTGGAGAAGAGGATAAGGAGTGACAGATCAGGAAAAAAAGAAATACAGAAAAAAACAGGAGGTTTCCAGTGAGTAGCCAATTGATTTTACATATTTTTCTTATCTGTATTTTTTTTTGGGACTTTGCTCTTCTTCAGCGCCTACTGACCGGGGCTCTGACAGGGACTGAAAGAGGAAAAAAGAGAAGTGCACTGTGAGGAAAAAAAAAAGAAAGATGCAAAGGTGACAGAATAGAGCTGGGATGTGGCGCTAGTGCAACATCGGGATACCTCTCCATCAGTCTGTCCCTCTGTTTGTGGGACCTAATGCTGTTAATTAGCAGTGTGTGCATGGAATGAGAGGAATGCCATCGGCAGAGCAGGAGCGGGGTTTGCTTCGGACTCTTGTGCTCTCCCCTGCGTGCGTGTATCTGTGCTTGTCCCCTCTGTCTTTTTGTATTTTGTATGCTGGCTGCATTGTTAGTGGTCAGTTACACCGGTGTTGTGCTTGTACCCTCTATTTTTTTCTTCTTGTGTGTGTGTTTTGTATGCTGGCTGCAGTGTGGTGGTCAGCCGTACTGATGTTGAGCAGATTCCCCGAGACACACGCTGCTCTGTCTGTGATTAATAAAAACCTATTGATATGCAGAAGGTTAGAACACAGCACTTTTTTCCAGTGGTATAAGTGATGTGTTTGGGAAAAAGGGGTCGGTGGCTGTCTCTCCTCCTCCTTATGTCTTCTGTTCAACTGTCTCTGTGTCTATCTGTCCCTCTCTGTCCCACTGACTTGCTGTGTCTGACTCTTTCATCCTCTCTTCTCACATCCCTCCCTGCTCGTTTTTGTCGCTGCCACTGATCTTTCTCTGACATGCTCTCGCACCTCTTACTATCCTGTCTCAATCTTTTCATCAACTTTTCTTCCTGCCTGCTGCCTCATTTTCCTATGCCCCTTGAGCTCTACATGCTCTTTTTCCATCAAACTCCCTGCCCTCTGTCTCATTTTCTCCCCCACGCTGGTACATGCTGGTATACATAGTAGATTCCTCAGTTGTGTAGAAAAAGAGTGTCGCTGAGTTGTGAGGAGGGAGGGAGGGAAGGGAAGGGAGAAGAAAGAGAGAGGAATGAAGGAGAAAGTGGAAGGAGGGGAGGGTGGGGGGGGGCATTGAAAAGGCTGACACTGGCTTGGACAATTAGCCTGGGGAGTCCGTCCTGGGGTGCTATTCTGAGAGGGGCTTTGGCCCCTGGGCTCTGGGCGCTGGGTCACGGGATGCCTTGACCCCTCCAGTCGACAGCTAGGCATGGGAGCCATTATCACGGCCTGATTGATTAGCACTGAGCGGAAATCCCTTTTCTCTTCTCTCCTCAGGAGAAAAAGACGGGAGCTTTTTGTCCTTTTGCTGCTGCTGGTTTAGTATCTGCCTGCCTTAATGTGGAAAGCTCTGGCTGTTTCTTTTACTGTTGTCAGTTATGGAGGTCTGGTCTCTATGTATCATCTCGGCTCCTCTTTTTCTCCGTTACTTCTTTCTCTGAGACAACATGTTTGTTTGTGAATGTAAGAGCGGATGCAATATTTGTCTGACTAACAAGGCAGTTGCCCTCTGTCAAACATGCTGCAAAGATATGTTGGGGTACTTTCTGATATTCAGATATTTGATCTGATTTTGTTCCCATTAGTTCTCTGACTCTTATCATTCTCTGGAGTTCTCTGTGTTTGTGCACCTGCAGAGGTTGTTAGTGATGCATTTCACAGGCTACCTGGAGGTTGTGGAGAAAAGAAGTGAAGGTGCACGAGAGAAAACTAAGTGATAAAAAAGATATGTGAAGGAAAATGTGATAAAAGACAAGAGTTGTGGGAGAATGTATACTGTGGGAGAGCCTGGGAAATTGGGTTTCTTCTCTCAAGTCTGTGTTTCTCTTTTATTGTGTCTCCATCTCCATCTAATTTTTCTGTTTGGATCTCCCTGGTCCCATCTCTCGCTAACTCCTGCTACTTTTTCTCTCCCTCAACACCCCCCCGCCCCCAAACTGGGAGTTTAGCGGGGTGTTTAGCCTGGCTCACGGCTGATCAAAGCGGTGTGTGTCAGACTGGGCTTAGCCCAGGCACTCCTAATGGAGCACCGTTTTCATGCCTAGTTGGTGGTGGAGCAGGAGGGAGAGATGGGAGGTAGAGGGGGAGAAGAACAGGAGGGGGTTGCAAGTAAAGAGACTGACAGAAAGAGTTCAAGGGAGGGAAAGCTAGACAGACAGACGAGTAGTTAGACAGAGAACTTGCTGCTAATAAGAACAAGGCAGGAAAGCAGATGAGGGCAGACAGGCAGAGGGCAAGAGCCAGTAATGATTAAGAACCAAAACAGGCAAAAGATGAATAGTTCAAAACAGCAAGACAACGAGGCAAGTGGGAGCCAAGACACTTGCTATCAGAGGCACACAGAGAGGCACAAAGCCCGAGACAGGCACATGGAGAGACATGCAGAGAGACGAGTAGTAAACGTCCTTTCAGCTCTTTTCTAGTGGAGGGACCATGCACCAACAGGGCATACAGCTTAGGCCAGCACAGGATAGC
This sequence comes from Acanthurus tractus, assembly GCA_029783725.1. Lineage (NCBI taxonomy): Eukaryota > Metazoa > Chordata > Actinopteri > Acanthuriformes > Acanthuridae > Acanthurus > Acanthurus tractus. Next base: position 4,836,770 of record JAQNCA010000013.1, read on the forward strand.
TCCCACACATGGTTTGGTTTTAAGTTGGAAGCAACACCAGACGGGAAGAGGCCTGAGTGAATGTATGTGTATTCCTGTGTGTGTATGTGTATTCGTGTGTCAGTGTGTGTGACACAGAGAGCGAGAGAGAGACAGAGACAGAGAGACAGGGAGAGAGAAAAAGGCAGACTTGTGTTTGGGCGCCTCTGTGCATAGTAAGCATCTTATAGGACTTGTATGCCAAACATCTGACAGATGTGCAGTTAAACTTTACATCTTCTCACTGAGACACTTTTTGAAGATGTGTAAAAGCATGTGTAAAAAGTAACTATTACTATTCTCGTGCTGAAAAGGAGAGCCCTTAACTTGGAGAATGCAATTCACATGTTTGATGACCAAAAAGACAGTGGTGAAATTTTGAAGAGACACTGAAAAAAATAATTGTGACATTATGTCATGGTTAATCAACTGTTGCTCTAGGTCCGCTGGAAAAGTGTGTGTATTTCTGTTAAAATTGTGACTAAATCTGTGTTCAGATCGTTGAACTTCACTTCTCCTCTCCCATCCCTTTTTTTCTATGTCTTCCTTCCCCTCTTTCCCTCTTTTACCTCTTTATCCCCAATTTATCTTCTCCTATCCATCCACTTCTCATTTTCCTCTCGGGCTCTCCTCCCTCTCTATTGCTGATTTCCTTACCTCCTCATCTTCTCTTTCACTCTCTCAGGTACACTTAACTTTTCTACACTTTTTCTTCCTTCGTGCTTCTCCTCTCCCCTCACCAGCCTTGCAGTGTTGGTGTTTATGTTTTAGACAGAAGAAAGGTAAGGTAAAACTAGGATAATAATTCCCCTAACATACTCACTGCTTGGGTAAACACCCCCTGACAGATGTCCGAGCATGGGCTTGATAAGACTAGAGTGAGGAGGGGTGAGCGTGAATCTCTCTGCTGTAACACACACACAAAGGCTTCAAATTGGAAGCTGGTGTGTGGTGGGGGATGCACAGAGATAGGTTTGGAGGCTGAGTCATTTACTTTTCTCACCTTGAAAACAGTTTCTGTAGGGCAGGTGATGGTTTGGTTCCGAAGAGCTATGTAAAAAAAAATCATTTATGGAAAGTAAGCAGACTTTACCTGTAGAACAAACATCACTTTACCTTACCTTAAGGGCGCTCTGAGAGAGCAGAACTGCACCAAGGCCAGTCGACCACTTGTACTCACTTGTAGTGATCCACTTAAAAATTTAATGGGTTCTTTCCTGGCCCATACAACACAACTTCCACTAAGTTCCATGGAAATAAGGCCAGTATTTTTAATCCTGCTGATAGACAAAAGACAAACTCAGCCAAAAACCTAAAGTGGTTGAGCTAATTAACTATATAAACTTTTGGGTATTTTCTGGTTAATTTGATCTTTGCAAGTAGGTGTGTGGTTACAGATTGTTAGCAAAGAACCTCTACACTTTAACACTACTTGACAACAACAAGTGGACATTAGCTTTTGCTACTCAGCAAGACCATCAGACTGGTTTTTCTTATTTTTGAAACATGTAACTGTTCAAGTAATGTCAGTTCTATTTGGCTCAAAATTAAATTTTGATTCACTAATATATATATGCTCATCAGTTTAAATGTTCCAAATCAGAATCTGCAGCAAGTAGCTCTAAAACCTAAGGTGTGCAAAACTAAGTAGTCTAAACCAGTGTTCACGGTGTCAGACATATTCAATCAACAGTTCAGTTTATTTCATACTTTTAACCTAATTTTCAGGTTGCAGCAACAGTTGGTGAAATTCAGTAAAGCTAACTAAAAACTGATTCAGATTTCACAAGCAGATTTGCTGGATTTAGATTTGACATAATAAACTCAAACTTAGGAGAGGATGAGAGAGGAAAGCAAGATGGAGAGAGCCTAGAGTGGTGAGGAGGGCAAGAAATAAATAGCAGACTTTGATTTAACATGTTTCTGTGTACATGCATACATCAGAGACACATTACATGTCTCTGCGAAACAAATGCAGGAGAAAGCTTTGTACGCAACAAGCCTCCGAACAGCAGGGAAGACATGAGAAAGCTAGTGCTCCTTTCCTTGCAACGCAACAGCTCCCACGCTTTTTCCGTCTATCCTCTCTCTCTCTTTAGTTAGATATGCCACTTGCTGTGTGCTTTTATCTAAATGCACCTAAGGGTGTGAAAACATGACAAGATTTTGTTAAGATTTGGCCCCAATTAAGCAGCCTCACATGCATTTCAGAGATCCGCATTTACAACAGTTTCCTTTCTACACCCTGAGCTGGAAGATCTGGCTCGGAGGGGGACTCGATGTGTAATTATTTCAGTAATCCAAAAGAACTCTTGTGCTTTCTTTGTGCATTTTTAATATAGTAAGGACATGCAGATATAGAACCACTCTCTATTGCTATAACTCATAACATGCCCTCCAACTATGAATCAGGAACCTAAATTATGGAAAGTTGTGAAATGTTTAGAGAGAAAACCTCTTTGCTGTCTGCTGTGAGCTTCTCTGCTTGTATCTTAGATATTTTTCTAAGCTTGTGTATTTGAGCTCCCTTTGCTGTCTCTTTTTGTTCTTTTTTGTGTATTTGCCTGGGTCTCTGCTTTTGAGCCAGTCATTCTGTTAGTCTGCCTTTTTGTCTGTCAGCTTATGTATATGCTGGTGGGTCAGTGTGTGTGTTCTAGTCTGTATATCTGCTCTGCCTCTGCTGCATTTTCATCCTTAGACAGCTCTCCATTCAGCCCCTGTAGCATTCTTGCAGTCCGGGCAATAGAAGAGTTTGACTGCTCAAACTTCCTGATCAAAGCAAACTGGGGATGAAAGGAGAGAAATAGATAAACCCGTTAATGAATATGCCCCCCCCCCCCAACACACACACACACACACACACACACACACACACACGCACGCATGCACACACAGTCATTCTA
>JAQNCA010000013.1:4839790-4850287 GCA_029783725.1 Acanthurus tractus
ACACACACACACACACACACACACACGCACGCATGCACACACAGTCATTCTAGCCAACCACATCCCCCTACACACATGAACGTGCGCATAAACAAACAAAAAAGCTGCCTCCTCCAGTAGGGGGCGAGCATCCTTATAAAACATGTTTAAAGCATTTATATTCAGTCAGCATACTGATGGACCAACATGCTGCCTGACAGCAGACTCTCTAATCTATATATCCAAGCAACAGGCACACACTTATTCTTGCATTCTGACACATAGAGTGCTTGCATTTAACATATGAAAATAATTTCATTAGACACCTGCACACTGTATATTCAAGTGCATCTTGAGGATAAGCAGAGCACAGTAAATGTACCTCCAGGCGTCTGTACAATATATACTTTATTACAGTACAGGAATACATGTGGAGACTTGTGAGAGAATCATCAGCCATTTTTTAGGGCAGTAGATAAGTTATGTGAATCAGTCCTTCCATCTATCTGTCTGTCTATTCATCCATAGTAGGACTTTGTTTATTGTAGGCATCTGTGGCTCAGGAGATAGAGTGGGTCAGCCTCATCTTGGAAGACCCATTATTTGATCCCTGGCTTCTCCAGTCTGCATGTCAAGTGTCCTTGAGTAAGAAACTGAACCCCAGATTGCTCCCAATGGCTTTCCCATTGTGTATGAATGTGCTTTAGTCTGTTCCTGATAAGCAGATTGGCACTACAGTGGAGTTCCTGCTAATAGTTTAAGAATGGGTGTTTGAATTGCTGATTGTTGACATGCAGTGTTAAGTGCTCTGAGTGGTCCAAAGACTTGAAAAGGGCTGTTTAAATGCAGTCCATATTGTAGACACATGCTCTATGCTTTTATTTTCATTAGGCCAATACAGTGCTGATCAAAGCAAGCAAGCATCATGTGTGGTTGTGTTGCTTCAATACTAGTTGTGTCAAGATCAGAAGTCAGTATTGATATGCATGATGTTAAAATGTGAAATATTGATATTATAGTATTAACATCTAAATACTACAGGACCTTTTAAACCATTTGCATTTCCTTCCATTCTTGCACTAACTTAGTAACTTAATGCTGGTTTAGGTGTAATGGTTATTATATTCTCCATTTTGTACAGTTATGTCTTTCCCTCTACTTAACTTCACTCATGGTTTGCGTGTAATTGAATTTTCAAAAAAGAGACAAAATGCACAATAAACAAAAGTTATGAATTAATTTGACAAAATTTTTAATATACTTATATTATAATAATATTGTGAATTCTTTGGACAACTATTAACATGTAGTAAGCATCTGCTTATGTGACAGCAATAATCCATACCAACAGGAAGAATGTGCCAATATTTGTTGCCTTTTTACTTAATTTTCTACAGGTTTGTTCACACCTCCTTAGTCTTTTTTCTGAGCAGCCATTATCCTGTCTATCTCTTGTCTTTCTCCTACTTTGTAGGTAATCTCTATGATAGGGTGTGGATGTGGCTTCATTCTACACACATACACACAGTCTGTATCAAAATCATCAAATTCTTAAATCACCGACTTCTTTGAGGACGTATGATGCTATATTCCTGCAAAGAGAAGACAATAAGACTTTTGTACAGGAATCATTTTATCTCAGCAGATATAAGGAGTTCAGTCTTTGAGGTTATTTATTATTAAATCTGGGAAAATCTAGGAAAGTATACACTATTGGAGTATACATCTACATGCTGTGTATAATTGCCTACTCTCTGCATCCTGAGACAAGGAGGGGACAGTGTGTGAGAGGGAAGCTGCTAACAGCAGACAAGACTGTGGTCACTTCTTGAGGGAGAGGAGAGTCAACAAGGTCGGGGGAAGTGCCAGGAAAAGTTGAGTCTAACAGGCAAGAATGGACTCACCTGAGGCAAAGTAAGAAGAATACAACAGACACTGACAGTACATAACAGAGGCCAGGCATAGCTAACAACATATGTGATTCTAGAGTGAGGGATTAAAAGAGACAAAGGACTGGAAAGACAACTTGGAAGGTTAGGAAGAGGCTAACAACAAAAGGAATTGTGGTCAGAGAAGAGGAGCAAGGAGAATAGAGGAACACAGGAGATTCAATTATGGAGCAGGAGATAGTTTTACTAAAGGATCCCAACCAGCCATGATTGGGACTAGAAGGAACGTGGTGCAAGAGAGGAGTAAATGAGAGGAGTGAAGAGACCTGGCAGAGGCTAACAGCAAACATGATTGTGGTCAAATACGTGAGAGGAAGACTCGAAGCAATGGGAGTGGGTGTGGAGGTGAGGGGAGGAAATTAGAGGTTAGGAAGGACTATCAACAGACACAACTGTGATCACTGTGTAGTAAGAGAAGACTGAAGGAAAGGATGGGAGGGAGACAAAGGAAGATGGCCACCATTATGGCCACTTGCGTGATTGAGGTCAGAGAAAAGGAAGAGGTGCAAAGATTAGAGAAAATGAAAGGGGACATGATGGACAGACTCAATGCGATGCTTAGAGCTGTTACGAGACAATGGCCATTGCACTGTAAGACAAGTGAACGAAGAGGTGGGAAATGAAATGCAGTGAAGAGACTAGGGGAGACAAGACTACAGGAAGAGTTTATCCATCTTTTTTTTTTCACAGCAGTAATACTCAACCTCAAATTGAATTTGGTGTTTTGAAACTGGTGAAATGGCAGGTGTGCAGCCATAAACAGTGTTATGCAACGAATTTGCAAATGACACATCATCTTCTCAAAACTCTCGCCTGTAAAATGCAGTTGCTGGTACAATGTGGAACCTATTTCACCAAAATTACCTATAACAGTAGTAAACTGGATTTATTTTATTGCACTTACAGCTGCTGTTTTTTCAGTTGCTGTATATCATATGCAAGTCTGCTCTCCAAGTACATCAGCAGTGGGATGTTGAAACATGACCGTCCTCGTTTATTTTCATGTTTCTTTTTTTATACCCAAACTGAGACCTGACATCACCACCCCAGTGTGTAGAAAATGTTCACAACTCTGGGATTGTGCCACATTATTAATAATGCATAATGTTAAAAAATGAATGAGTTTTCCATCAATTGGAAAATCAACATTCAAGCTCCCATGATTCCCACTTCATAATGACATGCAGATATCTTCATCCTTTTTTAGATATTTCAGATATATTTATTTATTTCCACACATATACTATACATACTGTTGAAAGGCTTGGGGCTCTGCCACAGGCATGCTGGGTGTAGATGTGTAAGTGTGTTTATGTAGCTCCATGTCAATCCAGTGTATTTGTCCTCTCAAGTGTGTGAAGCCTCTCTGTACATGTTACTGCCTGTGTCCATCTCTTTCCATATCCGTCCACATATTTGCTGATTGGTGTGTATATAAACTTGCCTTTATGCACAAGTGTGTGTATATGTGTGTTTGTGTAAGAGTGAGTGCCTCTCTCAGAGCCGGGGGCTTTTAATCTATTAAAGCCTGATCCTTAAACACTAATCAATGCACCCTTTTATATTTCCATTACAGTGCAGAGGGAAAGGGATAAATAAAGCATGACAGTGGAGCTCAGTAGTGGCCACATAACATTAAAAAATCCCAACGGTTGTTCAAATGCACAAGAAAAGGCTTGACTTATTTGTGTCAAGAAACATATTGTGATGTACTTTTATAAAAATTCCAATCGTTGTTGTTTTGTTCCCAAATATAGTCTGTTGCAGTTATGCAATTTTGACTTTATTCTATTCTGATGTTGGAAACTAGTTCCTTTGCTACTGATGTGGCACTTCATGCAAAACTCTTTCTTTATTTGCACTGTATGCCATGTTAGGTCAGCTAATTAGTTGATCTTCAAAACAGAAAATAAACGATGGTCAGTTCTATGGAATAAAATCCTCAATATTTAGAGAATGATTGTTTAACACTCTAAGATACTGATAATGATGCATTTTTTCATCACAAAAAGTCCTCCTCATTTTCAGCAAGATGCTTAAAGAATAGAGTCAAAGCACTTTATAAAATGTGACTCCTACAACCGGGACCCTCTCATCTGTGCCAACAATTAATAGCATCATGAATGTGTACACTTGACACCTACTCCTTACATTTAGTCAAATAATTGCCTGTGCTTGCATGAGAATCTGTTCTTTTTTGTGCAGCATGTTCAATTAGCAGCCTCATGTCATTGGCCTCCCACAACTCTTTTTTCTTCTTTTAAATGTAGTGCTTCTTTCTCGTGGTGTTGCATCATGTATTCCCTTTAGACAGCATTTAATGGGTGATATATGCGCTGAAGCATTCAGCTGTCAGGAGAGAATACTTTCAAGCTATATGAGCTCTCGTTTTAGGGATGATTTACAGCAAATGAGGGCAGTGCAACAAGAAGCCACAGTTGCCCCCCAACCCAAACAAGCCCCGACCCTGTTTCCCATTTAAACCTACTAAACTGACAGTATTTCCCTGTTCTCAGAGCACACTTTATTAACCATGTCTGCTGTTGTGCATGTCCCTCAACCCTAATTAATTTAGCGTACTTAAGTGGCAGATTTGTAGTAGACTGTGCTAGCATTGGACTATACTTTATTAGTGTTGTCTGAGAAATCCGCCCCAAAACAGCCCACCCCTATCCCCTGCCACCCCACCCGTCCACTCGGTCTCAATATGCACACACGCATTCATTTCACTGCACTTAGCCAACAGTATTTTCTTTACAGGAGTGTACGTGTGTGTGTTTTTCCGCTCCAGTGTGGTAGTTTATTGGCAATGTCTCCTTTGATAGTTAGTGTGCACGCTTGATTATGGCTGAAAGGGAGTGGGCCGGGCACTGGGCAGGAGGAAGTCTGCCTAATGATATTAACAACATCCTTTATTGGGTAGCTACTGCAGGGAGAGGGAGGGAGAGGAGTAATAAGAGGAAAGGGAGGGGGAATAGAGCAAAGAAGTCGAAGGGGGGAGGAAAGGGAAGGGAAATGGGCGAGATAAAATTTAGGGTGAATAAAAGAGACAGTGTGGGGAGGGCAGGAGGTTACGCTGTCAGGGGATTCAGCCATAAGAAAAAACAAGGAAGAGGTCGATAAGACAGGAGACCAAGAGAATATAAACACAACAGAATTATGAGAGAGCCATCATTTTTACAGAAATGACCCTGACCCAAAACGACCACTGTGGTGAATTTTCTCACTCTATCTTAATATATTTTACAGATCTGTTCATCCCTCTGTGCCCAGCTAATAGAAACTTTGCAGTCGTATCACAAATTGCCTAGCAACCCTGTCTGGCTCCATCATGGAGGTCCACTGGGGGATTAGCTGTGTGCAAATAATGGCTAACAGAGAGTGTCTAACAGCTGGGAAGGAAACACAGACATACCTGTTGTGATGCATTAGTTATGTTAGAAAATACAGTGAGCAGGCTTTGATTTAGCCATTTTTTCTCATTCATCACAACTACTCAGACGGTAAATTTTTACATCTCATTTTTATATGTAGCAAAGTGAAAGATGGTAGGAGTTGACAATTTGCTGTCTACGATGCTGCTTATGTGTAAGGACGTTTCAAGGGAAACTCATGTACATTAGGTTAAGTCTTAAAGTTGAGAATAATTAAGGGTGTGGCAGCTTTGAGTGAAAGTAGCCACTGGCTGTCTTCTGGTGTCACACAGCAATTGTGTATCTTTCTTAGATCCACCATCTTGTTGAAATATATGGTAATATCGGTTATCACAACCTCCTGCAAAACCTGAGGGCGTAGCTTTGATCAGCTTGAGTGAACTGCCTTTTTTAATCTAGTTTTCAGTAAATTACAAAAGTGAAAACTTAGGAGGCCAGATGTTCATGGCAGATAGGACTATTAGAGGTGGCTGTTATTGAACCTGATGACTGAATCTGAAAAGAGAAGCAACTACGGACTGAATCCTGTTACGGAATACAGGGTTGGTTGTTCATACTCGTAATTGTGAATCTTAACATTGAGGTCTGAAACAAGCCAATCAGACAAAACAATGGAGTCTGTTGAGTTTTGAGAGGGCAGGCAGCAGTGGAAGCCATTCTAACAAATTACTATTACTGTGTCCTATAGATGGAGATGATATGCGTTAATTGTTGTCATATTTCTGTATTTACCCACAAACACATAAAAAAAAGCATTATTTACCTAATGTATTCAATTATATATAAAGGGAGTCAAGATAAAAGGAGAGACATCATCTGCTCTGGGTCTGGGTGTTACTTTCCAACACACATACACACTACCATATGTACAAACGAAATCCATTGCAGAGCACAAGAGACAGGGAGTGAATGGAGTGGGATTATTTACATAACCGGTTTATGTTCCTTTGTGTTGTTGAAAGCCATCGACAGACACAAAATGAGATATGGGTGTCTTCTGTAAACTGGCATTGTATGGTAGAGAGTGTGAAAAACTAGACACGCCCAGATACACTCGAAGAGAAATGAACATTATTACTGTCAGGTGTTTATTCAAGTAAAACCTACTGAGAAGCACAAGCAAAATGTAGCTTTTATCAGTCTGCAATCAAAGTCTGTATACAGGCAGTAAAAAAATTGTCAGATCATTGATCAGATTATTGTTGGATAACATTTCACATAAAAGGACAAAATCAAGGGGCAGCTTAGGTCTTGCAGGATAATATTTTGCTTTAAGTTCATTCTGAATTTATTTTTGCTCTGCTTTCAGTTCATTTTAAATACAGAAGAATTACAAAAACAGAATGCACGACTTGAAGAAAAAAAAGTCTTCAGCCAGCCTTGCTCTCGCTTGTTTAATGCCACTAATCATTTTATTTCCTGTGTTTTTAAACTCGCTTAAAACTTGCTTTATTAAACAAACAAACAGACAAAATGACATTGAAACCCAACAAGGTTAGAAAAACAATTGGGCTTTCATCTAAAAAACTTTTATAAAATAAGAAAAAACATTCATATCCCAGTTTTGTTTGTTTTAAAGACAACTCGAGGTGTTGGTGAATATGAAAGATTCAGTCTCTATTCACAAATACCAAATAAAGATTTTTTTTATTAATTTTTAGAAATACATTAAGCAATAATATGATGTTGACAAATACAAAGGGAAAAAAAAAAGTAAATTCAGCTGCACAAGCAGTCTGCAACACACACATACTCATGCAGACTGGGTCGCTATAAAATGCTTTTAAATAATTTAGTTGCTATTAAACATTGTATACTTTTTTCCAGTACTTTATTTTAAAATGTGTAGAAAAGTATAGGAAATGTATAGAAAAGTTGTTTTTATCATCAAAATGTAGTCTTGTGTGTCAGATTTTTCAATGAATTTTGAGGTCAGAATTTCACGCCTAGAGTAAACCAAGTATGAAGCAGCATATGTTTTACCCTGTCAATCGCAACCACTAACACTCACATCAACACATACAGGGCCCTCACACATGCATATTCTCACTCATGCATTACCCTCACACACAGACAGTAAATGACAGTGTGTTGATTGCTAAGCAGCACCAACCCTGGTCTCCCGTTAACACCCAGGGAAAGTTGTCACCTTGAGAATCCTCACTCTACACTAAAAATGTCAAGGCTTGCAATTTCCTCTATTTACCTTGGCGAGATGCCTAAGATCTTAAACTCCTCCCAGATGTGTAGGTGTGTATGTGTGTGTGTATGTGGGGGGGACTGTGTGCAGGCATGTTTATTTGTCTATTTGCAGGTATGTGAGTCTCTGTGAGAGCGTGCATCTGAGTATTTGTATGTCTGTGCAGCTCTGTGGGACTTTTGTTTGTCTGTCTGAAATCCTGTGTGTGTGATTTTGTGTGTATGTGTGTGTGAGAGAGAGAACTAGACAGACAGATAAACAAACACATTCTCTTGCACTGTGTCTTTGTGTAAGCAGTGTCAGCATCTCTCTGCACCTGTGGCTAAGGAGACATAGCAAACACACACAGTCAACAGTCACGCTATCACACAGACACCCACACTCACACACACTTCTGTGCACATTATATCACACAGGACTCAAGCAAACACAAAGGTACATGCTCAGGTGCAAAGTAAATGCAGCAACTGCACTTTTAAATCCACGTGTTTTTGGTTTGTGAAATCAATGTAAACACATTGTCACATAAAGTAAATGCAGACATATATAACATGCTGATGTCTCAAGCAGTGACACCTCGTGCCAGTGCTTCACACAAGAGTACACACTGTCACCTACACACAGGCACCCTTTAGTCTGTCAGAGTTAAGATATCATTTGTCTTGTTCCACAATCTTCCACATGCAAGAATGTGCTGAATCTCCACCCATGTGTGTGTGTATGTGAGAGAGAGAGAGAGAGAGAGAGAGAAAGAGAAAGAGAAAGAGAGAGATAGCACTCATCTATCTTTCACTCGGAGGCAGAGTACTAAATAGTGCCTTATCAGAAAGGATTAAAAGGTAGAATTGCCTCACATACTTCAAATGACTTCAGCCTTTATCAGTGGGTCTGTGTGACTCTGTGTGTGTGTATAGGTGTGTATGTGTGCATTTGTGCATGTCTTTAACCTTTTCCTTAACTGCATGCACCAAATGTTAGGCCTACTTTGAATTTATGTGCTTCAAGACATATTCAATAAATGGTATGCATTGTAATGTTGCTTTCATTTACTACGTTAAGTATGATAAAAGATGACTGAAAATGTGACTGTCATCCTTGTTGGCTGTTTTAAGCTCTTGCACCATTACAACAGGGACAGACATGCATGTAGCTCAATGTGGGGCTGGCTTGACTGAGGAAGGACAGCTCACTTGACCGCAGTGAGCTGAACTAAACATGGGCTTTTAAGGAGAGACAAAAGTGCACCACTGTCTAAGCAGTGATGCTCAATTATCTTGTCTTCATAATCATCGGAAGCCAAAATGGTAATGGAAGATAAAATTCAATTAATTGCCCAGCCCTATTCAATGTTAAAGTCAATGTTTAGTGTATTGTGTATGACTTTTAAATCTTTACAGATGAGGTAATGCATTAAAGTTTAATGACATTACGTTTAGGCAGGTTGTAGAGTTCTTTCCTAACTCTCTCACTTGTGTTACCAGCAAAATGAAAAACATTTTTACAAAGTTCTTTATTTTTGAATATAGTTGGAAATATTGAAAATAATTCAATTAAACAATTTTAAAAAATATGGAACCCAAACATATTGTCATTTTAAAAAAAATTTCAGTGAGGAACTGTCACTTAATATAATTTTCAAGTCCCCTTGGAGGTGCAGCATCGATGCCCTCCAGCAAACCAACAATATCAGTGATAACACAACTCTGGCTTAAAAAACCAAACCGGACAGAGCATGTGAGCTGGATGCCTGAAGAACCACAGTTCTATGGCCAACAAATTGATGCCTGGTGGATCAAAACCCCAGTCCAAACACCAGCTGAACACACCATCTGTTTCTCTGCAGTCTCACTCATTAGAGATACATACTTTTCTTTATTTTTATTTCCATTGTCATCTTATGGGAAGAGCTGTAGTACAGCATAATTCTGCCGCTTTGTTATCATTGTTTATAATATTAATATCTGTTTTTAAGTTCAGTTTTACCATCTTTTTGTTGTCATTGCAGTGTTATTATAAAGTCAGATGTTTCAAAAAAGCCTCTAAATGCTTGTTTGTGGCTTCTTCACAGTTAATTGATTACATCTCCTTTGTTTTATTCAGCATTTTTAAAAAAAAATTTTTGTCACTTTTTCAGATTTAATCAGTCAAATCACTTTTATTGATGTGACACGCTTGAGGCAAATTTACCTAAATGCTTTTGACAATAAGTGCTTGCCGAACATGATATAAGGCCCAAAGTTTTAACTATGCCCTTATAAACTTCAGCCATACAAAATGCATTTGTTGTTTGAACAACCTTTAGATGATTTCTGTCACAACTGTTTTTATTTTGTTCATTTTTGTTTTTTTCTTCTAGAAAAGCCACATTTGAAAACCAATAGACCCAGAGGCAGCAGTCATGCTAGCCTTCTGCCATTGCTCCCTCCAGATGCAACCTTTACATGCTCCATCTGTGACTCTATGATCACTCCAACAGCCACCTGCAGCAGTGCCATCACTGACAGGCACGGCAACAGGGGTCTTATCTCCCCTAATTTTACCAGCATTATCCTTTTTTTTGTTTGATGAGATGCGTCCATCTGTGTTTGCATACTTGTGAGGGTTTAGCGTGTACTTTTTCTTTCCTTTTTTTTTTTAGATTCTACTACACAGTTTTCTCTTACTGGCTGCCAGACAATCAGTTGAACTAGAGTTGCACAGGATGATTAAAATTCATAGTAAATACATCATTAGGAGGACTATTGTTGCGTTGAAACAACATATGGTATCCAGACATTGCCAGTACTCGCAGACTTTTCATGCAAACATACGTGCCTGTATAGCATGAGTGTGTTTTTGGGGAAGAGAATGTGCATGCGTGTGCATGCGTGTGCATGTGTGAGCAGTGGATTAGATATCACTGTGAAGGCATGTTGAACAGTCAGTCAATTTCCTG
>JAQNCA010000013.1:4857997-4872761 GCA_029783725.1 Acanthurus tractus
GACTCCAACATGGGGGCTTTTTTCTCCTATCTGTTTAGGGAGAGGGGGGTTGAAACTGCTGGTGGTGGTGGTGGTGGGTATAGCCAGTAAAACATCTTCATGGTCAGATTACTACACCGGCCTGAAATGGTGTCCAACAATACATTTAGATAGATAAGAGGAGGAAGAGAGGAGCAGGAAGATGAGGCAGAATGGATATATGGATTGATAGATGGGGCATGGATGGGGGAGAAGGGGGGTGGTGGAGTATGGGAGCCGTCAACAGTGAGATGGAAACAGAGAGTTATGGCTTGTCTCCATTAGCTGTGTTCACCACAGCCTGGACTGACACTGGTATGCTTCATTGTTTGGTTTTCATGCTCATTAATTATCCAGCGTTACAAAATAACACTTAAATTTGTAACAGGACTACTCAGAATACAGGTAAAAACAAACAAACAAATAAAAAAAACTCCTGCAGGTGGTAACTTTAAAAGAAATAACATTAAAAATAACGCTTTCATTTTTTGTTAGTTTTGATGTCAGCTGAATCACAGAGTTTAATCAAGAGTAAGATGCTTACCCAATGACTTAAGTGAAAACAACACTATCAAAATAACTAAGGTTTATTTATTTTCTGCCAATTAGCCAATCTGTGTTTTAGCTCTACTTGCCGTCACAATATGATTTCACAATGCCATTTAACTTTTATAAAACTAAAATACATCTTCATCATGAAACTATATCATTTTCCCCTTACAGACGAGATGACTCAAAGCCCATTGAGCTGTTTCATGATGACATCAGGCCACCTTGACTTTATTTTTGGCATCTATGACATCATTATTGACCTCTGCAATGCAGTGGTTGTCTATAACATTTTGTGATCACCTTTGTGATCATACAGTGACTAGGCGTAATTAATGTGTTGCAGTATAATGATATCATAATATAACCTTTCTCTCACTTTGGTCTTGTACTGCTTTATTATGAGGTCACAATCTGTGGCTTACAATGACCATGCAGCCAAAATGTGAGGTGTGGTGTGTATTTTACATCCCTCGCTGCTCCTTGTGACGTCACAGTGTAACTCCCGACACAGATTGTGTGTGCACCTCTAATGTGTGGCCATGGTATGACTTTTACCTGACTTTGTCCTTGTGAGCTTTGTTGTGCTTTCATACCAGCTACTTATGGTTTGCGCTGAAGGCTTATTGCTGCATTAGAAAAGGACAGTTTTCATCATGGAATGCCCTTGGAACACACAGACGTTCTCACATTGTCACACAAACACTCACACACACAGGCATACACACACACACGTGACATACCCTCATGCACATGCCCCCCTTTTTTATGAGCCCTCCCTTATGGCTATAGCAGGAAATGAACGTCCAGCAGCTAAGGCTGTTAATTAACATTTATGGCTGTAGATGACCGTTGAATCGTTAGACTAGCTCTCACAGCCCTCATGTCAAAGCAACCAGGTTATAAAAAAACAATCTCTGTCCCCGACTCTCTGCCAAAGTAATGATGGCTGGTCAAGATGTTGATTTGTTTTATAATATGAATCTAAATAGCACTGATCCCCTTTAGGGGTACAGTCAGTACTTATTTGTCCCCTCAGACAGCATGCATCTGTGGTATGTTTGTAGATGGAATGTTGATGACACTTTTGTAGGTTTGTAGAATGAACACGCAATTGGTTTATTAGATTTCTTACGGGTTTGTTTATGTATTAGGATTTGATGTTTCTATAGATTAGAATATTATAATTTCTCCCCATTTATTGACAAAGGTCGGTGGATATAACAGCCCTTTTTTAGCTGGTGCTGGCTGTTGCTTTCATCAGAAAAAATTAATGAGAATAATAGTTTCCACTGTTTCAGTTCCATTAACAGTTTTTTTCCACATCCTCTTTATATACAGTGTATAATTCCCCAATTTTATTACATTGTAAAAAACAGAAAAAAATAAATCTGTAAACAGCTTTTCTTTTATTGTAGGCTTTTTGACTCTCTCATAATGTCCTTGCTCTTTTTCTCTTACCTGTCTCTCTCCTTTTTTCAATTTCTCTCAGCAGTATTATCCCACCATGGTCTGAGTCCATTTTTCTGCTCTCCTCTTTGCCTGCTTCCCACTATATGAACATTGATTACATACAAGTCATACTGAGAGACATTGTGTGACTAACAACATGTATAACTCGGACCAAGACTTTTGTTATGAGCAAACAAAACCAACACCTTGATTGAGCTTCCACATGCATCTGGATACAAGCAATCAGGAAGAAACCTCTGCATGCAAACATGTGATGCAAGATGCACAAACACATGCACGCATGTAAGGGAGATATGTTTTAACCATTGTGTTACACAAACCAAGCTTTAAAAAGAAGGTTCATTCCTGTTCTTTGTCACATGTACAGTATACACACTTTTGAGCTCAGAACCATGGATGTAAACATGAACCACCCAAATACAGACGTCTGAGTCAGTTGTAATCACGGTCGACAAAACACCTGTCTGCCAATCTTCTAACAGTGTTTTGTCCATGTCTGCTTCCCCTTGGCCAAAGGAAACTGTGTGTGTGAGCAGGCACCTGTGTTGATAAGTCAGTCAGTCTGTGTGTATGTGTGTGTACTTGTTAGCAGTCTGACGGCCACAGATAAGGTGGCAGTTATCTTATCGTGTGGAGCCAACCCACCCTAAAACCTCACAAGGTGTCACAGCATGCTGGCGTCTCCCCAAGCATCCCCTCATTTTCATGTCAATTTCACACCATTTTTGCTGTCTCTCAGTCTAAGCTCACCCATTCCCTTTGTCTCTATCCCTCGCTTACATCCCTCCCTCCTTTTCATGGGCAGTTAAGCCCATTTTGGTCCAGTTTTGCCCCTCTGTTCTCCCTTCATCCCTCCCTTTCTCCCCCTCTTTTGATCTCTCTTGGTTTCCATCCACTTGGCCCGGCGATCAATCTCTCCCATCTTTGGCCAACTTTGACAGCATTTGCTATCATGCGTATTCCCTCTTCGCCTTCATCTGACTCTTTCTGTCTCATTTCCTCTGCCTTTCTTGCTTTCCCCCATCTCTTTTTCTTGTTTTATCCTTATCGCTGACCTCTCTATCAGAACAAAATCCGGCATAGTTGACAAATCACTTCGACGCCACCAGACCACCTCACACGTTCTCAATTTCTCTCTCACTTCCACTTTGTAATCCTCTCCCACCACACCTTTATCCAGTTATTTATTCACAGCTCAGCAGAGATGACAGCCTTTTTATCAGTCTGCCAGTCATTTTGCATGTTACTCCTTACTTAATCTTCAGTCTGCCAAGCTGCATAGCCCTCAGCCTTTCCCTTTAGCCTTTTAAAACCCTCTGAAATCATATAAGCTCTGTTTTTGGTAGGGAATAGTTGAAAATGTTCACTTACAAACTTAACCAACAACCCGTTCTCACTCCCAAGTCATCACATGAGGACACTTAGTCAGGATCCCTTGGCTTTCTTTTTTATGAACTAGGTACACCCTTAGCGTCTGTGTGTTACACACTGGACTTTAAACTAACTCCAGCGTAAACCCCACAATATTAGATGCTCTTGCAACTGCCCCACCCAAGTAGTATAAAGAGTGAGACAGTGGAAGGGTGAGTTTGAGGTAGATGGTGGGTAGAGTAACATTTGTGACAGGAGTGGGTGTGGTCTTGAGATCAAGTTCCCTCTAAGCCTATTCAGTAAATAGCATTCATTTAGTTATTTTATGCTTAGATATGTTTGCTTATCAGAACCTAAACTGCAAAGGTAATAGTCATCACTGACATTAAAGCAGGAGCGCTCCACAGCTCTGAAATACTAAATACTGATATGACTCAAAAATGAAAGTGTAAAAAGTGAAATCATCGGTGTTGCTTGCTCTGGGGGCGTCAACACTGAAAGCAACCTTTTCATCTGCAGCACAGGGACAAAGATCACTGTTCTAATACTCTGATAAAAAGAGAGAAACATCTCATAGTGCTATTGGGCCGAAAAAGCTGAAACAATCAACTGTCCATTTGAGCACACTCTTTACTGACACCAGGACATATAAACAAGCTCTGACTCATAACAAAGTGAGTAAAAATAATGTCTGTTCAGTCCAACCAAATGAGTCAGCTTTAACAAAGTTATTTGTAACATCTTGTGCGATACTTTAACACACAAAGGGCAAAATCTCACTTTCAGTGAAAAGTTAAAATAGGAAAACAGTGACAGCTAAGTAAGTAGCAACTTCCCAGATTTTTTTATAAATTGGTCACTTCAGTGGTGGGTCATTCATAGTACCATCACCCAGGAGACCAGCATTCTAAATATGTGCCTGTTTTACAACGTGGACACATGCATATAACTGCAGCAGCTGTAAGAAAGAGAGATAACAAAAGTTTTCAGTATGTTAGAAGGTTTTCATGCAAGAGAGCTTTGCTCTAACGAGATACCCAATCTATTAAAAAATGGTGCCACGGGGTCCTGACCGAACGTCTATGTATGAGTAGACAGTTAGTGAGAATTATAACCAGTCAGGGAATTGGTGTGCTTTGGAGACTAGGACACCAAAAGAAGCTATATGTCCTTATGTTTTATGATTTTTGAATCACCACACCAATGAATATGCTTTAAAAAGTCCAGTTTTATTATTACATATGTTGTGTTTGTCTCGGATTAGGTCATTTGGAAAAATGGCTGTAACTCGCTTAAGGTTAGTGTAATCCTTCTAAAACAAAGCAAATGTAAAATTAGGACTTTAAAATGGACAGGGTTGGAATGTTTTTGAATCAATTGATGTGTGACATTTTACACTGACTGCAGGAACAGGTTAGGAAATACCAAATAAATCACGACCATCAAATTTTGTTCAGTTTTTAAGGGGTTAGCAAAATCAGTGAAGAGCCTGCCAGTCCTGCATTATCTTAGAATGAGGTGTCAGAAGGACTCATGTCTTGTTTTAGCAAAGGATACCAGTCTGAGTCATGTAATGGCTGGTTAAAAGGCTCATCTAATCATCTGCATTTGGTGTTTGCTCATTGATGATACCCCTAGTCCGAGCAAATGTCTGGTTACACTTGCCAGACTAAAATCTGAGCAAAATGAAATGTGTTGGCTGCCTCTGCAAAATATCCATTACCATTCTTTGTCCTTTAGCTTTCTCATTAAGTTTCTATTCCAATATTGAGATTTTTAAATCAGTATTCTATTCAGTTTAATATTTCTAAGAATGAACAGTTAAATAAAAAAAACTGTACTTCAAATTCAGCTCTATCATACTCAGTTTTTGTAAATTCCTGGCTATCATAAAAATGTTTGAATCTGTCGCTGACCTTCCCATTATCTTTTTATGTCAAACCAGATCGAATGGCTGCCTTTATCCATCTCCCACACTCAAGACAGAACAACATTTAGCTCCCCCCCAGCCCTCCTTGTACCACTTCCTTCCCCCTTTATCATCATCTCCCACCAAATATGACCATCTCTGTCAAACTGTCAGCCACCTTCCCTCTTTCATCTAATAAATAAAGCCTTTCAGTTCATTTTACCTTATATCATTGCTCTCTTTCCTCCCTCTGCCCTTGTTTTCCCACCTCAAACCAAGTCAGACAGTTGTTATCAATCTGCCAGAGGAGAGAACACTATCTAAATTTTCTATTTTCCCTGCCTCGTTCATCTTTCTTCATTCCTTCACCTTTTTTTGTGCCCTTTCCCTCCCTCCCCTCTGGTTTGACTGCATTTGCATGTCGTGGTGCAAAGGTGGACAGACGCAATGATGAGAGGAATATCTCTTGAACATCCCTTTGGGGTTTCACTCTCCTCTCTCTGTCCTTCTCACCGGCTTTGGGGTTCATTATTTTTTCTCTCTTTGCTCTTCTGTGTTTGTCTCTGTCATAGCTTCCGTGCTTTCTTTTATTGCTTGTGGCATTAGGCAACTAGTTGTCTACACTTGCTCATTGGCATATATCAGACAATCACATAAGAGCCTGAAAGTAATCATGACATATGAGAAAGAAAAAATTGTGTGTACTAGTTGATCATAAGCTTTATGTTAATGTCGGGAAAAACATGTTTGAAGAGTCAGTGCTGTGTCTGATTTGTGCAAACACACTTCATTGCTCTGACAGGTAGGAAAAATATAATATACTTTGAATATTTCCCGCTAATAAGCAACAACAACCTTCTTGACATTTGCATTTTTTTCTGAATTCTTAGCACAAGAATAGTTTCCTGATTCTGCTTCTGATCTGTCAAAGACTGACATTAAATGAACTCTCTCAGAGTTTGGAATGAACTTTGGCTGGCATATTTTAGGTTTTGCTTTGTACAGGCAGTATTTTTTCCAAACTTATTGCTGTGAATTCCTCAGAGGGGATCATATTGTAGTGGCTTATGGTTTATTGGAGCCTAAAGTGGGATCTTTGACAAACTTACATTCTTAAAATATACAGTTATCACACAGAAGCGAGCCAATGTTCCAAGAGCTGACATCAAAAGCTCACCTCTTTATGTCCTGTTATTTTTCAAATTTGCCACTTTAGTGTGAACAAAGGTGCATTTTAGAACTTAAAAAATGAAACATGGTTAGATAAAAGGTTGTTCTCCTCCCTTTATTGTTACAATGTCAGTCTCTCTTGGCGTCTTCTTCAGTCTTTCCACCCTTGTCCCTGGAAATGGTAATTTAACCAAAGTGTGCTCTGTAGCTTGCCAATATTAAATCATGTGTTTGTGCTCATCTATCTTGTGTGAAATTGACATTTGATTGGGTAAAGCCTTGACCGATCGTTGACCCCCCCTTTGCTGACCTCTTTACAGAAAGCCACTCTGTGCGATCTGTAAAGCCTCTTGTTCCTGTTTCTGTGACTGTTTCTCTATGTGAGAAACCAAGCAAAACACATAACAAAATGACGGTTTTATGAACCCTTTTTCAAAATCCATGAAAAAACAAGCCACTTGAACTTGAGCAGGAAAGAGGACAGTTAACAAGCAGAACAAAGTAATGTAATACTTTGAAGCTATGGATCAGTAAGCCAGAGGTTTAGGAGAAATTAAGCTACACTGAGTTAAAGTGACTGATGACACCAACAAACAAAAGGGGAGACATTTATACAAGTTTGGGCGATTGAACACATAAAGAGATACAGGGAACACATAATGCGTTATTACCAAAACAATAGATTAACATTAGCATTAGCCCTGGATAGTTTCTTTAATGTTTTAAAGACTACAGAGCAAGGTAATGTTGTTGATTCATTGATCTTACTGATTATAAAATGTTTAGTTAGAGCTTAAGTTTTCGGTCCCCACTATTAATCCTCATGAGTTAATTCTGACCATTTATTTTGCTCACTGTGTATATAGGTGAGTGCCAGTAGAGTCTCTATTTTGTTTTATCAGTGCCACAGAAGAGTGCAGTCAGTATGATACCTGATTTAACTGGGATATATCTACTTTGAATGTTGCCATTCTTTAATGACAAAATAGGTTAAAATATAAATGGTTTTAGGGGAAAATTCAACCTATGGGAGACATGTAATTAGGCTTTCACATGTCTCATCCATGCACTCCACACAGACAATATGTCTAAGTAAACAAGGTTATACATAAAATGGATTACACACATTCAATTCATACAATTTAATTAGAAGTAGATTTATAAGAGTGGACCTGTCTCCTCTGGATTGTATGTGCTAAAACCAGGGGAGAATTTCCACATGTATGAAAAGTTTGTAAAATGACTACTTTTAATTTCTCTCATCTTATCGCTCTGTCAGCTCATTCCCTGCTTGATGACTTAATTAGAGCCAGGTCTGTCACAGCGCAGATTGTGACACTGTAAGCAGTGGGAGCCTTCAGATGTATGCAAAGCACAGGTGGCCAGAAACTGAAAATCAGCACATTATATATTCACTTCACGGTTCATTTACATCAGAAACAAAATAGTGTCTCTTTTATAACTGTTCTGTTTGCTTCATAAAAACAAATATAAGCACACAATCTCACACATAAACACACAAACCCCTTGCTCATTGTTTCCTATTCTGATGGCAGTAAATAGCTGAGAACCGTCATAATTATCTCCCTCTCTTTATGAAGTGGAATATGGCTGTACTAAATAAACAATCTCCATCGATCCCACTCTGTCCTTTCAGTTTTTATTATATTACAGTATGACAGAGAGACCCCCACCCATTACATAGAATAGGCAGAGAGAACAGGATCCAAGATAAAGCATCTGCTGCAGTGATGTCAGAGGACAGTTATGAAGCAGATTATGAGGCTTATAGTCTAAACTTTCTGCCTCCAGTTCGTTCTCTTAACCTCTGACATCCTAACTGGACAATCCCCGTGGCTTTTTTTCTCACTGTCCCATTTGCCTTTTGTTTCATATTTGTTTTTGCCTTATTTCAGTTAAGTTAGGTCATCGCATGTGCTGCTGAAAATGAAACTGTTATAAATATGGTGATGATCTTTCTTATTTTCTGTATTTAATACTGCAGATTGACTGTATTTTTCGTTACTACTAAAACTTGCAGAGGCTGATTCAGCCTTTATCTAAATGGTATTTCAAAGTAGATTCATATGAACAACTAAATGGGGTGAGGATTGGGCTAATTATATACTGTACTTACTGTCTTCAGCCAAAACAGTTACTTATTGAGGCTTTGCCACTTAAGTTTAGTTGATTCTCTTCACCTTTCCCTGCTCTCTGTTAAGCATCTTACTACTCTATTCTCTTTGTTCTCTTATGGGCATCAACATCATTAATAGCTGTAATATTGTCTTTCATCTTCTTAAAGACAGTGGTGGTCTATAAAAACAAAACTGCACTCTAACAAAAAAATCATTTTATTTAAGGCTTAGTCCCTCATTAGACTCTTGCTTTGATATGATGCTTGTATTTAATTTTAATTATTTTTTTCAGATTCTGAACATTTTTTGGATGATAAATATATCCTGCAAATAATCTGGCAGGCACGCGTGTTGTCAGTGGTTATATCTCTCTATGTATTAAGACAAAAAGAGATTGTGCAATTGACAAAGCAGCTATAAGTGGTAATAGAACATGCAAATCTTTTCCACAGCATGCAGATACAGCAGCTAGTGGCTCTTATGTACTAAATTTTTTTAATTAATTTATTTTTATATGTGAACAAGCACTACCTATGGGAGGAATACACTCATTAGCATTTGAAAAGGACACACAAAACGTGGATTGAGAGTAGCAGATTTTGGAGACGATCACTGCCCTCGGCACCTTCTTACCACCCAGTCAGACCAGCCGGACTGCCCCAGGATGAGAGCTGGGATAAAAGCCATTAGCCCAGCATGGATTTAAGAGTGCTCCTGGCTTATATCTGTTTGCAGGAAAATGAAATGCTCAAAATTAGACTCTTGCCGGCAAAGCAACACAAAGTCAGAGACTTTTTTCCTATTCTATTCTGTGTTTGTGTTCTATTTGTGTACTTTCATTCAACTTTCGTTTCTTTGTGGATGCTTGTGCAAAGATAGATAAATTGCCTTGATATCTTGATACCTTTAAATGCACTGCTGAGAAAATGTATCTTTGTGACTTGGTATAATCGTTAGGTAACTTAATTAGGTATTATGCATGTATTCAGTTTAAAAGTCGACCCTTTATATGCAAATTACCCTCATTGTAAATAAACCGATTCATAAGCATCAGTGCTAAAAGTCACACACAGTTAAGGTGAAAATTATAGTGTCTTTAATTGGTGACAACTGAAGTACTTTTAAGGATGTCACTCTCACACTTTACAATGATCACTGCAGCGATTGTAAATACTGTCTGTAAATAATATTTTGCCATTATTGTCATTATTATTGCTACCATGGCATTTGAAGGAAGTGATGCCTTGAATTAATAGGAGTCAATAGTGGTTTTTCAAATAGAACTCCAGAAGCAACTTTTTAAACTTTAAATAATTTATTGCAGAGGAGATATAAAAAACACCAACATAATTCCATAATCCCATTCCAAGTAATCCCAAAAGATACTGAAAAATCAACCAAAACTTTTAGATTAGAGCAATAAATGGTCAAATTTGGATTGAACCATAGCCTTAACCTGTTGTTGGTAGCCATGACTAGGTGAGCATACAGCAGCTGTCCATTACTTTGCCTCATTGATAACTACAATCAGATGGATAACAAGGGCCAATTGCACTCTGTTGCACATCTTTAGGGGAGTGAGAACGCTATAATTACATTAGCACAATATCTTTTGTGAATCAAACCTTGAGAGGTGCCTGACAGTGGTTGCAAGTGATATCGGTAGCTGCATTTCATTCTTTGTAAATTTGCCCCTCTGTCTTTGCTCTTTGAGCCTTCATTTCCGTAACCCGATCCCCTTGCTTGCTAATAATAGCTCCGGCTTCAACAGAAAAAGGCAGGGAAATAGTGGAGGAGGAGAGAATTGGGGGATTGTTGGTTAGAGGGGGGGGTATTTTCACATTGGATTTTGTGTGATATATTTCTGTGTGGAATCAGACATGTGTGACAGCCCTTAATCAAGGTTTTATTTTTTTCCCCAAAGATGGAAGAAAATAATATGCGGTGATGTGCAACATTGGTCATGATGAATGAAAGTTAATACGATTTGACCTAATTCCCAAAAGCTTGTTGGTGCTGAAGTGACAGAGTAACAGTAACAGACAAAATGAATAAATGCAATCCCAGCTCTTGGCTGATGTCTGCTGTGAATTCTCCCCCTCTTTTGCTGTAATCCTTTATCCCTGCAAAGAAATCATAATGCTGTGAAGTAGACATAGCAAACTGTCGCATCTGTCACTGAGCAGTCCTGATAACAAAAACAGCAGGATGCAGTAATTCCAAAAAAATGCAGTAATTAGTATTTAGTTTCAGTACATGTACTTTTTGGGATGTTAATATAAAAGCAATCCAGTTAATGACAGAAAATACAATTTTGGTTTTCTTCTGCATTTCAAATTTCAAATACTCCAGGTTGTCTTGCTTAGAATAGCTTAGTCCAGAAAGGCATGACTGAAGCTCTGAGCCAAACATGGCATGACCTGGCTTCATGCTTCAGGTAAACTTTTGAATCATACTGAGCAACATTTCCAAGATTTCCAGGAAGGAATGTGGACATTAAGCATCTTAAAGGGCATTAAAAAGTTCACATTTTACTAATGTCCATTTCTTCCAATGAATTAATGATCCTGATCCTCACATTTTGCCGTTGAAACTCTCATTTCTGTGGAATTTGCATGCTCTGAATCAGGATCCGAAGAATTTTACTAGGATTTGGCCGCCCACTTAGGAGAAAACCAACCCATGTTGGATTGCTATAGCGTTATGATTTAATATCATTAAGGAGTGATCTGTTGTTATGGGGGTGTTGAAAGGAAACATGCTGAGTGTGTAATTACCCCTGAGAGTCTTCTCTCACTGATCACGTTCACATTTCAGCTATTTTAATCCCTCACTCTGTAGTAGCGACTGTATATGTAGCTCGCTCGCTTATTCCCTTTTTTTTCCTTGCATAATCATGCTTTCCCTCTCCACATAAATGATTTAAGCCTGGCCTGCTAATATCACCAAGCTTTTTTTTGACAACAAGCTCTTTTTCTGATTTGCATGGGTTTCTTTTTTGTTCTTTTTTGTTTATAGTTGTTATTATTTCTGTGTCCCCAGTTGGTGTGAAATCTTGTGCTGTCAACTAGAGAGTTAAAGAACTGCTGAATTGGAAAAGTACAGCAGGTGTCAAGGTCTGAAAGTGGAAAACCAAAGAAAAATGTGTGTTTGTGTGTGTGTAGATGCACATAGAGTAAGTCAAAGAGAGAAAAAACAAGGGAGACTGTAGAGAGTTAAAGTATAGAAGAAGACAGAGGAGGAACAAACAAGAAAAGGGAGAGCGAGAGTGTCTAAAAGCTGATGTTTCACATGATAGCACGTTCTGCAATGTTGTGCAATGTGTCTTTTCAACACCCCCATAACAACAGATCACCCCCGTTCCATCAGCAGCTCTCCACCACCTTCAACATGTTTTTTTTTCTTTTTAAAACCCTCTCTCTCTTTCTCTTCTCCAGCCAAGCAGGCAGGCAAGTTTCTGGAAATAAATAAATAGCCTTTCAGCCACCAATGCCTCTTGAGAAAGTGAGATAGGTTGCCTTGACTCAAACCCCAAAAACAGCAACAAAACAGAAAACACGTAAAATCTCTAACCGTTAGACTGAGGTCACATTCATCTGTGGTAGAAAATCTAAAGAGACAGGGTGTCTGAAAACTATTTTGACTGCACTGAAAACCCCATTGGCTCAAGCTCAGGGTTTACAAAACCTATGCAATTCATGTTTCTACAAAGTGCTCAAGTGAATCCCGGCTGAAACCAGATTGCTCGGCAATTGATTGTAACAGGATTCGCAGGATAAGGCCATATCATATTTTCTCTTTATTCTATACTAAGTAAAAAAGAATTCATACTCTCTTTGGCTCTTTATGCTTAACTTAATGTGCTGTGTCTGCTCATGCACTGATAATTACTTTTAAGCTCAGGGTACCTAATTGTTTTCTTATTGGCCCTTAACCTAACCTACAGAGGGCCAAAAAATCATTATTTTCCCAAATAAATTAAATAAAATATCATTTCACCCATATAATTAAACAATGAATATTACTGTGATACAGAATCTTAAGTTCAAAGTCATATTCGGATTTAATTTTGTTGCAATTAAGGCTTGAAAACTGTATTGAACTCAGCTACTTTCCTCTTAACAACATTTGCAAAGGAAACTTTGTGTTGCAGTTGTATTAACTGACTGCCTGTTTGTTTTCATTGCCTGTTAAATTGGTTTGTAAAGGTTCCACAAATGAATGCTTAGAGAGGGACATCTAAAATCTCTGTGCCCGAAGATGAAGATGTTGACTCGCTGGTATTGATCAACAACTTCCTAAACCTCTCACAAATATATCACTGTCACTTTGAGGTAGTGCTGTAAGGCAAATATATTAGCTGTGTATTCTATTTGCCTACAAATTGACTTTCGCTTCCTTACAGTCAGAATAGTGTAAGCTATGTCAAAGTGACACATCTTTATTCTTAGTTGCACTCAAATGCTTTTCTTTTGGTGCATTTTTGTCTTGTCTTGTCTCATTGTGAGTCACTGAGAGTGAAAACATACTGTAACTTTTTCTCAATTCTGTCCCTTTATCATGTCATTCTACTTCAGTATTAGGAATCAATTACACTCAACATTTAATTTTTTTCTTAATTAAATTTTCTTCTTGCTTTCAAAGCTCCATAATCTAATTTCAAGGACTGACCTATTTTATTCTATTGTACCTATTCTGTTGTCTTCTATTCTCTAGTGTTGGAGTTTTTGTAGCTTTTATATTCGATTAGACCACTTCATCAGGAGCGTGACGTGGCTTTGGTAACAGCCGTTTCACAGCGTAGCAGATTTGGCTGATGTGCGTGGCACGCTAAGTTACCATGCAGCAGAGCTGGTGTGGCTGTGTGTCTGGGTGGGTGTGTGTGTGTGTGTGTGTGTGTGTGTGTGTGTGTGTGTGTGTGTGTGTGTGTGTGTAGTAGACAGTGTGAGAAGCGTGTAATAGGCTCACCTGTCCCTGGCTGCAGACTGATGGGCAGGTGGAGAGAATGGAAACCAGATGGAAAGAAGGACTGATGGAGGAAGGGGAGACACGAATGCACAGAGTAGATAAGACTGCACTAGACTGTGCCTATGGGAAGCATAGATTTTTGACTTTTCACACAATGTTTTTGCGCCTGATAAAATGAACACCATTATGGAATGAAAAAACAGGTATGACAGAGAAAGTAGTAGGAGGGAAATAATTGAATAAATACTGCAGGTAGGATGGATAGCCCGGGGAGGCAGGATAGTGGAGAACTTCCCAACATAATTGTGTCCCTGTGTTCAAAATGCAAGAAACCTAATTTGTAGAAAATCCCTTTACAGCATGTTTCCATTTCCACAAGAATGTACAACCTTGGATTACAACAAAGTCTGTGACTACTTGAAACACTGTTCATTTAACTAAAATCCCATAAGAATTTAAAGATATAATCTGTAATACCAACATTTATACATGTGTAAAAAACACAGGAATAGTCCTCTAGGCAAACCCGAATCCCTTGCTACCCTTTTTTACCTAATTAAACTGTAAAGATTTGCACATTTTCTGAGGATCTATTAACTACCTCTAGGTATGTTTTTGACAGGGTGAAGAGGAGGATCGTGCTGACGTTTCGTCCTGTCCGAGGTATGCATAGTTATTTTTTCTGCAAATGCACTCTAGATGACTTTGCTCCAGTTTGAACACAGCTCACTTCGTTTTCTGCTTTTTTAGTTTCTTTTTTTTGTTTAATTCACTCTATTTTCTGCTTTTGTTATTTGTGCTGAGTAAGTGTCACAAGCCAGGACTCCATGAAATTCATTTAATTTTCTGTATAAACTGACAAAACTGCTGCTCTCTTTCTTTGCTCTCCTGCTGAACCATATAGAAGTAAGCATTATAAGTTTGTATTATCATGTCAATTTGCACTATTTGATCCTGTGAAATTTCCCCTCACACTGCTTTGAAGATGGTTTCAGTGTGGGTGCTTTATATGGGATCAAATCAACCCTAAACCCCATGTTGAGAACCTTTGACCAACAAGTATGGTGGTCTCTGCTTCTCCGTCAGCATGTCTCGGGTTGTATCTAGTTGCCGTGGTGACATGCGTGTGTCAGCAGTGGGACGTGTGATGTGCGTGTGTGCGTGTGTG
>JAQNCA010000013.1:4872861-4917674 GCA_029783725.1 Acanthurus tractus
GTGTGTGTGTGTGTGTGTGGTGGCGGGTGTTGAAAGGACTACTTGGAGGGGGATAGAGTTCCTCTGTCCAGAAATGCCAGCATCATACACGAACACACAAACGAACACACCTAAAAACACGCACAAACACACGTCCACAGTCAGATAAAGAAATGTCAGAAATATGGACATGCAGATGTCACACACCGTTGCACAGGCACCCACAGACACTCAAGTAGACACACTCGTGCAGGAAATACGCAGACGGAGTGGATACACACGTAGACAGATATCCAGATTCTTTACAGGCCACTGCCATGCATTCATACTGACAGCTCAGGACTATAAGGTTACATACAGGGAAGTCCATGCCTGCAGCAATGCTTTGAACAATAATAGTATGTGTAAACACTTTTATTAAGTCAGAGAGACCTGGAGCTAAAGTTTAATGCCTATCATTTAAATCTAAAAAGAAAAGTCTGTCTCAGATCTTGACAGATTTATTTTTGGACATGAATGACTTGTATTCTTGCAGAATTAGCAAGTGCAAAATATTGCTCACTCAGCAGCTGCAACAGGGAAATTGGGGGGTAAAGGCCTTGCTTAAGGGCAGTCTGACTGCGGTTGATGAGGCAGGGGATTTAGGGCAAGATAGTGAGTTCACTATCTTGCCCTAAATCTGCTTTACCCAGTCAAGATTTCCCTCTGTGTTCATCTTGGGATTTAAGCAGAGGACACAAGCCTGTTGAAGCTTTAGGCTACTGCTGTCAACCAGGTATAATGCAGTTTAATTACAGCGGGATTTGGTTTGTCACTGGAGCTGCAATTGAGTTGAAGTTTGAGAATTTATTCTTCCCGTAGGGACATTTGACTCGAAGCGAGGCATATGTCATGTTGCATAATCACGATAAATAAAGAACTGAGGTTCAGACACTCAAGACACATTAAATGAATTGGAAAGAAGGAGAGTCAGGAGACACACTCAGGAGAGGAGAGGAGCTGTCTGTAACAGGTATAGATGTTCATGGGATTGGGGATGAACAATTCTCAAAATCGGATTACTGCAGTCATGATATATAATCCATTATTCATGCATCTGTTGTGTAGGTGTAGGCTTTAAATTATAAAGTTGCATTATAGCATAAATATTTTACTTACTTCGAGCAGGGTTGTGTTTTGAAAGCATCAATGTAAGAAAGGCAGAATGACCTTTAAGTCTGCATGCACTGTTCATTAGCAGCACATTGCTTTTATTTTGTTTTTGTGATGTGCTGTTGATGATTTTTTGCTATTTATTGAGCATTACTTTTAACTTTATATATTATTTTGTTGAAGTTGACGGTATTACATGTTTAATAGGCACTGTAAAGCTTGCTGAGGTGACAGAGAGGCAACCAACTAGCTAACAGGCAGAATAAAAGTTATTTTTTTTTTAATTTCACCACTAAGAGCATTTTATGTCATTTTTAACCCGGCTGCATTGCCGAGCAATTTTTGAGGTTTAAACTCAACACAAACAAAGCAAAACCTTCACCTTAGTGAAGCCCACTCTACCCTTTTAGAATGGTAGAGGTCAGAGTGGTTGACTGATATAACTGGTACACACATGGATTTAACCATATACTTGTCTATGATGCATTCAAAGCCTCTATAAAATGCTGTACATGTGAGATGGTCCATGAAGATAGCAACCCTTTCTTTCAGCCTTTTTTCTCTTGACTGCTTCAATTGGTGCTGTTGTCATGTGGGTCAGCAAACTGCTTCATAGACCGCACCGTGTCATCTGCACTCGACCAAGCGCATGCCGTCTCCTGCCTGCGAGTGTGTCTGTGTGTGGGGTCGTCAGTAATGTGAGACTGTGTGTTTTGATCCCTCTGGGTCGCCTTGTCGCCAGAATCACCTTTACACACACATACTCACACACAGTAAGTCACCCACAGTACACATGCAGTCCCATCGACACACACACACGTTTAGTTTAGTTCAGAGCGACATTGATTTGTTAACAATTAAGCTAATCCAATCTACTGGTGCCTGATTTATTTTACAAATGCAGTTAACCGTAAATTGACTTTTAGTATTTACAATTCTGACACGGTTTTTCCCCTTCCTTTTTTTTTGTATAAGAGATGTCACAACAAATGATTATTAATGTTAACCATGATATTTAATGATAATACTTTTTTATAGTCAATATACATACTATAACATTGTGTAGGTGCACAGTGCCTTTAAAAGCATATCAGTTTCTTTCTGTTGTTGCTGTGTCTTAGCAGGTGCTGCTAAAAAACCTTTATGCTGGTCACCACTTGACATATAAAGGAAAGGTTCCATGTAGTTGTTCTTTTACTAATAAGTGCGCAAAAACACAAAAAAAGTCAAAGACAAATTTAACTGATAGCATTTAAGTGATATCATTTGTTTTTCTGTTATATGGATTATTATATTCAGACGGCTGTAAAAACTTGCTTATTGTAAAAGCGCTTGTTTGTATATATTTATATAGGTTCCTCCAGTCTCTTCTTTCCTGTTAGTTCCTAACTACTATTTGTGTTTGTTTGTGTTTGTGTATGTGTATATGAGTGCGTGTACCTGCATGCATGTGTGCATGCTTGTGTGAATTTGTAAATGACTGTGTGTGTCCGTACCTAAGAGCCTGTACTGCCCTAATGGATTCAAAATTACCAAAGAGCTCCTCCATGCTTACTCATTATGTCAGACCTGAGTGTATGTTTATGTTCATTTTTGTAATAACTAATATTCTACCAGTTTTACCACAGAAGCTCCTTAGTTCATAAGTCATTTTTTTAACATGGGGATATGTTGCTGTGATTATATCAGCTTTTAACATGTATAACTTACTTTTGGGCAAGAGATAATAAAGTTGTAGCAAGGCAGTGTACACTTTAAGTCAGATTATGCATTTCAACTGCTTAGATTTATACCATAGCCATTACCAACAAGTATAATTATTTTAATTCACTGAATCCTGATTTTAAAAAAAGCAACCATTTTTTAATTAACTGATAATATCTATAGAGATGATCTCCGACAAAGCTCTCGATACATCAAACTTTTGTGCTACAGTTTTCACTCTAGAGTAGTTATTTTTTTTGGATTAAACCCTATTTCAGGTTTAAATTTTTAAAACATAGTAGCCTCCACTGGTCAAGAGGCAAAATTGACTTTTTTCCCCTCATTATTTGTCAGGTGAAAAGCAAGGCAGCAGCATGAGCATCATTGGTTTTCCTCTGTCAACTAGCATTGTTGACACTGAGCAAAGATAATACAACACTAATGTTTTCCTGACTGTGCAGACAGGACATCATTTAAATCTGTCTTGCAATAATCCCAGGCTTTGTTGAAAATCCAGACATGGCCAATGCACTTTGGCAAGGCAGCATTAAGATCAGCGCCGGTTGCCATATCTGTGACCTAGAAATGCTGACAAGGAATATATTGTGTAAACCCAGCCGTGTCCTGACCATGCTGACAATATGTTTTATTCTATCTCTGCTGCTGCTGTTAGACAGCTCTGAAGACATTACAAGAAGACAACGCAACTGAGAGCAGCGTGTCTGTTCTGTAAGATACCATCGCTGACAAGCCAGTGCACTGTGGTCATAGTACTGTTGACCAGGGAATGATAAGGCAAGGAACGGAACGGAGGCTAGCTATGTGGACTGTACATGTTGACAAGGCACGAACGAGTGCTGGACTAGCCTAGCGGGCCTTGTACCACTGACAGGAAACCGGATGCTTGGTGACAAGCTGCTTGCTATTCCACACCCATGTTAGCATGACTAGGGTCACATTGACATCTGTAGTCTGGGGAAACTTGAGCCTATCTTTCCAGCAAACATTGTGATTGCGTGTGCATGTGTGTGCCCATTGATAAGGATTAACAAAGATTCGTAAGCTCAGTTTCCTGGGATGGCCCTTGTTGCTGTTGGAGGTCAATGCATGTGTGCTCTTATGTCCGTTTGTGTTTGCGTGTGTGTGTTTGCCAGGCAGTGGGGGGTTAGGCCTGGATTGCAATGACAATGGAGAGGAATTTAAATGAGAGAAAAAAAGGGATCAGGGACGTTTGCAAGGAGGATGGAAGAGGCTTTGGCACCATTGTTATTCTTTCTCTTTGTCATTCTGCCTCTCTATCTCCCTTTTACAAATCCTTCACTCTGTCTCTCTCACTCTTGGCTTCTACATTTCTCACAAAAAATGCACTTCCTCTCTTGATTTTATCCCTATCTCCATTATCTCCCTGTGTGTCCTTCAGAATTGTTAAAGTATCTCTCACTCTGAATTTGCTCTCAGAAATCCCGAGTGTCTCACATCATGCCAGGCTGAAAAGTCCCAAGAAAGATTCCAACTCCCAGTCCTTTTTCAAGTATCTGCTCAATGTTCCAACTTGTTAGTTATATGTTCTGAATTTATACTTACTAATCTTTCTCCCTCATGAATTTTGTATGCAAATGACTTGGTGGGTAATTATTGATTCACTAGCAATGTGACTTGAAGACTCAGCAGTGCTGTTCGTCAGAAATAATAATGCAATTGAGCTCAGGATGTAATAAATTAAGATAATGCTTTAAAAAAATAACACAAAACTTTGGGAAATATGCAGCAAATATCTTCAATCAAACCCATTTTCTCCTTTTGGTGAAAATTAGACGAACTTTAACATTCAGTGTGGTTGCAATCATTCTTCTCTTTTTTTAGAATCTCATACCTGCATCTGGGGGAGTACCATGCCCACTTAACAAGAGATCATTGTGACTATGCGCAGCATCCTGAAGTCTTGTCATCACATTCTGTTTAAATTTGGCAATTCAAACATATTATATTGTATTGTGAGAATAGCCTCCTTACATTAGCACCACGTGGATAAGACGTTTTTAATGCTGTATCTCAAGAAGATTTTGTTAATCAGAAATGTAAGGAACTCCCTCTTTTGTGTCTTAATCCTACTTTCTTTTCTTGACATGCCATAATCAACTGTCAATTCACTCTCTTCTATCAGAACTCTGCTTTGTTTTTTCCATCTTCCTGTGACTCAACATCTGTCTGTGTCCCTCACTGTCTATTTTCTTTGTCACTTCCTGAGTCTCTCGTGCTATTATCCCAGCAGTAAATGGTCAAAAGTAGTCCAGTTGCTAATATAACGACTCTCAAAAACGGCTCATTGATTTTAATCTCTCTCTCTCTTTCTCCCTCGCTGTCTCCATGTCATACACACACACACACACATACACACTTTCTCTCCCCATCTCCGTTTGTCTGCCACTCCCCCCTCCAGCCCCCACCCCTTTGTGGCTCTAATTGCGATCAATTAGGAAACTTCAGCAGGCTGAAATAGGAGCTGTGACAAGGGGCATCCGCTGAGCTGGCAGGGAGAGAAGGGAGGGAGAGAAAGCGGAGGAGGAGGAGGAGGAGGAGGAGTCGAGGGAAAATCGGTGACACAGGAGAGGGAAGAGTTTGGGAGGGGCAGGAGAGAGAGAAGTCCAAGTTGGTGTCAAGAGATGAGCTAATGGTAATAGTGTGATTGATGTGGTCACAGCAGCTGAAAGTCACATCGTTTTTCATGCCAGGTATCGATTCCTGACAACCTCTTGTTAGCTTTGGGGCGCGGTGGCTGGGGCATGGCACTGACATTGCCATGGTTAGGTTTTGTATTCTCATCTGAAATGTATGCAGTTACTCTGAAAAAAGGGGGGCAGCGAACAAAAGCATCGTCATCTAAATTCAAAGTGTGCCAGCTGGAAAAAGAGACAGTCTTGCAAATTGATTTTAAGATGCTGTTGCATTGTAACATGAGCACAAAATTTGTATTATATTAATATTGTCTTTTTTAAAAATTTAACATAATGCATATTTACTCATTGTCCTCAAGTTCCAGAAATTCATGCAGCCTAACAAGTCTGTGCTGCTTTGCATTAAAGAACAAAAACAATGGTCGTGAAAGGGAAAACAGTTTATATGTCTGGATTAGTCCGGATGGAGTGAGTTGGTGTAAAAGCAAGTGATAGAACTTATAATGTTAGCACACTAGCGGTAAAACATCACATTTGACTGGCAGCAATATACAAGAATTAATTAGATTAACATTGAAACACAGACTCTGGCAACCTGTTTGGTTGCCAGCCAGGTTACCAGACGTTAATATGAGGATGTGAAGTAAATATAGCAATGACATTCTAAACGGTACTCAGTGGAAAATATCTTTTAGTCATTCTAGTCATAACACCGAATATTTTATATGAAAAATATTGAAGCGAAAAAAGCAGCTTTACAAAGTTAGAATGAGAAAAAGTCATAACAATGCATGCAACAGCTTTTAAACCCCTTGCCTGTAAATTGTGCTCACAAATTTATCTACATCTCTGATACTGATGCAGCTCTGTAACTTAATAACATCACCATATTGTTACATTTGGTGTTCCACATCATTGTGTAGAAAGCAGCTGATCAAAAAAGACCTTAGGCCCAGCATCCCCCTTTTCTCATTTGCTTTATATACATGTGCACTACAGTCTGTTCCCTAAACACCATGAACAGGACAGCCTGAACACTGTCTTACAAAAGTTAGAACTAAGGCAAAGATTATAAATAGCATTATTATCAGGATATTTTCCTTCACAGAGACTAGAGCGTGCGGCTCGCCTTAAGCTTTATGAGGCAACAGCTAAAGAATGTTTCAAACACAGCAATTTGTAAGAATTTCATGTTGAACTTGACATGCACATAAAAATAAGCTTGTTTTGAATAAATCCAATGGTGACTGGGCAGTCCCCGTCAGAGAGAGAGCGATGCATTCATGGCCCTGGGTTTGTTAATTTTATGATTTTTGATGCATATACTAAATGCTGAGGGCCTCTGGTTTCACATTCAGGTTGCCTTGGGGCATACCAGCCCTTTTTATCTTGTCACCCTAATGCATGTGTGTGTGCATGTGTGTGTGCGTAAGGACATAAGAGAGAGAGAAGAGGGAGAGAGGGAGATGCAGGGATCAATACTTAGCCGTCAGATGGTCTGCTACTACCAAATAGGGAGGGAACAGGACACCCAGCAGAGAGTGGAGAGGGAGAAAGTAATGGACAGAGAGGCAAAGGGAGAAACGAGTCCAGAGGAAGAGAGGAAGGAAGAGACAAAGGAAGAGAGGGGGGAGAGATGGATGGACAGAAGTAAAGTAACAGGAAAGAGAGATAAATGATGATTGAAATGGGAAGGGAGAGTAGATGTAGCTGGTGATAAATGAACAGATATGAGGGACAGAGAGAACAGAAAGGAAAAGAATAATGCAGATGACAAACTGGGAAAAGAGGGGAGTAAAACAGAGAGTGCAAGGAGATTACCAGAAATAGTATTAATACCAGTAGTATTAAGCAAAAATAAATCAAAATAGATGGTGCACAGTACAGTTTTAAGATAAACAAAGTGCTCTCAACATTTTTGCGTCATTCAGAAGATGCCAAAGTGGCTCATATGCTATAGAATATAATGCCAACAAATACAACACTAACACAGCATCTAACATGACAGAGTGTGGACAAAATATCAAGTTGATGTTTAATTTTCAATAATAATTGCTGTAAAGCATTGAATTGAACAAGTGTTTCTTTACTTAAGCACATAAACGAATAGTTGTTGCCAGTGACTTCTCTTGCCTAATATGAATATCTAGGTTTCAGGTTTTAGGTTTGACCACAAGTATTTTAATTGCCAAGAAACTTAACCTTGCTATTGTTGGAGAACATCACAACACAATCTCTAAAACATTTCAGTGTGTGTTTGTTTGCAGATGCAAACCAATCACAAAGAAATCATTTTGGCATTGTATGATTTCTGCAAACCACAGATACTGAAGCTTGTGTGTTTTTATATCTTTTTGGTTGAAACTTTGCATATCAGTGGGTAAGATCTGGTTATGTTTAGGCACAACAAATTACAAGGTTTGGGTTTGATAAGCAACATGTTTTAGTTTAACATACTTGGCTTTGGTTTTGTGAGAAACATAGTGGCTAAATAGACAGACCTTGTTCGTTAAATACACATGGTTTTGGTTGTTATAAAGCTGGTTAATTAACAAATCCCTCTTAAGAACACCCTGTTTTGTTACCAGAAATAGTTGAAAAATCTCCCGTTGTCTTATGCAAAAACAAATGGTTTTGGTTTACACATAACTTCCTGTAAACAGTCCTAAAAGTAAAAAAAAAAAAGATCTTGTCACCCTTGATGTAGTCTTTAACACTCGTCACTGTTTGGCAGCCACCTCACTGAAGTGTCACACCACCCTCATTTTCTCAAACTTCCTGGTGGAAAAAAATCAACTCACACAGCCCTACCAATTACCAGAATTATGTCACCTCAAAAGGCACTATTAAAATACTAACATTTTGCATGTAAACTTTACTGTATATTTTTGCATTCATGAATCACAAAAACTTGAATACATGATCATTTTTGTTGCAACCAGGCTGGTAGATTAGAGCGTAAATCCCTTGATGCAAATGTTAAATAACAGGTAAATCATCACATGCCAGTAAGATTACACATTTGATCTGTAAAATGGAAAATGTTCCCACCAAAATGTCAGGCGTCCTGTTAAAGTGTCGTGCAGCCAATCGCTGTGCACTGTGCCAGCTAAATACCTTAGATGTAAATGTCAGCCTGTCGTGTTTGTATTTCCCATCTCCATAGTATCAAATAAAGCAAGAATATAGTATGGGCTGTTTTGTACCCCCCTCCCCCACCACCACCACTGTGCCTCATAGTTGCCATGTACTTTTACAGCTGGGTGACTTTGTCAAAGCAAGAGCTCATCCTTATAGAAAAAAACAAAAAAACAAAAAATGAAGCATATTTATAACATTCGTTTTGATGCATAATTCAGTGAACATAAACATCAAATGAGGAGGGAAGCGAAACCGTATCCCACAAGATCTAAAAGCTTCGACTTGACACCCTTAATGAATATTTAAACCCTGATGACCTTACCCTGCGTATGTCTGTAAATGATTTACTGTTCTGCCTTCCACATGTCTATTTTTATACCTTTTGTCTTTTTTTTAATTCCTTTTTCACCTCTTTTTATCTTCTTCTCTTTCTTCTTCTGGCATTTTTTTTTCCAATTGCTGGCTTCCAAGTACTTTAAAATCCTTAACTAAGACAGATAGCAGTGAGTTGTAAGCCTGATAGCTGCATAAGAAAGTGCAGAAAGTAAAACTAAAAGAAAGAAAAACATTCATCACATCATCTATGACTTATCTGTGAATATTATCAGCTGTAATTATCTTTCCACAGTGTATTTCAACCCCTGATGATTAAGTTTCTTAATGGGCTCTGGGAATAGTATTATTTAATGTAGGCGAATAAGATGGGGAATAATACCCCATTATTATTGAATGTATTCGAGATGAAGAATTTTAATTGTGAGTTTCGTTATACTTGGGCCAATAATGACCCAGGTTCCTTAATGAAAGAAATCACTCTGAGGCATAACACAGTTTTTCACAATGAAGCTGAGGGATGTAATGAAACATCTTTTCCCTACCAATGCATTATCTTGTTAGTAGCATGACAGGAAAAAAGACGGTGTAATGTGCTTTATTACAGATTTTCCTGAAGTGATTTTCTGATGCTAATCAGCAGGTCATGGTGGTAATAAAGAAGTAGGAGACCAAAGTCAAAGGCTAGAAAAAAAATACTTCTTATCCTTAAATAATATATTAAGAATGCAGAAAAAGTGTTAAATTATATGTTTTAAACACATAGGGCCCTATCCTACACCTGGCGCAAATTCGGTGTGCCAGTGGTGCAGGTGTCACTGCTATCGTACACCCGGCGCAAGTGACATTTTTGCCACAAGTGTATGATAGCAAACCCACTTGCGCCAGGTCTGTGTGCTGAGGGGCGGGAGGTCTTAGAATGAAGGCGGAATGGAGGCGTGTCCTGCCGTGTTTGCTTTTGTACACCCGGTGGAATGAGGTCAACCAGGAGTGTAGACCAGCCAAAACCTGGTCTAAACTGAGGCGCAGACTTGACTGGCAAACCATTTTTATCATAATCACCATCATCATCAGCTAATTCTTTGATAAATTGTAATTGAAGTTAGATTTTTGCCAGTTTTTCACTTTTTTGTTTGGCTAAGGTTTTGTTCAGGTGCTAGTGTTTGTGCTAGCAAAAAAAGAGAAAACCATTTTTTTTTGTCTTGTAAAATAAGCATTCATCATTATTTTTGTGTTGCGTGTTGTAAAATCTGAAACAATACCCATCCATGTGCAAACTTTATATTTACATTGAAATTCTCAACAAAATACTACCATAAAAACAAAACAAAGCAATCAACCACAGTGTGCTTTGTTCTGAGTTTCAAGAAACACTAGTAAAATACATAACAAAGAAAATCAAACAAATATTCTTGTTTTGTGCAAGTCTGAAATGATGGCACTAAACTGCAACAACCTTTTTGATTGCTAGCAATATCACTTTCACAGGATAGGTTATCTAATATTAGACAGATTCAGCGATGAATACCAACAGCCTCATTTATAACAGAATACTGTACATCTTTGCAACCTGCATCTCTGTGTCTGTCTCAAGGTTAGGGCTCACAGGGGAGGAAAAGGATCAGGTTACACTAATGCATCATGGCTGCTGGAGGACACACATGCACACGGCTCGTCACCCACTGTCTCACCCTATCTCTCTTTCTTTCCCACACACACCCTTGTGAGCTGATGCCCTTGTGCGAGTCTAAACCACAGCCGAGGCCTTGCATTATTGTGCCCTTGCAACCTGCGAGCAGTCTGCTGTCCGTCTCTCGGAAAATCACTTTGTCTCCAAAAATAAACTGAAACCGTGCACAATCGCTGAAGGCCTGGCTGAGGTTAAACAGTGGCAGGGCAGCAAATTTCAATTTAAGCTTCGTGTTATGAGATATCCAGCTGTGAATTATGACAAAATTGGTTGTTGGCAGGAGAGCTAATTTTTGGAATCTGGCATAACAGAATATTCCGTGATGTTACAAGCATTAAAAATATTATTTTAGCCCTTTCGCTCACGTATCCAACATGTTTATAACCATACTACATGACTCATAAAACACTGTAAAACCATTCACGTTCATTGTGATCCCAAAAATGCATTTTTTACAATATCATTTTAGCCATGCACCTTTAATTTTGCTCTGTACTTATTATAATGATACTACTGACACTTAATGGTATTTCCATTATCAGTGACTCTCTCATAGATTTTTCTGTTTTTCTGTCAATTTCCCAGAGTCCAGTAGATCAGTTCATGCAGTTTACAATGATATAAAATAAAAAAAAGCAGCAAAGCCTAACATTTGAGAAACTATAATTAAAGAATGTTCAGCATTTTGCTTGAAAAATGATTTTACTGATTTACTGATGAGTAAAAATGTTATTTATTCATTCCCGACTGACTTACCGCATCATTATAACTGATTGTTTAACTGCAGTGTGATGAATAAATGAACCAACCAAAAAAGTTAGAATTGTTTCCCATTATTTTCACACCAATTGTATGGTTGTATTACATTTTTTTTGTCTAAGTGGGCCATACAAAACATTTGTGAGAAGCTGGTGTGTCACTACTGAAGCTCAAACACACTTTACATGCTGGTGCACCACCCCCCCTACAAATAATGTGTTCACTCCTCTCTAGGGTTTTCACAGTGTTACAGTGTGCAGAGATTGCTCATGAGGTCATCCAAAATGCCGTAAGCACACAATTGTGCTTACATGCAGTCCCTGAAAAGTAAAAGCCTGAATCTCTGTCCATTTAGCTGTCCATCTGGATACTGATGTGGTCAGTCAATGTAATTCACTATTTGATTCATAATTTTTGCATTGTGGACTGCTGTTTGTACTAAGCAAACAATAAGGAGACGTCCCCTTGGGCTGTAAGACCTTGTCATGCAAAATTCGTTAAAGCTAAATGATTCATTTATTAATCTGAAAAGTTATCAAAACACTTAGCAATCCCATTATCCATATACTATCTTATTTCCTGTTCATTGTCTTGCGAGAACTGGATGCACAGTTTCATTGTCTATATATTCTGCTAACATGCAGAATAAAACACTCACATTCAATAGAAAGAAACTTACAGCCATTCACAGTAAAAGAAATAAAGGTCTCCCTGCACTGATGAGATGCACTTCCCGGGGCCCTATAAGAGGCAACAGATTTAAAATTCCATCGGCAGGCTGACCATTGACCTCTAATATTAAGGAAACACCAGAGTGCAAAGGGTCATTTTCTCTCTGAACGACATTCTTCTCCTTTGCACACATGCATAAACATGCACCCATATACACACTCTCGCCTCGATGTAGTGAGAGGACCTTATTGTATGAGCCAGAGGAAATGCAGACACAGCAGAGGACAAGCAATCCATTGATCTGAGTATAGACTCCTCTCCTTCTCAGCCTCTCTTCTCCTTTTCCTTTCTCTCTTACTGCTATCCCACACTGTTTCTGCCTTTTTTTTTGGGTCTATCTCAACTCCTCGCTTTCGCTGCGCTCTGTTGTTGGCACTCCACTCTCCTACATATAGTTTTTGCCTCCCTGTGATCTGCCACCCCCTCTTTTATATAGCTTTTTCTTTTTAAAACATCTCTATTTCTTTTTCTCTCCCTCTCCTCTCTCTCTCTCTCTCTCTCTCTCTCTCTCTCTCTCTCTCTCTGTGTCTGTGTCTGTGTCTCAGTCATTCTCTTTCTCTGCCTGCTTGTGTCTAAAAACCATGCATTCTTACAATCTCCTGTCTGTGTTTCTGGTACCACATCTCTCTGTATTACCTCTATCTGCCTAGAATCACCCAACTCTCTATTTTGGGAACAAAAAAATTTATTTCAAAACTTAAAAGCTAATAGTGAGAGAGAGGGAGCTAGAAGAAAAGAATAACAACAAAGGGAGAGTGAAAACAAGGTAAAAAGAAAAAAAGGGGAAGGGGCAAAAAGATTTAAAAAAAAGGGGAAAATTGAAATAAATAAGTCAAAGAAATGTGAGCAAAGAAGGGCAGTCAAGAGGAAAGGAGCAGAAAAAAATAAAAAAGGTGAGTTTACAAGTGGACTAAAGGTGGAGGGAGAGGAAAGGAGGAGCGCTGACAGGTAGTTTGTATGTTTAGAGGTGTTGGAGCAGTGCCAGTGAAGACCGGCACAGGAGGAAGTGATTTAACGAACACACACTCACTCACTCACTCACAGCGAAGCTCCAGTGATGGGCCAAGCTACCCTCTGGTGACTGGTAATCCTCAGTACTCCTCCTTGATAAATCCCCCCTCCCCCTTGCTGTTTCGGCCATTCCCTCCTCACCTCCCTTCTTCACCTTCTCTTTACTCTCTCTTCTCCCCCTCCCTTCCTCCTTCTCTCCTTCTCTCCCTCCCTTCTTCCTCTGTGCCCTGCACCCTTCCTGAAGGACAGGCTTTTATATGAGCCATGTGGACCTCCCTAATGACATGTGGACTTGTGTTTGTGTGTGTGTGCCCGTGTGTGTGTTTTGTGTGTGTGTTGAGGGTGCTGACACGAGCATCTGCATTAGTGTGTATTTGAAGTGCTGAGACGTGCGTGTGCGCGCGTGTGTGTGTGATGGAGGTGCTGACATTTTTGATCACGGTGTGGTTCTCCAACTGAAGTTGTGCCGATGGCCTCTTGGCTTTGAAGAGGCCAGAGAGGAGAGGAGGGACAGGGCACAGGAGGGGTGGGAGAGGTGGGCCAAAAAATATATGAACGAAAAGAAGAAAAGAATTGTGGACACATAGATGATTACAGAGCCTTGGAAAGCAAAAGTGAGCTTTGCATGTCTCTGTCTTCTTATTTCTCCTCTTATGCCTCTAGTCTGCTTATTTTCTTGGTAATATTGTTAACAGTTAATCAGCAAAATCAGCCTTGATTTCAAAGTAGAAAATACAGAAACAATGCAGGGAAGGAAGAAAGGAGTGATGTACACAGAAAGGATGGGATGCAGATAAAAGTGAAAGATTTTCAATCATAAGATAAAGCTTCTGTCTCATCAGCGTTAAGTAGACCCTCTTGATGGATTCAGAGAAAAAATGATCTTAAACTAGACAGAACTCCATAGAAAAGCCTCAGATTTAATCAGGAAAACGTTTGAAAGCAAAGACTTTCCATAGATGTAGTTTGAAAGATGATTTTGTTTTTAATTTAACAAAAGCTGTGGGTGTGAGAGAGACACCTTAACTTGTAGGTTTGGTTTTGCTGCCATCCTTTCAGCCAGGGTTATTAATGTGAGAGAAAAAAAATCCATGAAAGACCGTGTTGAGTTGTTTATTATCTAGAATGCAAAAGTCATTAAATGAGTGTCGACTCAAGGATATGAGCTCGAGTGGGAGGAAAGGATAGAAACACTTTTCATTGGGGTGTCATTTTATTTCAGACCTGTGAGGCATGTTGATTTCCTGGAAGGTTGTTGATATTTGTTTCAGTGATCAAATTTATTAGAGGTTTCTTCCATGTGTTTATCACTCACAACATCTGCGTTTTTGACAAGACCATGTACTCTATCAAATGTGATGCACACTGGCATTAATACTTTGAATCATAGTATGGTATGGAAGTAATGAAATGGCATGAA
Source organism: Acanthurus tractus (assembly GCA_029783725.1). Taxonomy (NCBI): domain Eukaryota; kingdom Metazoa; phylum Chordata; class Actinopteri; order Acanthuriformes; family Acanthuridae; genus Acanthurus; species Acanthurus tractus. Next base: position 4,887,458 of record JAQNCA010000013.1, read on the forward strand.
AATAGAATGAATGCTGCAGAATATAAAAAACCCTGCAATGAAAAAAAGACACAAATATCTATCTACATCTTCGTATTGCTGATTTTCTTCTCCACACATCAGTTAGAACTGTTTGTTTGTTGAAAGGATCAAGTTTACACACTGAACTTTTTCCTACCCTCTGTATGATTGTACTTTTGCAGCCACGCAGAACTCATTCAGCGGTCTGATGCAGCGAGCTCTGTGTGACTGAAGCACCATAGCATCTCTTTGAAGTGCTATAGTGACATTTGAAAGATGAAAGGAAAGAAAGAACCAGAGAGCTGTCCACTATAATAGACTCTTAGACCGCAAAATGCGATGCAAAATGTGCAGAGATGCTCAAATGCTCACAAAACACTGACAAGGCCAGCTTAATGATATATAACACGATCTGAAAAGAAGAAAAAAGGAGGGTATGTCTTTGTGAGCTGATGCCAAGTTGGTGTCTAAACTTGTATTCCTCTCACTTGTATTAATCAATACTTTTTTCTATTTGAGTATACTTTAGTAAAGAACATATAGTTAGCCCATTAACTTCTGGACTCCATAGGAGCGCTCAAGTAGTCCAGTTAACCCTATTAAGATCTACATGTTTAATCCAGGCTTTTTACACCCCAGTTAATCCTGGCGTGGGTCTTGCAATTAGGAATCAAAAAGCTTGTGATTGGGAGGTGAAGGAGTGGTTGGAGGATTGATCTGCTCCTCAAAAAAGGGGACTGCTTGCTGAACCACAGCCGCCCCACAGTAAATCATTTGTACATAGCATTAAGTCTTACCATTTTCTTAAACATTACAAAGTGAAATTTACAAACTTGCTAAGATTTGGGTGTAACTGATCCCAACCAAGTTAATCTCATGTCATTTTAAAACAAAAGCCTATTGAGTGAAGACCCTGCCAAATGAGTGCAAATCATGTCGTGCAAATGTCCTCTGTGTTGTGTTCATAGATATTTTGAGGAATTGATATATCAGCTACCTAAAAATATATAAAGTCCCGCTTGGCACCTCCACTCTTACAGTAAATGGCTGTTTAGTCTCAGAAATTGTCATGGAAAAAGTTTGACAGTGTGGCTAGTTAAGAGTGATTGATGCCTGCAGCCCCCTCAGCTGTTAAGGAGAGATGAGGGGAAACAAGTGATGCAAATCGGATTGGAAGCTGCCTGCTGGCATCTGACTTTAGGAATGGTGATTAAAAACACATTATGACAAAGACAACATCTGGTGGGGCATTGAAAGTGTCAGCCAAACACAAGTGTACTTCTGCACTGCCCTGGCAGAGGAAGAAGAGAAGATAAAAGGTGTGCTGCAAAAACACAACTCATTCTAATAAAGAAATATGAAAAACAAAATAAACTTCACATTAAAATCACATTTTCACCACTTGAAAATGGTTGAGCAAACTGAAAACAATTATTGAGTAATCAGTTCATTACCATGGTATGACTGTGGCTGTTCTTCTGAAAATTGTCTTTATAATCTGTGTAATATTATTACTTATTTTTTTCAGATTTGTGTTGCACTCTTGATATAACATCTAGCAGTGTAAACCGTGGGCCTGCCATATTTCTAAACCGTAGAACAGAAATTATGTCTTTAAATACTTTGCAACCTGGCAACATGAATGTCCGACTCACTGTTGTTTGTAATATCTGTAACAGTCTTTGCTTTAATTGGTTTGTTATGAAGGTAAAAATTGTGTCGTTTATCAGTTACATAAAAAAGGTAATCAAAAGTGAAACAAACAATGACAAATGGGGACTATTTCCTTTGATGGCACACTGCAAAAGACAACATCTGTTCTGGCACTAATGTGCAAGGGCTGTAAGCTCAGTGAGGCATCATCCTGGCGAAACATGCATGGATGATTGTCAGGATGAGTTTTAACCCAGACCAAATCAGTCAATTTTTTTTGTCAAGGTCAGACAGAATCCATCTTTTATTAAAATATTAGATATGTCTCTGGTGTTAATGTCTATACTTTGCAGACAGTTGTTACAGCTGATTATTATCATTCCTTGGCCTCAAGCAATCCATTTTTCAATCTTTTTTTTTTTTCCAGATCAGTATATTTTAGATTTCTCTGATCTAGAGTAGTTATCAGAGATCAACCAATTTTAATGGATTTGGAATTTCCTTCATGCAACACTTCTCAAAACTTGGTTTGTTTTCATGGACTTTTAACAACCTTTGAGATTACATTGAAACTTAGCATCATAACACTTGAGGACAGGAAAAACAGAAAAGCACAGAAGTCATTGATGCACAGGACTGTCACCATGTGATATTGCAATGATTGTAGCAGCTGGACAACAAAGTTAGACAAATTGTGAATCTCACTGTTGCATAATTAACTAAGCTTTACACATTCACACAGTTAAATGATATCTAAGATGACCTTTTTGCATGTTTCACATCAGTAATTTAGAAGTTTTCACAGTAAAAATCTAATCATTTAGTTGTCGTCCTACAAAAAAAGCTAAATTGGCATGCAGCCTGACAACACTTGACAACCAGTTGACAACAGCATGACAGCGGCCTTAGTCCCGCCCATGGCGCTGATTAGCTGATCATTAGTCCCCCGCAGTGCTCGTTGGAATGTCTCCTTTTTGGGACAAGAAACTGCTGTTACATGTCACAATGCCAGACTCTAAAGAAACCATCAGTTAGGCTCAGTGAAGGGGGCGGATTCAAAGGTCTGGACCCAGGCGAACACGCCTTTGCATGCACATGTATGTCTATGTTGTATGTCAGAATGTTGAAGTCTATAATTAAATCCTTTCATCCTGCTTTTACGCTATGTCTTGATGTTTTATCTTCACACCTGTGGTTGTAATGAGGCCAATATCAAACCAAGAACATCAAAGGTTGTCTGACATGTCAGTCTTTAACTACTGGCAGAGATAGAAACAGAAATAGATTAAAAGGAGAAAAAAACACAAAAAAAGGTATAGAAAGATATAGAGAACATACGTGATCACACTAGCTTTCTTACTGTAGAGCTCCCTAAATCAAACACAAAGAGCCCAGCTGAGGTACTCATGAACAAGACACAGAACTAATTTGAACCATATTAATCAAAAACAGCTGTGACAATAAATGTAGAGAGAGAAAGACTTTATGTGGAGTTATAGTGAATTGTTGTACAGAAAAGTAATCCAACAGAATGGAAAAAAATGTCACTCACCAAGAAAATAACATCCTGCCACCCAACAATTAAACTTGCATTTCATTCACAGTGTATTCAAGAGTTTAGACACTTTTGTGCAACTCAGACAAGAGAAGTTTGTTCCTTTAAAGCTTGAAATATTGTGACTTGTCAGTGGGTGACTGTCATCTCCCACTGAGTTAGATTAAAATGTGGTTATTTGAAACCTTATAATCCTTCTTCTAAATGCGACGCAAAGCCAGTGAGAGAAATTCTTCAAAGACAAAACTTCTTACTTTGACTCAATCACGGTGATTCCCGCACTTGACCGTTGCATTGAGGGTTTAAAGCTGCAATTAAGTTTCAGTGATCAAATGTTTAGTGAGACTATGATCAAAAACTGAATGCCATGCCTTTGAAATTTGTGACTTCAAAGTTGATTCAAAGTTGATCCAAAGTTTAGTTTAGATAATTCACTACCCCAGTTAAAGAAGACTTGGAGGAAATATGCAGTGCTCAAATTACATTTGAAATCAAAAATATTTCTTTTGGTCTTCTCTGAACTTCATTCTGGAGGTCTAAAAATAAGTGAGTCAATAACTCAGCTAACAGAACCAAACATCAGCCAGGTGCAGCAACACACAACATAACAGTTCATATTGCTTACTAGTCAAACAGTAAGAAGTCAGCATCTTGCAGTTTTTATTTGGCAGAGCTCTTGCCAGTGACCAAATGCCAGTCCTTCATAACTTCTGTTCTGGCCTCTTGCTCTGTCTCTCTCCATTTTGCTCTTCTCCATCAACATCCTCTTCTGTGCCTTAGCCTCTGACATGATATCCTTCGAGGAAGCAAAGTTTGTTGGTTTTGTTGCCTGCCTGCCCTGACTCCAGTTCTGCTGCCCATTTTACTCAACCTTAGACATGAAATCCTCCTCCCAGCAGTCCAAAATTCCTTTTTTTTGGTTTTAAAAAACAACTCTTACCGGTGCAGTGAGCTGTAACAGTAGTTTAGATCAGAGTTAATTTAGCTGCACAGCTAACAGTGCTAACTAGCTGCTTCAGGATACTTTGGCAACAAGTAAAACTACATAGATGTTGCTATCAAGAAACGCCATAAAACTCTTAGAGTTCATGGGGAGCAATTTAAGAAGGTCAGAGGGAATACTAAAAAACATCATCTCCATAAAATATAATACAGTTTCACCAAAGTTTGTGCCAGTTGTTTGTGTTTTAGAGATACTGCCATAAAGCATTACACCATTGTTATCCTACTCACTTAAGTTACATCATGCGGCAACTGACAATCAGGGCACAGATTGACTAAGATAAAAACACCATTCCATCCTACTGCAAGCAACATAAAAATGAATAGTTAGATAATGTTGCTTTCAGGTAAAGGCTTAAGGCCAAAGTTTGCAGTCTTCGTCTGATATGAAAAAGCCCCCAATGAATCACAATGGAATCCTCTATTAAAGAATTTCATCTGTCTTTGCCATAAACCTAATTGCTTTTGTTGCCTTTTGTTGATGTTGCTCTTTGTAGTCTTGGGAAATTGCTTTAGACATTCTGAATTCCTTCTCTTACGTTTTATTGACCAGATAATTAATTGATTAATTGAAAACAATACTCATAGTTTCTTTGTGTGGATCAGCACATGCATACACATAAAGACAATCACATGGACCCTCTAAGTTCTGGCTTGGGCCTCTTCTCTAAATGCTGCAGTTCATCTGTGGGAGCTGCAGAGTTGAGTTAGTGGCTAATTAGTTTGGCACAGCGGCGTTCTTCCCAGGCCCTGAGTGTGTCAGTCTATGTGTTGTGTGTTGGGAGGTGCAGTCGAGGGGTTAATCCTTGCTACTTCATGTTCACACACACACACACACACACACACCAGCCTCAAGTCTTATTCCTTCGTTTTTTCACTGTTTGTCATTTTCTGTCCCTTCTCCATTTCTTCTATCTTTGTCTTTTTGCCACTTACAAGGTTTGTTCCCCCTTTAACCTGCTTTGCCTTATCTCTTTACTCCTCTTTCATTTTCTTTCTACTTTCTCCATTTCCTCCCATGCATGCATTTTTATTTCATTTCACTTTCCATTCCCCTTTCCTCTTTGTCTTATTTCCTCTTTCTATCCATCCATCTCCCTCTCTTGCATTTAATGAAAGCCCCAGGTATTGAACTAATCCAGTAGTGGAGTGTTCTCAGTGTCTCCCTCGCTTCAGTTCTCTGTATCTCACTGCTCATCCTCCATCTTTACATTTCTCTCTCACCCTCGCCTAATGGCAGTCCCTTGCTATCTTTGTAATCCTATGTCTCCCTCCTTCCACCTATTTGTTGCTCTTTCTTTTCCTCTTCCTCTCTGTAGACTAATGAAAGTCTGTGGTGTTGGTCTAATCCCCTAGCTGTGTGCTCGCAGCCTCTTTGTTGGTCAAATCTGACTAATGCCCTCCGTCTCACTCCACAGCACAGGAGCCTCTTACCTCAGCTCTCATGGACACGCACAAACTCATACACACACACACACACACACACACACACACACACACACACACACACACACACACACACACACACACACACACACAATGCTTACACATTACAGACACCTTGGGAAATAGGAGGATTTTCTGGAAAATGTATGTGTCTGTCTAGGTTTTATAGATGTGTCCTCACGCACACGATCTGCACTTGTTCTGCATTTGTTCTAAAGATACACAGAGAGTCTTGGTTTAGAAACACACAACAATATGTATATTTACGTATGAATGCTCAAACATATCAACACAAAGTGCAATGTATAACATGTCACACTTTTACATTAAAATGTGTGAACATGATTATATCTGTATGTCTTGTTATGTATATGTTGAGTTGATTATTTAAACCACCAAACACCAAACATTCCCAACACTGTTCAAACCCACAAAAAAAATTTAAATTATATTTTAAGCGAGTTGCTGCAACTTTTAGGAAAACACCAAGTGAAACCTCACTGAGTAAGGAATGACGTACAGTACATGAACAACATAACACAAAAAAACTTATCATTTATATGTTTGTGAGCATTTCAGCCTGAGTCAATCAGATGGATGTTCACTGGCAATAGTGGCTGTTAAACATCAAAACACCCATGAGCAAACATTTGGAACTGAACCACCACCATAAACAGTTTCATTAATGATGAACTGCAAATCTTTGGTTTACAGATTTGACTTTTGAATCTAATGTTTTTTGGGGGAACTTTATTTTGTAGAGCCAATTTTAGTATAGATTTTAACCACTGCTCAGCAACATGCAAAAAAATCCTTTTTTTTTTTTGCTCAACCACCAAGTGACTGCAATGAAACTTTGACAAAAACTTGAGACTGCTGCTCTTTATGTACAGAGAACACAGTCAAAAATGAAGTACCTACATTTATTTTTCAAATTTTCTTGGGACTGAATACCAAATTCTTTCATCAACAAAGTTCAATGGCAGCCTGATTGACAAGTACACAACTTGACTCTCAGTTGCCGGAGGGTAGCATTTTGTTTGAGGTTCAAGCTAAAAAGCTCCATTTTGTGTGTGCTTGAAATGATCAGCTCCACTATTTCTCACTTGAAATGAACAATTTTTTGCCATTTGAATAAAGAACTGACCCAGAAACGCAAAAAAATAAAAATAAAATAAAATAAAAAAAAAAAAAAAAAAATATATATATATATATATATATGTGTGTGTGTGTGTAAAGCCCAGCTTAGCTATAAAATCCCAGAAAGCATAATGTCATAGAGGTCACTGTGTGGGCACCATAAATGTTGGATTATATTAGACTTTCAGCTTTTCCACAAAGCTCAACAGTAAATCTTTGCATCCCTGAGCTGCTGTCAGCATTGATCCGACCTTAACTCACCTACGTTGTAGCAACACTGCACCTAGGCAGCAGACTGACCCTGACACTTATGCTGGGGCCAAAGCAGATCATTTACAACCTCACCGTCATCAGTCATAGACCATGACTTCATTCAGGCAGTGCACAGGTTGACCCTCAGATGACTGCTCCATTATAGAGCAGACAGTGACCTCATATAACCCCGGTCATCCTCTGCGATGTTAATAGCTTGTATTGACTGATACTCGATGTCCCAATAACCAGCATGCAGATGTTTTAGTCAATGTTTCTTGGTAATGTGGCCTGTCAGATATATGTGTGCATGATAAACAGAATATGCTGCATCCTGTGTCAAAAATGGATTTTTCAAAGAATTCTATCAATTTTTTAACCATGTCCTCGTGCTTGCTGCCGGCAGCTTAGCATAACTGACTCTGAATGTGCTTGTGTGTGTGTCTCTGTACAGTATATGTATAAAGACTATGTGTGTACGTGAAAGAGCGAATGGTATTGTGCATTTACTTTTATGTGTGTGGGTGTGGGTATGCCCTCATGTAAATATATAAATCAACTTCTTATTTATATAGCCCTTTTTAAAACAAAGTTATAAATTGCTGTGCAGGATGCAAACAGAAAAATAAACAGCACACACATAAAACAACAAACAAAGCACATAAAAAATAAATTACTAGAAGATAAATAAAGGTGGGTTTGAAGAGTTTTTAAGTAGTTTAAGCAGCATCTTGATTGGCAATAAAGAGATGTGAGATTTGGTCCGATGTAGGATCTGCTGTGTGACTGCAGCATATTGCACTAAGTTGTTGGCAGAGCAGGGCTGCTTCGCTAAGAAAGGAGAAAAGAGCATTGCAGTAGTCAAGGTGTAAAAAAATTAGAGATTGGGTTCCTAATTCTGGATACTGTGGTTAATTGCATTGATTTGATTTTTTGCAATGTTCTCGAGTAGGTTTGCACAAGCTTGTTTATGTGTGTTTCAGAGTAAGGTCTTACACAATCCAGACATTGTTTGTAATATTTTTCAGTCATTGGATTGCCTGTTTATGGAGAATGTGCAATAAATCATGACAGAACATAACCAAACACAAGTGTGTGTTTATCAACAATGGAGAGCTGTTTCAGGCCTTGCACATTTTCAGCTGTGAACTTGACACCGAGGTTAAATTGTTTCAGTCATGCTGAAGCTGCATTGAAATTAAGTTCAAGCATGTTTTATGTTTATGTGGTAACACAGAATAAAGTATATGTATGGAAACATGTTTAAGGGAAAACAGTAATTGGAGGAGGAGGCAGACTTACAGAATGGGACCTCATAGGGTGAAAGGAATTATTTGTGTTATAGAGGCTTACATGCAAAATTCATTATGATGTTTTCCAATGTGAGAAGAATCAGTACAAGAGTTTCATGTCAAACTCATCTGAAAAAAGTGGCCAGTTTCATGCTGTTTTCTCTCAGAAAATTTTATTGCTTTTCTTTGCGGTTTCAGACGTTTCCAGGAGAAAAGGAAGGATTATGTCCTTAAAGTCACTTGAATGTCAGTCATCTGTGCAGGAAATGTAAAGTTTTCAATGATCAGAACCAAAAGTGATCACAAAATGAAGTAGCAGTTGTAGTAGTGTGGCTTCACGGTGGTGTTTTTCTGACAGCATGAGCACTCTAATAAGCCCGTTATCCATAATCTATTAAGATTGCAACTTTCCAAAAGTGTATAAAATGTTCTAGGTACTACTTAAGGTTTTTTTTTGGAAATGTCAAGTGACAAAAATGTGCAAGGTTGTTTTCTTGTGACATTCTGCAGACACATATCAAATATAAATCAGAGAAATTACGGTATTGAAGTGCATGCACGTTATGTAGATCTTGTAATATGTCCCCAGGCACTAAAATGGAGGCACAACTCAAGATAAACGCCTGACAGGTTCTCTTTTTTCCTGATTTTTCTTACTTGAAAAACAGATATAATTCAGAAAGTGACACCTACTCACTTTTGAAAGCACAGAAGGAAAATAAATTATACACAGCTCATTTTAAAGAACAGTGCCAATTGAAGTCCCTTGTCAGCATCAATAATGTTTACAGCCTTGCCCTCGATACACTAGCTTTGCTAAATTATCCACTTATGGTAATGGTTTTTCTTCCAAGAATGAACATAAAACATTCAGGAATTAAGCTCATAACTAAACAAGTCCTTCAGTATTTATGCACTTTACATTTGAAATATTAGTATTTCACATCAGCTCTTTTTGTTTGGAATTCCTCTTTTCTATTGTCTCTCTCTGCTTTGTGCTCCCAGTAAATGTTGAAGACAGTATTTCAAACCAAATTCTCTCATGTGGGAAGTTAAAGATGTACAAGTCAGCCAAAGGTGAAATCCAGCCCTGCCAAGGGAGATTTTCAGCTTACAGGGTCTCAAGCAAGACTCCTCTGATTCATAAAGTGTGTGTAGAGGCAGTGAATAAATGTCTATAAGTGTGTGTAAGACTGTGTGTGATCGCTGGAAATATAAGACTTCAAACCGTCTCATCCGTTGAGGGATCTGATGATCCTCTCTGTTTTCCCATCACTCTAAGACCAAGAGAAGAAAATTGCTCTTGTTTATTCCATGTTGAAAGCTTCAATTTAAACTGTATGACTGGAACATAAGAAACTAATTTGTGTAAAATATAATTATAATAACACAGCTAAATTCTTAACATTACTAAAACAAGAGTTTGATTTCTCCTTCGGATTTGAACTCATCTCACAAGAAATCATTGAGGAATATACAGAGAGAAGCAAAGTTGTCTGAGATAAACAGAGAACAGTAGTGGACACAAGCCCACACACATGGAGAGCATAAACACCGGCGACGGTAAGAGGGAGAAGGTGAAAGGTGTCCCCACCTCTCTTGGCATCCCTCTCCAGCTTCCCGTCTAATCCGACAGAAGCTGCCATGAAATCAGCTCCCCTTCTCCTTGCCTCCTGCCTCGGGTGTAAAACCATGGTAGAATCAAGCAGAGAGAATAACGGAAGAGCAGGGGATGCTAATCCAGCCGACGGCCTGCATGCTCGGGGATTTGGGACTCACTCCTATCACTCTCCATGAAGAAAGAGGAGGAGAAGGAGGTGGAGGAATACAAGCCCAGGCCAAAGAAATTGATATAGTCTCCCTATGCATCACATCACTTGACTCTTTCCTGTCTGTCAGGCAACTACTTTTCACCCCACACTCGAAATATGGTCTTTTCCACTTTATCTCTGGTTATCAGTAACTTTCTGTCTATACTTCAATCTCATTTCCACCCAGCTATGTCCCTCCACTACCCCACCATCTCTTCTCCTCCATCTTTCCCCACAAGCTGTTTTAATATCTCTCTGACTATACTGTGGGCCAATTTAAATCCCGGAGCTGAGTTATGAACTTTTTTCCTGCTGCCAATTCATAAAGAGAGACATCCAAAAGAGTAATGTAGATATGGCAGTCAGCAACCTATCCATGGGGAGCGGTTCGTTCGAGATTAGAGGTTCATTGCTCAGATATTCAAAAATTTAGTGCTATAATTAAATTTATTAATTTTCATTCTCAGTAATATCTGTTTTATTAGATAGTCTACAGTGTCTAGATAACATGCAAAAATAGTCTTCAACTTGACTCAAGACAGCCAAGTAGTTATTATCAATTTTGACCCAGACCACCAGGCCATATTTATGTGCTATAAAACCCACAAAAGTACTTAAAATATCTGTAATGAAAATAGATCTAATGATGCCCTATTAGATATGTAAGGTTTTCTAATACACAATGAGAATATATTTTAGAGAAGTATTTGAAATTATGAGCTAACTAGTACTTTAAAGAAAAAGGTAGATATTGTCAGGAATCTTGCATCTGTAATCTGCTAACCATTTCCTAAGCATTACAGGGGCTGCTACTTGAAGGAATTCATGAGCACAAAAAATAGGATTAAAATGTCTCTCAGTGCTTTTTCCAGTGTTTCTCACCTTCTGTAGCATGACGCTGACAGCATCATTACAGAAAAAAAAAAATGTGTGACCGGTGAGTGATAAAATCAAATTTTTAATGTAACCTACAGCAAGAAAACAATCACATTTCTCAAATCTTTAACTATTAATTTAAACAAGTGATTTGTGTAACATTTTGCCATTTTGCCTTGAAAATTAAACAGTTAAACAAATACTAATTGCCACTGAGTTTGTGTTAATGATGTGCATTTAAACGATTCCCCCTTTTTTTGTTACTGTGGTGTAAAAACAATCGTAGGGAAAAACGAGGAATTCTACATCAACCTAAATCATAAACCTGTATGTCACAGAATCACCAGCAGCTTCAGTACACAGAGGAATAGAAAATCAATGTATTGATGGATACAGAGACACTCAGATGGAACAAGCTGCCATTAGGAATATCACTAATCACTAAATTATGGATAAAAACTTGAACTGATGAAGCATAGAGAAGATCGAGCCATTAAAAGGGTTAATCTGCAGTAAATGCTGAATTATTGGGATGAACCATACAACTGCTCAGTACATAATCATTGGGCCTTCTTGCCACTGCCTCTGGATAGAGTCCTGATGCTGGCAGTGGGTGATGGGTAGATGGATGTTGGCATCAAGGCAACAAGCTGGAGGCAAAGTGTTACAGAATTAGCTCATTGGATTTAATAAAGAGTGTGCTGATTAGCAACTAGCTGCTGGATGGGTAGTCACAAGTTGTGGAGGAGATGCCTTCTGAATTTTAAAGCACGAAGGTTTAATAGAGGAGCAGAGGAGGAAAGTCGGGGGTAAACTAGCCCCTGTGCATTTTCTGAAGTAGATAGAAGGTGCAAAATGAGACAATCACTAATCCATCTTCATGCTTGGGGAAAAGCTTGCTCTCTCGGTCTAAAAGTTGGAGTCTGAAATTGAAGCTGTTACGGCGGGGAGTTCTACTCACCCAGAAGAGATTGAACCTGTCACTTTGACCCAGAGTAATGTTGTCAATCGAAAAAGAGGCGACCACACCTGGCTGACTAACAGGAATGTAACAGCAGTAATTATTGAAGTTGCATGCTTTGACTGCCATGCTTGGCCAGTCACTCCATCTAAAGCATTTTTTGTTGTGATGCATTAATATGTAAATTATCATATTCCATGTTCCTTCTTTATGTTTATGTGACAACTTAAGTTAAGTTTATGCGCTGTCTTGTATATACTATGCCATTCCACAATGCGTGTGGGAGCTAATTGACCTTGCAGAAGTGAATCCAGCATATTGTGAATTAGCCGAACTCAATGGTGCACTGTAAATCTCATTCTGTGGCTAATTATTATCAGCCATCTGTTAAATATATATATATACAGCCATCAGCCGTATTGCTAGGCTTTGACATTGTCTCTTTTTTGTATATGTGCTTTTTATCTTGTTTTTTCTCCTTGCTGTCGAGCGACTTCACTTCCCCACTTTTTTGTGAATTCTATTTTTTTCCTTCCTTCCTTCCTTCCTTCCCTTGTTTGTCTTCATGATGCTGAACCTGTTGCTTCTGTCTATCAATCTCCCTGCCTGCTCACTTCGTTTTTTTCAAATATTTTTCTGCTTTATATTTTCTGCTTTTCTCACATCCGATTTTGCCTCGGTATCCTCAGTCAAAAGTATTCGCAGTCTATGACCACCAAAGTAACTCCATTATTGCCGGAGAGATACATGGTCAATTCTAATCAGCTCAGCTGTATTAGAATGAAGGCAGAATAATCTAAAAACCTATGCATGAAAAAAAAAGACTTAATTTCAATAGAAACTGTAGTTTTTTGCTTTTTCTTTGAAATTGTGGTGAGCCAGCTGCTTTATTATCTCCGTAAATACACAGACACAACACCACATGCTAAAATAGCTCCATTTACCTGGTAGATTTTAAACACATGGTTGAATTGAGGCATAGCAACAATATCAGTGAGCGATGGCACCCATTATGCCACCTTTATGGAGCAGCTGAGCAGTTATATCCATCACTGAGAGGTTGATGTGGAGGAGCGGGGGTGATGCAGTGCAAGGATTGTAAAAAGGAGATGGAAAGAAACTAAAAGGCGTCAGAAGAAGGCGATAGACGGATATACGGAGGCAGTGAATGTAATATGCAATTTGTTAATGATATTTCAAACAAGATATAAAAAAGGGATTTGAAGAGAGTTAAACAAAGTCAACAAAAAAGCCAAACTATAGAAAAATAGAGAAAACTAAAGATAATAAGAGTTTACTTCGGTTCTGAAAGAGCAGCGAGAGACAGCTAGGCAAGATGGCTGCTATCGGACCCTCGACAGAAAACATCAGAGCTCCTTTGATTGCCTGCGATTACAGATAAGTGCAGTATTTTCATCTCCCATTTGTGTTGATAAAGACTTATCCCCTTCCCCACGAGAGAGGTGAGAAAAGGCTGAGAGGGAAAAAAATAGACAGAGAATTGGTGGTGGGGACGAGGGAGGGCATTTGTATTCATTGGTCTAAATCTGTTGATGTTATAATGCAAAATTATTCCTTTTCTCCTGCGTCTACCGCTTTTTCTCTGTCCAACTTCTTTTCTTTTTCGGGCATTTTATCTCTCCTCTTTTTTTCTGTAATTTTGCTCAACTTTGCTTTTTTGAACAATCTTCTCCCTCCTTTTGTTACTTTTCAACCCTTCTGAAGTCCTACTTTTCTATCAACCCATGTTTGTTTTACCTTTCAACTCTTTGTAGCCCTCTCACTTAAAACTAAACCAGACTTTTCTTGGTAGTAGTGGCAGCTGCTCGTAAACAGTTCTACCATCTAAAGTGATATCACGATTCATCATTGTGCTTACTTTCCCTGTTTTTAATTGTTGATCTTGTTTTCATTGTGTAACTTCTATCCATCTGCATAAAGAGTGGTTTTTGAAGACAGTTTGAATCCAGACAGAATCCAATCTCATTCAGAGCTTGACTGAAGCTGTACCAGGTTGTGCGTTTTTGCTTTCGCATGTAGCCTACCAGACGGCTGCAACAGAGTTTCCAGTCCTTACTTTTCACCCAACCAATTTGCCCAAAGGTAATCTTGCATGGTCAGGCCTTTTTCTCATCATGCTCTTTGAAAACTGGAGGGACATTTCGTCTTTCCACTTTCGACTTAACTCTTGGAAATTCTGAAGCAAAGGTATGGTAAGGAATCTTAGAAGTGTCCATCTTCAGTAATTGCACATATTACTTTCCATAATGAATGAGGTTCAGACATAGATTTCTACGTGTAACCTTGCCACTGTGAAGTTGTGTTAAGATAATTAATGATGAGTACAGACAAGACAGTTACCTGCACAGTCTTCGTTATTTAAAGCTCCTCTATTCTCAAAACATGTTTTTCGTTTTGTCTCTTCATTAAAAAGATTGAGTGTCACTATGCAGAATAATGTATGTGCAGACCTTGATACTAGAAGCCTGTTTCCACGTTCATCTCCTGAAAGTGGAAAGTTTTCACTGAAAGACTGTTTCTGAGAGCCAAGCGTACAAGCATGATTTGTGAGATCACAAACATTTTGGAAGTCAGAACTGGTCCAGTTTACAACCTGTATAAGTGTATTGCAGAAACCTGAAGCCGCCAATACACATAAACTAAGGATGGACTTTACAGCAAAAAGAAAAGAAGACATATTGTGTCTTTCATATAATAAAATGAGTGAGGAGACTTTTGAGAAAAAAATAGGGGAAAAAAAACATTTTTTTCATAAGGTAGAGCAAGTAGATGAACTATTAAGGTTTTAAATGTAGTAGTTTTTTTTTACAAAAATTTGTTCCAAACAGACAGTTGTTTTTTTTGTCTTAATACAATTCTGGAGGAAATCTTTATAAAACCAAGTACCAAGTAACCTAGTAAAACCAAATAAAAATTAAAATTAGAACACTTAACATGTGGATATTGTCATTCTGTGAAAGGACTGTTACCCAGATAGAGTTTCACTTATGTATGCACAAAAAAGCAGGCTCATACAAACAGGAAAGATAATTCAGGAGCAACACAAATTTCAGAAGCTGCAACTAGTTGAGGCAGCTTGTGTCATGTAAACAAAATGTAGCAGCACTAAAAGAAATAAGTGCCTACATCATAGCACCTCCATCAAGCTCAACTCCTGGATTGGCTGTTCTTTAAAGCGGAGAGCAGCAAGCTGCCTAGCCTTTAGGAAGCCAACCTTGTAACCTTGACTCTTATGTACACTATAATATATGATTTTTGTGTTTTCTTGGTGTTTCTTTTGCCTAGCAAAATACCTCATTGTGAGTGACTGCTATGGGACCATATACTGAAAGACTGGTCCTTATTTAGGTTGATTAAAAATGTTTTCGTTGTAAGACTTACACTCTAACTTGCACAGGCTCCTAGTCAAGCTGCCACATTATCCGGGACATGCCAAAAGTTAACTTTGTATTGCAGACGTCACTGAAAATGAATCTCTTTAGTTTCTAATTTGAGCATAAAGGAGACAAGGAAAACTAACACGAATTGAATTGAAATGAGAAGTTCCATCTCATTCCTTTCTTGGACTGCTTGCTCACCGCTAAATGTGCCAGATGGCCGACATTTAAAAGCAGCTGGACAACCAATTTTTTTTTTTGTTGTGATATGTAATATTTTGCACAGATGTGTGTTCTTTATAGACACACACACAGGCTGTATAAAAATGTCTGTAAAAATTCTGTCACCTGAACATTTTTCATTATGCTCCTAAATTTCTATGGGTGTTCCTGTTTTTTTTTTTTTTATATTAAGGAGCACATGTAGTCCTTTGAAAAAAACCCATCAGAATAGAGCCCAGAAATTATATAACAGATTAATTACTTTATTTGAGCTATGTTGTCATACAAATAAATAATCTTTTCTTACTGAGTTGATTATTTGAGATAGAAGCAGACAAAAACACACTTACTGCCAATTTTAACCAGGGGAGTGAAGTAAATGCACATAAGTGGCATGACAATTATTTGTTTCCTGTAATGAATAAGGCCACTGAACAAGGGTCTAACACAGAATTAATTTTAATGTTTCTCCATAAATAAATAAAATTAATCTCTGATTGATCGTGCAGAAAAAAGAAAAGCAACATGATAGCAATTCATCACTAATGATAACTTGCATTCATCTGTGCTCACTGAGCCAATTGTTAACAATAAAATGGCTTTCGTTGTCCCTTCAGCACTTCCAATTTAAGCCATACTATTTATAGCCAGCCTTCTCGCCAGGCTGACTACTCAGGACAGAGAGGACAGACTGATGGCTGTCACTGGCCAGACATCCACTGGTCTGTGGACACATTTAGTAATCATATAGCCATGTCAGAGGTAGGAAAGATGGTAAATTTAAAGGGAAAACTGCTGTTGCTGCTCTTGTGAAGTTTTCTCCTTCATCATTAGGTTCTTAATATAAATCTTTCCTGCAGTAAAAGTGCAGTGGTAACTGTTTCCTTTCAAGTGAGCAGCTGCCAGACCCATCCTCTGTGACCTTCTGGTGGCTGAAAACAGAACAAAATCTGAATGTCCCTCAGGGAACTGAGCGACAGCTAACTTACAGCAAAGCTTGGAAACTGTGATGTTCACCACCAAATCGCATTACTTTTGCAACAAAATTAGTATTTTTTGCATTGGAACAATTTATGTTACAGTTATTCTTAAGAGGAACCTTAAAAGCTGGACTTTGTTTCAGGTCATCAATAACAGATTGTTTAATCCATTGCCAACTAATTTACCCAACCACATCATGTGTTTTTGAAGTAATTCCTTACTTACAAGACAGTCACTGATTTCCATAAATTTCACTATTGTAAGAAAGTAAACTTGCAAAGAGTTAAATCCTATTTGAAACCCATCCTCACTTTACCAAAGAGAATCAATAATGTTAGTATATCCCAGCGTCAGCAGATGTATCTTAGGATACAGGTAGCTTAACACACATCAAGAGCATTATTTAAGTATTGATACCATACCCTCTGTATGCTGATGGTGTTAGGTTTTCTACTGAAGCTTGGATGATAGCTTTGCCAATGCTTTCTCATGACCCATAACTGCTAGACAATTCCAAGTTACAGTGTGTGCCGTTCAGAAAAGACAATTTTTTTTCAGTTTCTTCAAACATCAACCTTGTTTGTATTCCTACACTCGAGCTCTTCACAGATATTGCCAAATAAGAAAAGCAAACACACAAGGCGTAGGAAAAAAAGAGGGCAGAGGAGGAACATGGAGCACTTTGCACTTTTGTCCATCACACATCACCCTCTTTAAAAAGCTAAGATATTTCCATCGATGAGTGTAGTTTGTAGAGCCCCTTTCACCTTGAAATGTGCTGCATTTCTGTCTAATCTTCTCTCCTATTTAAAAAATTACCTTTGTGAAGGGCGCTGGGGTTCAGAGAATCGATAGATCACTCAGCCTACAAATGTATTATCTTACAAAGGGAAGGGAGGGGGGATGAAGAAAAGGAGGGATGAATGGAGAAGGTATATAAAAGCAAAAAAAGAGTAGGTGAAGATGATGGAGAGAGTGCGCTGGAGAGTGGAAGGGAAGATGAAGGGAGAAATGAAAAAAAGAAGAGGAAGTGAAGGATAAGGGGTAAATAAGGTGAGAGAAGTGGTGGAACCTTGATGGATCAGGCAAAGGGATGATGGAATTGTAGAAAAATGAGGAAAGGAGAGGAGAGGAAAGACGGCAGAGGAAAATTCAAACAAAATGGGAAAAACAGCCAGGTAGCCATTAAGGATGATTAAAAAAGGAGAATTAGAAAGAGGAAAATGAAATAAGAAGTTGTGGTGCTATTAAACAAATACCAAAGTACCTGCAAAGAAGCAATAAGACAGAAGAATAAGATTGAAAAAGAGGCATCAAGTAGCTAAGTGTGAGCTGTGACTAAGAGGAATAAGATGGCAGCACAGTGTCACAAAGATTGTCATGGAGAGTTAAAGTGCATTGAAATGTGCAATGAAATTCTAGGTTTTGTAATCATGTGAAGTTACTTTGAAACATTTCAAAATCTCCTTGGTAGTTCCCCCATGATCTACTGCGACTAATCCTTTAATGCTGTAAACTAAAAGGAAAAAAAGTTTTATAAAGCCCCTTATGAGGTTGAGTATTACAGTCAGCATATATGGAAAGAAAATTGTAAAACAGGTAAAACAGGTTGTCTACCTGCAATACATGTTGTGGTTTGACCCATGGCTCCCCCAGTCTGAATGTCAAAGTGTGCATTGGAAATATACTGAACCCTTTGTGTGTGTTGTGTGTTCTGGATGAGCAGGTTGGCAATTGTGCAGATTGACAGTGAAAGGTATGACTGTCTGTATGAATCGGTGAGTGCTGACTTGTACTGTAAAGCGCGTTGAGAGGTGAAAGACTAGGATATGAGCACTACATAAATGCAGCCCATTTACCATTTAATGACAGCAGCAAGAAAAAGGTAGATGTACAAGTGTAGATATACTATCCAAGCAGAATGGGAGTGTTTTTGAATCAGCTCACTGCGGTGCCAGGCTTATGTCTGAACAGATGAACAGGCAGATAGGAAATGATTGCAAAAAGTTGCAACTGCAGTGATTTGGGGCGAACAAACAATGTGAGCTGTGATTCAACTAAGCGCAGCTGTTCAGGAAGGTGGCTAATATTTACCTCATTTATAATTTATCGCCACATTTGAGGCCTTTTTTTTTGGAGGGGAAACTGCTGTTCTTTGGCTGCTGGATCGTAAACTGTGTGGTTAACTCTGTTGACCATCACAGCCTCAGGTGAGCTGAGTAGGTGAAATTCTCATTTAACTGCCCAGGCCTTTTTTCTCAGCAGAATTTATCTCTATCTTTTACCTTATATCAATTTTTTTTAAGGCAAAGCAGTTATGTTAATTTTGATATAAGGTAACAGTAAATGCTCTTTCAGTTGGAAAAGATGATGTACCTTTACTGCTTTTCTAAGTAAGATGGTAAATAAATGAGTATACGTGAGCTATAACACTGCTGGAATGGTGTGTGTGTGCGTGTGTGTGTGTGTGTGCGTGTGTGTGTGTGGTGTCAGATCAATGACTTTGTAATGATGTAATTTTCTAAGTCATTCTTTTTTTTCCCTGCACATGCACTTGTAATAAGATTAAAACTCTACTTACCTGAAAATGGCATGTCAGGCATCTCTCTCTCTCTCTCTATGTCACACTCTCACACACACATGCACTCAGAAGCACACATACACACACATCCACACAGGCAGACAGATCAATACGGCCTCATTTCACACCTTGTGCAACCAAAGTTCTCCACTGCAGAGGCAGCAAAACACAGGCAGACAACACGGATAGTCAGACAAAGAAAGGTAGATAGATTCAGACAGAGGGACAGGGGTGGTGCGAGGTATGGCTGTCAGACACAAGGTACAAATGGAGAACTGAATCCCATTAAAGGTGTTTGTGGTGGAAAAAATGAAACTCGTGCTGCTTGGTGGCAGGGGCATTTTGGCTTCTGGCTAAATGGTTTTGTTTGTGTGGTATTTGGAGTGTGAGTGATCAGACAAGTGTTATGAGTTTGAAAAAGCCTCCTCCGTTAGCCCGTTTCGTGCATTGACATTGATCTGTCTCGCAATTGCCTCTCCCACATTTTTTTTCTCATCTTTTTGTCTACTTTCTCTCCATTCCTTTCATCTCATCTACCCCCCTCTCCTTCCCCCAGCCTCATCCTTTTCCATTCTATATTTAAGACATAAAGCTCAGTTGTATCTATCTGCAGCTTACAATAAATGTAACAGCAGATTAAGCTGCAAGTCCCACTGTAGATCGCCAACTACACAAGGACCAAAAATAGGAAACACAAATTTCTCAGTGCTCCTACAGTAATCCTTTGAACCTCTACAGAGGAGTCTAGGGAAGTTAAATAGAACTCCTCTCCTCCCTTTTGATTCCCACTTCTCTCCTTGCTGCTTCTGTCACATTGCAAATAAAGCAAGACAAGAGCATGCAACTGGAATCGCCTTATGAGTTCAATCTGCTCTACATGTGTGCCTGTGCACATTTCTATGCTGGCAGGGGACTGATGCTTAAAATTCGTCCTTGCGTAGCCCTTCCATTCCCCAAATGCATGTGTTGATATCTGCATATACCTTCTCCTTCACTCCCCCACCTCATGTCGGCTCTACTCCACAGGCTGCATACTTTAGCGATCAATATATATGTGTGTGTCTGAACATGCACGGGAGTAATGGAGTGGAATCTGACAGCCATTGTCAGTCATTTCATATGGCTGCGAAATAGGATCTAAAATGATGCTCGAAGGGCCATGCATATGCCTCAACTCATTATACGTATGTGTGTGTGAGAGCTAGAAAACACTTGATTAACATCCATCACTGCGTCACATGTTTTTTTGAGCCACCTTCACACAATAAAAACCATTACAGCCACTTTGCTCTACAACAGTGAACATTTGTCATCCTATTGTGCTGGATAACAACACCCCAAGGTTACTTTTGTTCACTCGTTTTTCATCCTTTTATGTTTTTTTACTCCTCCAAAAGAATTTTCTCTTAACTCATCTTTCATAAACTGGAGTCCTGTTGGTATTTGTTGTATGCCATTTTTTAAAGTCCAAAACTAGAGCGTGCCGTTTTTTGTGTTTAACTGAGTTAAGCAGGATGTTAATCACATGGAGTTTTGCTTCATTAGTCATTTTACCATATGCAAAATGTGTTCTTTGAGTTTCGACATATATTCTGAATTCAAACATTAATTTGATTTATAATTGTTGCTTTAATTAAATGCAGACTTTTTTATTGTTCAACAAGTAGCTCAGACAGTAATACAAGTTGGCAGATAATTTAATGTGTCGTATGTTAATTAGATAATTTACTGGAAAAATGTTTCTGAGTGTATGCCGAATGAATAACAGCAAATGAGGATTTTATATTCAAGTGAAAAGCTTCATAATGTCAAATAATGTTTTGGGACGTTGCTTATCCAGTCAGAGGCCTGAACCGTCCTGCGGCCCTGTGACATCCCTCTAAATATGTACACAAATACAAAGTAACTCAACTTTTTCTCAAGGGACATGCAGTTAAGAAATTAGACAGCAGCTAGCATTTCCATGTTTACAGTGATGGATCAGCAAGCATGAGTAATTATCCACTCAGCAGAAGTTGTCTTCTGTCATTTATAGGAAAAATAGTACCAAATAGCTAATTTCTAGAGATGAAAATAAGCTCTTTTTAAATCCATACTTAATGAGCTAACTGTGTGCAGGCACCAGCAGGAAGTGTTTAACAGTAAGGGCATCCTATGGACAGCTGATACAAACAAATCAGTCCTGGAGGGAAAGCTAATGGTCCAATTCTGTGCATGAGGCAGCTGGTGTGTGATCCTCTTTCTTATGCAAAATAAGACATACTTAAACCCGGCTTGCATGTTGTGATAAAGATGTTGTCATCAAGTTTGTTTTTGCATTTATCGTAAAAGGTAAGGACTTCACTATTGTTATAATGGATTCAGACATCATTATGAGTTTTTGTTAATACACTATAAATACACTGAATGTGTTAGATTACATGTAGATGGGCAGAAATGACGTTTTTGGTCTGCCTCCTCCTGAAGGCAGAGGATTCTTGCCAAAATATATCTGAATGTGTCATCACCATCAACATTCTGACAGTGTGAAAAAAAGACAGAAAAATCATATTTTTTTGCATCCAAAAGAAGCTCCACCTTGTTTCTAGTTGTTAGTGATAACATTCAGACTTGAAAAAGTGTTACTTGGATTAAAAGTTTATTCTACAGTTCTGCAGTCTCAGTACAGTCTTTGGTTGTGACTCTGTTAGAAACCCACTGGCTGTCAGTATCTCCAAAAACCTCAATGATTTTACAGGTCAGCTGGATTAGGTTTCTGTTGCGAGTTGTCATACTCAAAACAAACAAAATCAGAATTTCGATTAAATCCTTTTTTGAAGGTGAACTACAAATTTATCTAATCCAGGATAAATTCAGACTGCAAGTATTCACAACAAATATTAGTTATTATCCAAACTAGCTTGTTTCCTTCTGAAGAAAAAAAATAGTGCAATGAATCTATATTTAAAACTGATATTAAATTTTTAAGAGAAGACTGATGAAGTAATACAATGCAGTTATTGGCCTTGTGTGGCAGAGTTACAGGCTCCTCATCAGTGGGTAAACAAAGTCTGCAGGAGTTTAAGCTTAGACTTTGACTCTGAGATTTACACGTCCTCATATGAACTGATAAATAGTAGAATCTGACCATTGCTTGATTTCTTAAGTTACATGTTTTTTGTGCTTGTTAACAACTCATATCATCATTTTGGCTCAGCTCCAGAGTCATAAAATATTTCCCACTAGTGGGTGACAGGTTTCACTTGTTCTTCAAATGAGGATAAATCCCTGGGATCACAACAATATTTTTTTTCATTTCTTGTTTTGACATTTGCGTGTGAATAATACCCACCCACAGATGTTAGAACTCCTGCTCTGAAAAGATAACATACCATTGCTGTGATCGCCAGTCCTGGTTCAAGTGTATTTTATTCCCTTACTTTTAAAGTTTATTCTTTCAGTCAGTGCAGTTTAGAGACTTCTTTCAGCTTGGGTGGTTAGATATTTGGCTGGGCAATGCGGGAGACCAGAGTTCCCAAATCCTGTGTGAGAAAAATGATTTTGAATGTTGAATATCTAAGTGCTGTTGCGTAAGAGTATTAAATGAGTTCATGATAATCGGTAGACAAACACAGTTATATAAACTGCACACAAGCATCCATCTGTGTGAGTGTGCATGTGTGTTTGTGTGGCGTTTGGCCATTCATGTGTATTTGTGCGCGCTGCGGCGCCGGAGAATATGCTTTGTCCGCCGTGTATGAGTGAAATGCACTCGCAGCAGCATGTGTTGGTAGTCTGGAGTGAAGAGATCGTATTTTTCATGTTCTCTTTTCACTTTACTTTCTATCGTGCTGTTTTCCTTTCATTCAATCACTCAGAACTTCACCCTCCTACTCCTTTTGCTCCTGTTTTCTTTTCAATCCATCATGCCTCCCTGATTTGTCATCATGTTTACTCAGTCTTTTTCCTCATCTTCTTTTTGTCCAACTTTATCTCTGTCTTCATTTTTTCTTTAATAATGCTGCCCTCTTGCTTTCTCTTTCTCCTCACCTCTCTTTCTGCTGTTATGTTGTGGCATTTATATCCATCTGACGAGCATGACCGCAACCTTCGAAACGGCGTTGATTTGATATTTCCCCCCAGCAGGTCATTTAGATGCAGCCAGGGTGGATGTAAGGTGCGTGTGTGTGAGGGCCCAAGCAGTGCTGATGCTTAGCCAAACCTTTATAACAGATTGCACCGCTAATAAACAATGAAAGGGCAGGAGCAAAGTGCTAGGAGCCTGTGTGTGCGTGGCTGGCTATGTGGAAGTGTGTGAGAGGGTACAAATGGGAAGAGGATGCTAATAGTTCTGTCAAGACCTTGTTGAGTTAAGCGTTTACGTGGGACAGCACACATTGAAGTGCTCACCTACGCATGGCTGCACACACATACATATATGCAGCTTTAATCAGCTCTGTACCTCATGGTGGTGATATAAAATGATTTTCTTTACTTTCTAGACTCTCTCCAGTGATTTGCATGTGCTTCCATAACTCACTGTTTTATTGAATTGTAATTTCCCATTTTTGCATGAGTTATGAAAATAGCCACTTATGCACAATTGCACAGCCACTTAGCTAGCGCTCATTATAAATAAAAATGTTACTTTTTATGATCACAGGTTGTGTGGGTTAAGCCAATTTCAGCAATATAATAAGAATTTAGATGATAACTCCGAAACCACCTCATGTTGACAGAGCCTGTATGTCTCTTTTAGCAATGCTTTGGTTCACATCTCATGCATATAAACAATAGAGAGCTGCCTTGGAATACAGTTTTCTGTTGGTGGCCAAAGGGCAGCTCCGCTGGAACAGATGGAGTTTTGCTGCCTTGCTCACAGGCATCTTAGCAGTGGTTTTCAGTGGGAGAGGGAGCTGTTAGTCATATGTGTTTTTTTCTCCCACATCTTGAATTGACAAATTTTCTTTCACAAAAAGCTTTTTTCTCAGTAAACCTTTTAAATGATCTATTTCTTTATGGGGCTCCCTACTTTGAATTTTGACTCATTGACATCCATGCTAAAGCTCATATCTGCTGGAGGCCAAGCTGAGCCAGTGTTACGTATATGAAGACAAATGAACTATTACACATTATACAGCGAAACTGATTTACATTCAGAGGTTGTCACTGTCCCTGCTTATTCATTGGTGTATCATCGTCATAGAAATACCTCTGGGAAAATCAGGGGCGCTGGACTGTGTGAAAATAGGAAATGCTGTCATCAGCGTTTACTGGAAGACACAAATGAGAGAGAGAGAGAGAGAGAGAGAGAGAGACGGTAGATAAAGAGGTAGAAAGAAAAAGTAAGACCCAGACCAAAACAAAAGAACCTGAAAGACAGAGGTTAGAGCATATGAGAGAGGTGAAAAGAGAAGGGCAGAGAAGAGGGTGAAGAGGATGACAGATAGGCGGCAGGTGGAAAGAGAAAGGTGGGATGAAAGACAAGAAACGAGGAGGGAAGAGACAGACAGCTTGAGTTAAAATGTTGAATTAGCTCGTCACCTGGAGAGACAGAAAGTAAGCGAATGGCTGACAGAATGTGTGCCTATAGGGCCTGAGGTGAACAGAGGGTTGACTGAGATAATGAATGACTCTCTTGCTCTTTATTACACACATCCACACACACACATAGGGTGAGTTTAGATAATGACATCAGTGTTAAGTCAGCGATGAGTAAGTGGAGCCCTCCATTACAGTGCTGTTCAGCAATAGATGACTCTTCCTGGGACTACTAAGCACACAAGTGTGATGTAGGATGATGTCCTGAGTGCTCAGCAGGTTTTTTGGTGCATGCAGTGCACTCATTATGTGTTGGATTGCAAATCTAAATTATGATCTAATAATATGCCGTGCGTTTTAATTCACTTCCTAAGTGGAAGCATCAGGCTGGATGTCCTTCTTGCTGATGCAAACTTAAGCACAACACTTAGTCACACTTATCATCCCTTGAAATATGTTGTGGTACACAAGTAATGTTTTTTTTTTAAATGACTTGAAAGTACTAATATTTTTATTGCTGTGCAATGATTTTTCCTCCCTTCAGTTTTTATCATTTTTCTTTATATTAATTATGGGATATATCATATTTTGGCCTACTTGTTGTCTCATTTCTGAAAGAGTATGTAGGAGACTTATTCAAGTGTCTGTGCACACAAAAGCTAAGTGTGCTCTGGAATTGATCAAAGTTATCGAAACATGCATATGCACAGCTGCAGGCAATGTTCTCTTTACAACTCACAAACCACACAACCACTTTATGAATGTTGATGACGAATAAATATATGTATAAATATAAAGATAATGCATAATGAATATAAACGATACAATTTTATTGTTAACAATGGCAATTACAATTCTGCTCATTGATTAGATTTCATGTGGAAAAAAACAGGCCTTCGCAGGTGTTCAGCATGAATGCAACTGCTTATTATCTTTATATTAAAAAACACAGTACAGTGAACCCTCGTTTATAGCCGGGGTTACGTTCCAAAAGGAACCCGCGATAGGCGAAATCCGCAAAGTTGTCAGCTTTATTTTTTACAATTGTTATATATGTTTTAAGGCTGTAAAACCCCCCACCACACACTTTATACACTTTTCTCAGACAGACATTAACATTTTCTCACATTTCTCACATTGTTTAAACACTCTCAAAGTTCAAACCTCAGGACGCAGAACACAATGCACGTTCATACGCTGTAAAAAATAGCATGCAAAATTGCACTAAAAAAAATCCGCGAAGCCACGAAATGTGAACCGTGTTATAGCGAGGGTTCACTGTATAGGACCAGAGTTAAGCTGTAGCCTGAAAGCTGTTGCATCAACAGTCTTGTTATCTAATGTATCAAATTAGGCAATATTTGTACAGTATTTTTTTCCATCAAGGATTTCTTAGCCTGCCTAAGTAGTGCTGATTATATGAAAACAAAGGATCGTAGCCTTCTGTAAAGGACATGATGTTCAGTTGGGAAGCAGAATTCATGCATAGATAGTCTAATACATGGCATTCCTGGAACTTACGCTCATTTCCTGCAAAAATATGTTTCATCATATTGTTGTTATTTTCACCCTTTAAATCATCGCTGGCAATGTTGTCATCTTTCTTCATAAAATAAGACCTTGCTTTTTTTTGCCCTCTTTCTCCTTTTTTCCCAGAAGTTTCTGGATGCTCAAATGCACAAGTTTCGTCTGCAATACCATCTGACAGATGGTATGTTTCCTACCATCTGTTAGAAAACATGCCAGTATTGATAAATTTGTCCAGTTGATCGTACAAGTTGGAGCTCGTGTCCGATTCCCAACCCTACATTTTTTTGGATTCTTCCATTCCCGTGATCCAATCTGTGCCAGTGTATCCATCATGCTGTTTTAAGTGTACTTGCAATTGCATGCTCATTTACACAACTATCGCAGCAATCAGTAGTATCCTTCTCCCTGGAATTTCTTTGATCATTGAAAACACAATTTATTAATTTATTTAAATTTGTTATGGGGAGCTTCATAATGTGCAGATCTCTCTTTTTTAAAACTCTATTGTCATTTTAAAATGCTTTCTTGTTTTTTTCGTGTTCTGACATCTCTCCCATGAATGGGTGTTTCTTTTAATTATCTTTGCAGTGAGATTCTCAATGTGCTCAGACTGCAGTATTTTGCCAGCTGTATTTCCTGCATCAACCACAACAACTGTGCCTGCTTTTAGCCCAAATTTTGTGTTTAACTTTAGTATGAATATATCCGTTATCTAGTACATGGTATATGTAGTTTCTGCCAGACAACATGTGATTAAAATATATGTTGCAAACATGGCCCCTTTTATATGAATGTGTTCACATTCAGGTTTTATTGAAGCCAGGTCATGAAAGATTCACATAATGTACATTAGACTTGATCTGTAGCACAGGCCTCTGGTCTCTGTTTGCTATTTGTTCATTTACCTACAAACTAAACTGATGAGCCGATGAGAGGCAGGTGGAGGAGCCAAGGAGGGAGAGGAATGAGGTGATGTACAAGGAAGGAGATGATTGACTGACAAAAACACTGGGAAAAGGCAGGGCTAGTGAGACTATTTCAGGTCAAGTGAGGAGATAAGCTCTTCAAGAAAAACAAGCTGGGAGGACCACAGGGGGGAAACATGAATCATACACAACAAAAACCCAGAACACACAACCCCGAACAATCCATGCACTCGGAGCAGAGATGAGCCTTAGTTGGAATGTTTTCTTTGCTCATATCAAGTTCATGCTCATAGTTTTTATGAATGTGGGTTTTAAAAAGCAAATGAAAACCATGTTATCCATCACTTCAAACATAGTTTTTTTTGAGGGAGCAAAGCTCTAAAATGTACAGTTTTTTCCAAAATAAAAGTCAGACTTTGTCAGCCAGTGTGGATCTTATGGTGAGCAGCCTCAAATAAACTAATATATGGATACCCTGTTATAGCTTAAAAATAGAGTTAAAATAAAGTAAATAGAGTTTACTTGAGTCAACTAGAAAAAAGAAAATTTGAAGTACGTAGTTTTACATTTATTTTAATTATATTCCCATGCACAAGCACTCCTTGTTTATTTACTTATTTATTTACAGAAAGCATGACATTCAGAATTTGACTATTTAAATGAGCACAATGTTCATTATTCTTATTTCCTCAAACACTTTTTTTTTATCAAGTTACTGAGGCAAGGATGGAAATGTCCTTGGACACACACATACACACAAAAAACACACCAGACTATTTTAATCATTTATTTGCTCAGAAGGAAGCAACAGACATTTAACTGTACTGTTGTGAAAGCTCCAATATAGTTAGTGTGTTTATCTGGTTACAGAGGTTGTGAGGCCACCCAGCTTCCAGTGCACATGGTTGTGTGTGTGCCCGCAGTTTAAGGATGTGTGTATGTGTGTTTGCATTAAAATGTATATTGCATGTGTCGAAAAAGATTTGTCTGTATTTTACTGACATCTTCTGTCCAAAACTTGTTCTTTTCAATGTATATTAGTGTTCCCGTATGCATCTGGCAGTCTTGTATGGAATGTGTGTGTGCGTGTGTGTGCAGTTTTTGTCCTGTTGTGTTAAGTAAGGCCACCCAGCTAATAGACAGACACACATGAATGACATAGGAAATCAATCTACAAATAGCCACCTGCGGTTAAGACCAGTGGACAGTTGAACACATAGTTTTTGTGTGCTGTATGTGTGTATGAATGTGTGTGTGTTTGAGGTTCAGTCTATGCTGCTACTGTATCCACTTTATTTACTAAAGAGGCTTGGCAAACAGGTTGAGTAAACATACTGTTTTTAGTTTCCAGCACATGCAAGGAAGCACTCAGGCTTGCATTCACACACAAAGTCTCCCTCTCTCTCCCTCTTTCTCGCGCTCTCTCTCTCTCTCTCTCTCTCGCTCTCACACACACAGGCTACACACACTTCACTGCGATAACACAGATGGAAAATTTGTCTTTCCTACTCCTCATGCATCCCTCGCTCTGTCTTTCTTTTCTATTTTTCACTTCCCATCTTTCTCTCTGTCTTCTTGTTCTAAACCTAACACTCCTCTTCAGTCTTCCTCTCGTTCAATTTTCACTCAAATTCTCAGCAAAATGAAGGCCTTGATCACAATCGCAGCTTATGCTGAAGAAATCAATAACCTCTAGTTTGCGAGAGAAAAGCCAACTCAGGTATTCAGTTTTGAAAGGACGCAGTTGTGCTAATATGGTGGAGACAAACAATGGGATTGATTCTCACTTCACTTTCTGAATGAGTCCTGAATAAACCACTGCCATCCTTGAATGTAAAATTGGAAAGATCGTAGAATGCCAAACAGAACAGAGTGAATACTAAGACACTCCTTTTTTTTTTTGCTTTGTGGTTTTAGAACTTCTTCCTCTGGTGGTATCCTCTAAAAAGAGTCTGAAAAAAGTTCAGCATTTCCGGATAAAAAAGAATAGCATGTATAAATTATGTTGATTAAAAACAAAACAAAACTGTAGGATAGATGATAAGCACACATGGGTAGTAAAAAATAATAAAGACATTTATTTAGTAGTTTTTCCTCATTTAAAATGCTCATTTTTTACCAGTTGAATCTTAAATCTCGTTTTCAGTAAGGCAACAGTGCTAACCACTAAGGCTCTTTGTGCTCCAACCAACTGGTTTTTAAACACATTTTTATCTCTGCACTTCAGTAGAGTAAAAACATTTTCTTGGACTCAGGATTCAGTATGCCTGAGTTAAAGCCAGAAACCTGCAGGAACATATTTGACCTCTGTGATACTTTAAATTTATCTCTATTCATTATCAAAGGAGGGAATTCTTAAGTAATTCAAGTCATTTCATGAAGACTCTGGCCTGCATGTTGGTCAGTGGAATAGGCAATTATTCTCAATATAACATCAGATGGTTTTGGAAGACAACAACCCTTCATCACACTGGCCATAAGGAATGCTTGAACTTGGCCGGTGCAGAACTCTTAATTCAACTTCTCACTGAAGTTTTCTGAGATGTTAAAAGGACAGTTCATCTCAAACTTTAACAAAAACACACACACACAAACAAAAACAAATTCTTTCTCTTAATTTTTTTGTGTGAGCTGCTAGTTTTAAAGGGAACAGTTGTAGAGAGATATGCCTTCCATTCAAATACCTTGTAGGTAGATTTTATTCACTGGTCTTAACTTTTAAAATTTTAAACTTTAATCTGTTTTACTTTAGTTGGAATTTCAATAATGTATCTTTGGCTGTTAGGGCTGCTTACTGTAAGAAAGAAGCAATTCAAAACTGAAATTTTTTAAAATTTTTCTTTCAGAAGATGATAAATGACTTAGTAATCAAGACATTAATGACAGCAACAAGCAAATTAGTTGTATTCTCTTGTCATTACATTTTAGATTATACAAAATAGTTCGCAACAATATT
The DNA here is from genome assembly GCA_029783725.1 of Acanthurus tractus. Classification (NCBI taxonomy): domain Eukaryota; kingdom Metazoa; phylum Chordata; class Actinopteri; order Acanthuriformes; family Acanthuridae; genus Acanthurus; species Acanthurus tractus. The sequence goes on from JAQNCA010000013.1 coordinate 4,917,560, forward strand.
TGGCAGCGACATATACTTCAGAATGTAACTCTCAGTTTACCAGTGTGTTTATCACAGAGTAACTGATGCAGCCAGTAGTATCGAATTAGTGAACAGTAGGGCACTGACTTTGTGT
>JAQNCA010000013.1:4917774-4928306 GCA_029783725.1 Acanthurus tractus
GTGTGTGTGTGTGTTTTATCCACTGTGGGCAAGGCCTCAGCTCTGGTTCTGATTAACTCCCTGTAAAAACACCTCTGTTCAGAACATCACAGCCCGTACATCACATTCTCCATCATACACACTCTCTCACACACACACACACATGCTGCACAGCTCCTGGAGGCTCCCTGTTCACAAAGGGGAGTCTACACCCATCATTCAAAGCCTTATAGGCCGTAAGAATGCTGACACACACACACGCTCAATCACGCACAGACGCACACACACACATAGACACACAAAGTGCTCTGTTTTCTTAGCTTTGATACACTTATAGAGTTCAGGGGTGAGAGGGCTGGAGGTAACACTGTGTTTTTCCAGAACTTTCTAACCACCTAAATCTGCTTCTACACACACAAGGAGGTCCAGATGGCTGGGTGGAGACAAAAACACTCTCATACACACCCATACACACAAGCAGTCATGCTCGAATGCATAAAAAAAACTAAACATGATAAGCATTCATATATGCACATCAGAAATCTGTTACCTGACATAAGCATGATGAGGCTTGACGGTCTGTCAGGTTTCTGGTTGTGTTCAGGCTGTTTATCACACTCAGCCTCAGAATAGAATTAATAACCTTGTTTGTAGTAATATTATGTTTTAATACTAATTCAACTAAACATCCAAATACTACCTGTGGATTATTAGAGACAGTAGCTGTAAAGGGATGAGCTCATACCACTGCTGCATTATATGTGCAGTCTGTACATGTACTGGCTTGTGTAAAACTACCACAGGTTTGATACCTTCACCGCAGCAGCAGCATGGCTGGAGGATACGTGATACAGAGTAGCTGACGTGTTCAGGTCCTCTAAATCTCAGCCAGCTGAGACCAGTCACATGTGATCAATGGCTGAATTTATCACTCAGAGCCAAGTTGCCGTCATCTGCGCGCACGCGCACGAGGCTGTGTGTTTGTGCATGTGTGTGTGTTTATGGGCGTGACCCCTGGTACCTCTTGAGTCACGACTGACGCTGTCTTTAGTGAGCAATTATAGCCTGAATGACTGTGAAAAAGGTCACAGCCGTCCAGCTATCACCACTCTGCACCAAATGCCAACTGTGCACATCAGTGGGTGTGTAAGTGTGTATGTTCGTGTGAGTGCTGTAACCCCAAAATGCCAGCAGACACACATCAGGCAAGGCTCCCCCCTCCCCATCCTGCAATTCAGCTCTTGTGGGTAATCGGTAGCAATCCTGCGTGATTGATGAAAGAATTAGTGTTGCCAAGCATAGCAGAGAATTATGGGAATGAGGAAGTTGTATTATTGGATAGGGAGCATGACATTAAAGGTTGCAGTAGCAACATTTTGGTGCAATTATGTGTTTGTGTATGCATGTAAACGTGTGTGTTTGGTCAAAAAGGATTATCTGCAGGACAGTTATTGATGGATGAGGTGCCATAAATCCATTTTTTCTGTTATTATGGCTGCGGGGGTCACAGTCACTGTAAACTCATTAACATTTAAAACAAATTAATGCTTGAATCCTGTGTGGATAAACACCTGTCAGTTAGTTTATAATCACTGTTGTGGCTGGAATGGAACCTAATTCTGTCTCAAGTGATGTAGGGAAAAGATTGTTCTCAGTAAAACCTGAGGCTTTTTAAAAATATTATTTAAAAAAGTTGTCTTTCATCATTAGACAAAGACTGAAAAAGTCATAACATTATCACCTACTGACAATTTTCATTAATACACTATTTCTTTGTGAGCGTTCTTGTTGTGCCAACTTTTTGAGGAGCTCAGGAAAAAGCAGTTGTTTTCATTCTTCATGAAAGTCTAATAAAGACAGCTTTTGATTTTTTACTTTGCTTTGTCCCCTGTAACTTAATTTCTCTAGTTTATGCTGGTAAATATATGAATTGATGTGAGACTTCCATCAAAAATTCCAAAAATTCTTTAATCCTGCAGTCTCAAAACAAAATGTTTTTTTCCTATCAAAATATACTTGTCTAAAATACCTTGTAAAAGAAATACATATATATTGCTTTTGTATCATTGTTACAAAGTAGGACAAATGTATCCAGTGTAAATCAGTTAGTGGGTGCACTGAGTGATATACAGAACAGTGTCTTACTCCTACAGTGAGGATCCTCTTGATGTATTACTGTACCCTCTGGACAGGATGCCTTACCTCAGAGTTTCAAGGTTTTACTTTTCATGATGATGAAATTAGAATATTCTCTCTGAAAAATATCTGGAATTATTCACCATGTCTCCTTGTCCTAGGCAAGTTCTCCTGGCACTTCTCCATCATTTACTTCATCACTATATCTTTTGAAAAACTTTTGGATTTAACGGGACTATTCCTTGAGGAGGTTCAGTGTTTTAGCTCCAGAATGAGTGTTGTGTGACTACTTGTTTTGTGCTCTCCTCCCTGGCTGCTATGTGAGGCACTCTTTTCTGTTTATGTGAACAGTCCATTCCTCCAGATGGTGAGCTGTGTTGCTGTGAGTCACTATATAAAGCATGTAAAAAGAGAAAGGTGTGATTTTACAGACTTTTAAAATGATCCACAGTGCCAGACACACTGGTTTTAACATCTTAAAAACAGGTGACTCCTATTATCTCCCAGCAGGATAATGCACCTGTGGCAGGTACCCGTCCCAGCATCACACTGACTTCAATTTAATTACATACATAAATGGTAAATACTCAAAAATACTACTACTATATACTACGATGGACACTAGACAATAATACTCTTCTCTTCATCCTTTAAAAGTTTAATAACTCCTTTCAATTTCAACTTTTTTTTATCAGAGCAGGTGTCATTTTTCTTACATGATGGATCCCTCAAAGTAAACTTTTACATTTTTACACACCTTTGTTTTTTCTAAATGTTAGTTGATAACATAATTTTTAAAAATAGGGGTAACTTGACTGTGAGGGCAATGCAGCACTCAGGACAGCATGAACACATTAGTGTTATCTTAACAGGCAGCGATTGCAAGATATGGCTTAATGGTTAAATAATGAAATATGTGAGGAATATTTTAACCTTCCGTGCTGTCGCTCTAGACTAACATTAATGGAACTGCAACATAAGGCCAGCTGACATCACAAACTGCAGGATTAAACAACTTTTACCAACTCTGAGGTGAAGAATGTATCTGTTTCACCTTAAAAACCCTGTACCTGCTCAGCTTCAGTTCCAATAATGGCTTTCCCCAGAACAAACTGTGCTGCTGAGAAGCTGTTTTCTTTTGCTGGAGACATAATATGGCAGAGCACTTCCACTCATTTTGCTTTGCATAAGCAGGAGACTTGGAGATGCTTTCAGATTAACTTATTTCCTGTGTTTAGGCTGTAAGGCTTGTAACAAATATCAGTATTGGTATCAACAGATATCCTGATATATTGGATTCTGAACTGGAAAAAAAGTGGAGTGAGTCATCAGTTGTTAGCTTCTCCTGTATATTTGATAGCTGTTGTTGATGTTCCTGAGGGCTGTACACTCTTCTCATGCTATAAACTAGAGAGCTCATTTACTACCCAGGAGGATGCTGCTCTTTATTTTCTCTGCAGACACATTTGTAATGAACTGTTTTATTTCTGACAGCTCACTCACAGGGGGAATTTTGGTCGTTTTGTTTTTGCTAGAAAGAGACTGAGAGAAAAGTGCATAGCTATGTGTTTGTTGCTTCTGTACTTCAGTCATTTAATTGAAGCTTTTACAGAAATAGGAATGTAATTCATAAGCAAGAGGCCACCGAAACTTACTGATAGACATGTCTGTAAGTGAAACACAAAGTTACAATTTTAAAGGGCAAAACCTCCCAAGCTGACCATTGCAGGATGTTCTTTTGTCCTTTTTGACCAACCTTTTTGTGTGATTTTATGTTCCCACCGTGAGAGAAAGGGACTCAAAAAGAGAAACAGCCAAAGAAAGAGTACGTATGTGAACTTTTGTAAAAAGAAGGATGCTTTCTATCTTCACTTGCATGCACACATACGCACACACACATATAAAACTCAGCCCGCCTAGTGTATTTCCCTCCTGGCTTTCCAATTTAAATGCAAATGTTCCCAAATCGGACTCCACAAAGACGCAGAGGCAAAATCATTTGACGCAGCGATGAATTATATATTTTAATTAAGCAGCCAAAGAATCACGCCTATTCAGCCCTTTCCCCTCCAATAAGAAATGAATAAATAAATATGGAAGAAGGGAAGAAGAAGAAAAAGGGAATAAATAGGAGGGTCAGGGGAGGGATGGATGGATGGATAAAGGGAGGAGTGCTTGTATTGAGTTTGTGTGATTGCAACGCTAACCGCCCGTGGGACGTCATTATGTGAGCGATCTGAAGCTGTCAGCTTTCAAAACTGTATTGTCTGCTGATAGACGGGCTAAATACCCCCACAGTTTCAAGCATGCGCACATACACACCAGAGCATTCGCACCCAGAGATTCTCAAATGTATCGTAACACACGCACACACACATGCACACCATTTGGATTTTGATGGGCAAACCAGCACTTGAAGAGCAGAGATGGGGATTGTGATGCTCTGACAAGGGATGCAATTTTAATTTCACCCCCTGTCACTCTCCTCAATATCAGCTCAGATGAAATACATATGAGCTGCCAATCACTCACACATACAAATAGACACTCAGGAGCGCACACACAAATGCACAGTCTATCTCTCAATCATATGCATGCATGCAAACTTTCAGTTACTATTTCTGTCTTTTGAAATCACAGGTACACACACACACAAAGACTCATCTTTAAATATATTGAAAACTGAAATGCAAACTCTTTCTATTTTGAAGGCAGCGGCTCTTGAATACCAGCAGTTAAGATTTCAGAATTTTTACAAGGATTTTTAAAGTGTTCTATATCAGCAAGAATGTGTGTGCCTGAGTTGCTGTGCATGCACCTATGTGATGAAAGAAAGATACTTTTTTAAAGCAGAAGTGGATTTAACAGATGGAGCAGCAAGTGCGCAGGCCACAAAACATTGAGCAGCAATGCCCCCATGCCTATAAACAAGAAGCTCAGATGGCTGCATATGATCGGTTTCCCTCTCTTTTTACAAGACATGGTAGTTAATCTCAGGACAGCTGTATAAAAACTGTAAGATGGTCTCAAAATAAATATTCAGACCTATTAAAATTGTAAAGATGATGTTGAATAACAGAAGATCAAGAGATCTTTTTGGCTGGTATGCTTCTCACGTATTAGACAAAGTGTGCAATTAATATGAATAGTTATACAGCCACTTATTTGAGTGAGTATACAGAAAATTTGAACTACATTACTTTGGTGGCCTTCGTGTAGTCATCTTTCTAAGCCAAGTTTGAATTTAGCATCCCACCTCTTTGTCATGCTGTAAGAGGGGGAATCGTCTCTTAGTGCGTCTCCCCACTGACCTCCCTCAGAGAGCCCTGCAGGCTGAGTAGCAAATGAGTACATGAAGGCCAACATGTCCATATTCAGACAGTGCTGACTTGCAGTTTTCAAATACTTGAAGCGGAAATACAAAGAAATTATGAACTTCAGACTCACTTAATAATCACTCAAAGGATTGGATGGCAATTGCATGACAGGAGAACTCTTTAACTCCTCCCCTTTTACTTTAGGCCACAAACTTATCAGTCATATCTTGTTTGAGAAAGAATAGCATCAGAAAATCTCAGTCAATACAGGAAAAATATCAAAATAAGCTGTAAAGTTAAAATACAAACCAAACCAGCTTATAATTATACATGCAACAAAAAACAAGTTACATAATTAACACATATTGTTTTCAGAATGCTGTAAATTTGCATGGAAACCGCGGTGAGGAAACCATGCTGACAGATGTTTACCAGATGAAAGAGTTTTCCTGTTCATTTTGATACATGTAGTAAGAACAGCACATCATATGTGGTTTTTCATCATTATGATGATAATAATTTCTGGTAAGGATAACCCTCTTCTAATCATATCTCACATTGCTTTGATACCATGAAATACAATTTATTCTGTATAAAAAACAAAACTTTTTATACATCAACAACTTAACTTAAAAAAAGTTTCCTTTCTGTACCATAATACACTGTTTGAGTGTCAAAGCCTTTTTCAGAAATACCATTAATTTGGTTTTTCACGAAAACTTTCATCTCTTTGACTGTTTCATAGCCTTTTGACATTTCAGTCGAACTATAAAAGGTTTTTCATGTTCTTGAACGTCTCTCAGTGATTCTCACAGATGTGTTTCTTTCATTTTGAAATGCTTAAACACGGTATTGTGGTGTTCATGGTCAATGTTAACAAAGAGAGACAGACGAACTGAAGGATACAACATGAGAGGGAGAAATGGAGAGATTCATACTTGATGCACAGAAGAGGAAAGAGTGAGGGAGGCAGAGTGAAGCTTTAAAAGAGGAAAGGAGAGCAGAAGTAAGAGAAAAATGATAGTTGAAGCTAAACAAAGTGGAAGAGGTAATACAAGTTGACAGTGGTTGTGACAGCTGGAGACTTGCATCGAAAGAACAAGGAAATTCACTTTCCTTTCCTTGCCTGTATTTAGAGTGCTCACTCTGTTCTTCACAAGCTAACACGCACGCTGTTCACTGCGAGTCTCAGCAGCAAGCCAGCTGTTAGAAAACCTTTATCTGTAAGAGAGCCAACTACCTGTCTTTTCTAAACAGAGGAGAGGAGAGGAAGAGGCAAAAGGGAGAAAGAAAGAGAGAGAGAGAAAGGAAAGAGAGAGAGGTCACACTTTAATAGGAGTTTCCGGGTTCAAACCCCCTTCTTGGCAGACGTCCACCTTGCTCAACTGTCCTTGAACGCAGCAGTGAATCCCAGCCAGCTCCAGTGGTGTGTTCATGTTGAAGCTGACCCCGACCTCTGATCTTTAACCTTCCAGTAGGAGTGGAACGGCAGAACGTTTCCAAACAGAGATAATTCCAAAAGCCAAAACTATTTAACACATATCTTGTGTCTGTTAATCTGTTTGAGATAAAAATTTTAAAACTCAAGAGGAAATCGAATAAGGGGAGTATTTATTGTTGGAAGACTTCCGGGCACAATGCCCAGTGTCAAGCCACTGTCTGCTCACCAACTGTATCTGGCAACCTTCCGCCACACAGATGTGCTGGGCAGTGGATTGTCAGAAAATTAGTTGCTGGGCAACAGATCACGATGAAAAAACTTTTTGGCGCATAACCCCCCCCATTAAACTTATCATTTTTACTCTTTAACTTTAATATATATTACACAAACAAAATTGTATATATTATCTTGTTAGAGGTGCTGTAAGGTGTAATATATTAGTGATAAGACTCAAGAGTAGTCTTGATCCTATCATGTCGGCAAAATACCAAGATAAAGCAATGAACACTGACTATTTTCTGTGTGTCCTCCTTCACTTTCCAAAAAGATTACAAGATGTTGAACTTCACCTTTTGCCAAAGAAAAAAAAAAAAGCAAGACAACAAAGAAGAAAGAAACAAAAGATTCAGAGAAATGGGAAGAAACATAAGAACACAAATGCATGGAAGTATTAGAAAGCCAAAAGTTAGAGCTACTCTCACCTCCTCCCTCTTCATCTCCATAAAACCTCCACTTTTTATAAACAACAACAACAACAACAACAACAATAATGAGGTGTCGGGATGTGCAGAGTGAGAGTGAGAGTGTTGTTGTTTTACATAAAAGCTGTGTGTTTGTTTATGGTGTGCTATACCTTTAAGAGTTGCTGACCATAGCCCATCCCAGAGAGGATGGACCCATTAGGCTGATGAACAGAAAGAAGGAGAGAGAGAGAGACAGAGTGAGAGGAAGAGGGAGAAGGAGAGAGAGAAAGGTTATACAGTCATAAAGGACAACAACAGTAAGAGAAGTATAGAAAGGGTTCTGAGGAATTACAAGAGAAAAACAAAAGCAAAGAAAAAAAGAAGAAGCCACTCAAGAGACCACAGTAGTGAGAGGAAACAGACATTGAGAGAGAGGACAGGAAGCAGCTATCTCTCCATCTCCCCCATGGTGTTGTAGGCGTCTATGGGTCTGTCAGTCAATCAGGACGACAGGCAAACACACTCACTTGTCTCCCGCACGCGCTCAGGCTGATGACTTTGCTGTATGTGTGTCTGCAGATGGCAAACCTTGTGACATCGTTGTGCTGTGTAGTTCTGGCCGCGGTGGTGGTAGCCTACGCTCAGAGACGCAGTCAGCTTGGTGAGTATGCATTTTATCTCCTTCTTCATTACACTGTACCTCTCCCTCAGCTCAGCTCAGCTCGGGGCCTACTCTTCTTCTCCTGGTGTATTCCTTGTCCTGTCAAACCCAAGTGTGCTCTCTTTTCTATTCTTAAAAGATAAATACTGCTTGACTCTGCTCTCTCTCTTCCTCTCAGCTCTCCTGTACTCCACTCCGCTCATCTCCACTTCTCTAATGTGTTATTTCTGACCTAATCTCTTCTTGCTGCACTTCTCTATGTGGGGCTTCTGATGCTCAGCTGTAATCTACTGTTTTTTTCCAACTCTCTCAACTCTGACGTACTCCTTTTTCATTTGATTACATCTCCTCTGTGGTCAAGCTGTCTTCTGTTTTAATGCTTGAGACTGTTCATCTGTAAAAAGCTGGTCTCTTTCTATGCACAAACACGATTTCTGAATTTATTTTGCTCTTGTTTTCTTGTTATTGTGATTGAATTAGCACTTGTAGAGTTATGGTAATATTTACCGTGTGTTTCTGGATGTTTACACTCTTTCTGCTGTGTGCCATTTGGGCCTGTTTGAGCTCCAGTAGCTGCCACTTGCTGTGAGGTCAAAGGTGCAGCAGAAAGCGGGAAATGTACCTGTGAGAAAGCTTAGCTGGAATTCACTTCTCCTGGCTCACAAACAGAGGAACAATAGCTGACCAAATCAGCACGTAATCCCTCGCTGCATGGTGCATATATTTTGGCCACATTACCAAGGCTACCTCCATAACAAATGTGGATTCTACAAAGAAACCAGTCAGGTCAACTGGTGATTATAAGCATGTTTTAAATGATTTGTGTGCTGAGCTTCTGAGTGAGGACAAAAGAAAAAGAAAAGACCTATATAATGTGCTGACTGCTCCTCTGAGAGTCCATGGAGATGCATGACCATGAAATAGACTGTGTGTGTGTATGTGTGTGTGTAAGCTGTGAGTGTGATAACAGAGAGTCAATTTTTCACTTGACTTTTAGCAAAGAGTGGCTGTTCTTTATTAGCCAATGACGTTGGTCTGTTTAAGTCAGCTGACCCGAGGAAAGAGTCCAAGGAAGTCAATAAGTCCTCAGTGATGCACATTACTATGTCACGAGGGACACACTCACACACACACACACAGACACAGAGCAGACATGTCTTAGGAAACAGGAATGTTGTCTTTGGGGATTATGTGGAAGCATCAGAGATTGTAAGTGAAAAAAGGGAGATACAAAGAAAAACAAAAAAGAAATTGAGAAAATAGAAAAATATGAAAAGCAAATTGAATCAGACAGACCAAGAATGAAACTCAGGAGGAATAACAATTGATAATTAATGGGAATGCACGCAGGATAAAGCACTGATAAAATGAAAGATGTGCTTCAAACAATCCTATAAAGAAATTCTACACTTGAACAGTGTCCTGTAATATTATTTGTGAAAACAATTCAATTTGAATTTGGAAGCAGCTACTGGCAAAGACGAGATTTGATGCCGCTTATTTTATTTGATACAAGTTATTCCTTAAAAACAGATAGCTGAAACTCTCAAACTTTTTATGACAAACTGACTTTATTGTATACATTTTCAAGAATCCACTTAATATAGAATTTAGCTTTATTGTACTCTCAATACTATTTATTTATTTTATGTGCTGTTCATAAAAATGGAAAAAAGTGTGGTGGAGACACTAGACAAGTAAAGAGAAAAAGAGGGTGAAAGGGGAACACTTAGGGGAATAACAGATATGGATAGAGAGAGAGGAATGAAAAACATGGAAAAGGGCTGTCAGTGCTGTCTTTGGGAAGAATTGTGTGTGTGCGTGTGTGTGTGTGTGTGTGTACCTGTGTGCTAACACTGTAGTGTAGCTGTCAGTGTCTAGTGCCTGCCTTTGTTTTTTTGTGCTACAACGGATTGGCTGCCACATCCATACGAATATTCACACAAGAATTCACATCCATCCTTAATAAAACTGTATGATACATGTTTGCCTATTAGTTTCGCATAACATACATGTATAACCACATAACATCCATATAATGTATATCTTCAGCCAAGAGCTTGTTCATACATCACACGCACACAGACACACATGTATGCATGCATGTATGTATAGACACTTCTATATACTCACACAGAGACACATATACATCTGTCCGTCTTGGAAAGAGCCTTGTTTCTCTGACAAATTGCCAGTCCATTTGATTGACAGGATTCCCTGGGGTACGCCTCAATCCAAAGAGCCACACACACACACACACACACACACACACACACACACACACACACACACACACACACACACACACACACACA
>JAQNCA010000013.1:4929009-4940104 GCA_029783725.1 Acanthurus tractus
ACACACACACACACACACACACACACACACACACACACACACACACACACACACACACACACACACACACAGAATAATGCATGTGTACACACACACACTCAGTCAGACCTAACAAGAGAGTTCATCCTCTTTCTTTCCTTCTGTATTGACTCAATTTGTACAAAATTCACTTACAGAGGAAGGCACACACTGTCTTTGTGTGTTGTCTCGTGTGTGTGTATGCGCGTGTGTGTGTGTGACAAGTAGTGTAAAGGAAATCCATTTGAGATTTCATAATTAATGACAGCAGGGCAATATTGAACAAAGACAATGAAAAACACTGATAGAAAACATCCGCAGACTGAGTCAGACAAGCCCCAAATATGCAGAAGTCAGTGGTGTCTGGAAGGAGGAGGGCTGAAGAGTGAAAGACACACAGAAAGACTGACAGGGAATGAGACAGGCAAATGAGACGGGGAGTCAGTAAACTTGGCAAGAACTCATCCGAAAAGTAGAGAACATGAAAGTAAGTGGTAAAACAGCTTTAGATGAAATGCATTCATGAAGAAATACCATTTTGACAGTGAATGAATATTGGGAAAGCTGCTATTATCCCTTTGTGTGAGAAAATGTTGGACATATCCAAGGCTTTCATTTAAATAATTTAGTCAGACATTTTTTGACAAATGATACTCAGTTATTTAAAATAGCCTAAATTCAAACCATTATTACTGCCAACAAGACCCCCAACCCGCCCACACCCTATAGATTTTTTTTTTTTAACTGAGCAAAGTTCATTGAATGTGCCATTTCTGTTCAGCTTTTGTAATGTGATTCATGTTGACTCCAATGAAAAACTGGAAGCCCCAGCAACTGAAATGACAGCCCCCTAATGAAACATCAGTTGAAACAACAGAGGAAAAAAGAAAATAATTGAAAGCTATAAACCCGCAGAGAGAAATAGAGTGAGACTCGGAGGTCATGCCAATTAAGTTTCCTTGGATGTGAATTTGATTTTTCGATTGCCAGTGAGAAATATATGATGGGATGTTAGAGGGGGGCGGGAATATATCCAGTGGGTGGAAAAGACACATGACAGATATGGGGAAAGACGAGGGAGAATACAGAACAGACAAGAGATGAAGAGGCGGGAGAGCAAGAGCGTGCAAGATGGAGTCAGAGAAGGGCAATTCAGGGAACACAGTTATAACTATAATAAATATTATATGTTACTTATCAACATATACACACGTAATCCTGTTAACAATTAAGCATTGCTTAAGCCTCAGAAGAAAAGTCAGTACTAACATTAACTAATTGCACAGTGCAACATGCTGGCATCAGTGTGAGTTATGTCCTGGTTGTTTTCACAGCAAGAAGCTGAGTTTCAGATCCGAGCAGACATCTTATGCTGCTCTGCTCACCCTGACCTCTGAGCCTCCCTGTGGTCAAAGTCAGGGAGGAGAGAAAAATCCATTCAAGGATCAATAACATTTTTATTCATTAGTATTAAATTGCAACAACACAACAAAAGTTCAGGAAAAAATACAGCATTTTTTTTAAAGTAAGCCCATAGGCGGTAGAGTCCCATGGTGACTAAGCAAACAGCGTCAGTGATTGATACCTGTCCATACTTAAATAAAATAGTTTTACAGTTTTTTGACATTGTATTGTTGAGGAGACTAAATCTGCTGTATTTTAAAGATTTTTATTGTTTTGAAACATCATTTTACCTCCGAAGTGAACATGTTTTAATGTTAAAATTAAAGCATTTTAACAGATTTTTACAAAAATCAATTTGGTAACACATTTTTAAAACAATTAAATAAAAGTAAAGTTGTATGAAAACAATATTAAAACAGATTAATTTTTTTGCTATAATAAAATATGACAGCAGTCTAACCGATGGCATAAAATCACAAGAAGAAGTTTCACATCTGCTGCTTTAAAGCAGACCATTCATGTTTTTTCCCCTATTTTTCTGCAACAAATGTTGAACAGAAAGCGAGCAATACCTCTTTATTTTTCTGGTTAAAAAGAGAAAAAAACATATAAGGAATCCACTTTGTTCAGTAAAATCAAATCCTGGAATATGTTTAAATGATAACATTATTGTTGCCAAAGTTTTCTCCACTTGTTTCTCCCTTTTATTTGGTCCATTCATTCTGTTAAATAATGAATGGATAAAGCTGGACTTGCCATCAGCTCTGATTACATGGTTTTTAGTTCTGTTTTTTTCCCTCTGGCTAGTGATTTTTTTTCATTGGCTTTTACTCTTTTGGTGGCCCATCCAGTATTTCAGACCAGTTCTAGTTTTCCATGGATCCCTTTAGGATCAGATTGGCATGTTGGTCTCCCAATGATCTTTTCCTGATCAGGTCCAACACTTGAATTACATTTTCTTTCAAGACTAATTGAAATACTGTAGATTCAAGCAAAAAAACAAAGTATTGCCCATGAGCTGAGTGCATTATTTAGTGTTTTGAAGAGTGAAAGATTGATAAATAACAGAAACTTGGGCTTTGCAATAAAAGAACCCCTGCCTGCGATACATCTTCATACACAGACACAGTTAACAACTAGATTTTCAGATGAAACAAGGCACATTACTCATGGCTGCTTTGGATGTCTTTGTTTGTTCCAGATTTTTCTCCTCCAGTGGCGATGCAATCACTCACATTACATTTAAAGTGAATCCTATCATGCATTGAAATCTTGAAGATTGATCACATACATGCTCAAAATGAGCCCTATTTTCTTTCGCCATGCGTCTTCATCTTTTCTTTGTCCCTTATCTTAAATCGCCTCTCTCTGTTTTTCCTTATTCTTTCTTCATCATCTTTGTCTCTGTATGTGGATCTGAGTCTGTGTGTCTGTTTCATTTTAATCCTGGGATTGAGTCGAAAGTCCTAACCAAAGCAGTACAATGTCATGAGCAGAGTGCCTTACACAGTAAATACCAGGAGAACATGCACAATGAGAATACCAATGAGAATAGGAGAGCGCAAGTGATAAAAGAATATGGTTAAATCAAGATTGTTTACTTTAGCTGAAATTAGTTTCTTATTTTGTATCTTTATGGTTGCAACAGTGCTGCCAAAGCTGCTCCCTCCACCACCATCTCTATCCTGTAATGTGTGTGTGCGTGCGTGTGTGTGTGTGTGTGAGGGGGAGAGAGAGAGAGACAGAGAGAGAGAGAGGGAAAAAGAGTGCATGAATGTGGTGACATCATGCTCTTGTGTAAGAGAGCATGATATTTATGGGAGTCCATATCCTGATTGAGAGACAAACGTTTCCACTCATAATCCCCCCCCTTCACCCCCTTCATCTACATCTTTATTTCCGCTTCATCCTCCTCCACTTCACTGTCCACACTATTAACACTTGTCACCCTCTTACTTTTCTTTCTCATCTTCCTCCCCTCTCTTCTTTGCATGTCTCCATTCTTTTATTTATTAATTGCTTCCCTTCTACAGATCTCTTTTCTCTCCCCCTCCAATCCTTTCCTGTCTTCCTCTCCTCCTCTCTCGTCCCTCAATCCATCACCCAAGTGGTCAGCAGCAGATTTATCACCCATGACATCATTTTGCCACCGACGCTAAAGATGTGTGTTTCATCTCTGCCCTTCGCTGAGCTTCTTTACCTCACACTGATTCCATCTAATCACTATGAACACGAGGAGAGAGGGGAAGAAACACAGAGATCAGGAAACAGAGCGGCAGAGGGAAAAAGGAGCAAGTGAGAGACAGTTGGAGAGTACAAGGTTAACTCTCACACTAATTCCATAGTATTGGAGCTGTCAAAGCTGTATTTATTTCATGAGCATTAGACGCATGCTGCTGTGACTGTCCAGCACACTGGGGAGTGTGCCTTCCCATTTAATAATCCCCAACCTCGTGAATGTTTCATGTTAAATTTTCAAATTAACACAATCTTTTGACAGCCCTTCCTCCATCATGCATGACAGTCAAGTCTTATTTAACTCAAATCCATAGGAAGATGCTCATTTAGATGAGCAAAATTAGCATAAAATGCGACAGCATTTAAAAAAGCTGGATGGAAAAAACCTAGCATGTAGTATCAGTGTATATATAAGAAAAGGCGTACATCAGGCTGCCTTAATTCAGAAGCTGAGCATGCACAGCCAACTTCGGCAACCAATCACAAAGGGCTCCTGGCTAATTAACAACCCAAGAACATAGTGAGGGAAAGAGAAAAGTTACTGCTGCCTAAAAAAAACAATGTGTACTGCTCTGCCTCTCCTCTACATACAACTTAGTGTGCTTTAATTGCTTAGTATGCTGGAAAATTGACTGTTAGCAACTTCTACTGTTCACAGACAGAAATGATAGTTGTTAAGCACTGCTACAGTAATGAGCTTGCTGTTCTCAGCGTCTGATTGTAATTGCAGTTTCACACACATCAATCTCATGAATACTGATGCTATATTTGTATGTTATGCTGTGGTGTTCGATTATGATCAGTGATCATCAATGAATCAGTTTTCTGTTAGGCCGAAGGACAGGATGTTAATATGGACAGAGCTATATACATTAGTTTTCTGAAGAAGACTTATACTTCTCAGGCATTAGTCCTTACATTGAGCATTTTCTAGAGTTTCATTCCATTGCTAATCTGTTTTTTTCCTATTTATATCCTGGGCAGATAAAAAACATGCCTGTTGTAGGCATGTCATGCTTTGCTTTGTGCTAATTGATTAAAAATCCAAGGAGTGAACCAATCTGTTTCTGTAGATATTCCTATTATTTTACTAAACAATAAAATGAGTTGTACGTTCATATATGTAAATTAGATATAAATATTAGATATCATTAAACACAGTCTATACATGTAAATAATCTTAATATTTATCTTTCTGTAGCTATAAGACCAAATGTAAATGTCACATTTCATGTAAGGATGCAGAGTAACTTGTGTAATTGCAGATACCCTTCTGTTGTAACAACTGCAAAGGGAGCTACCATCGTTCAGTCAGGAGTATTTTTTCATTAGGTTTAATGTTCTAATGATTTTCATAATCACACAGAAGACATAGAATGAAAGAGATACAAATACTTTTTACTTGACTGTGTTTATTTATTTAAAGCTCAAACATCCATAATTACAGAGTAGAACAAATACATGAACATATGTCAAAGTACGAGGGTTTTATTGATAGAATTCACAGTGGCTGTTTGTGACTTGTGCATTTTAAGAAGTACAAAAGAAAAAGTTTGACAACTAAATTTGACAACAATTTTTCCTTCGATTTTACTGCTTTCTGATGTGTCATCAGTGAAAACACACAGCTTCTGTAAATACGTAAATAAGCACGGATAAGCATAAGATTGATGTCTGTGTGCTGGGTGTCACTTTGTATGTCTCCATGTATGTGCAGACAGAGAACCTTGATCGCTCTCATTATACTGAGTAGCACTCAGTGTAATCAGGGTTCCCTGTTTGGCACGGTGTTTGTATTAAATTCAAGGTGGAGCTCAACCACTTGATTGACTGCCTAGATTGACAGATGAATTACAGTCAGACTGACTGGATGACTGGCAGGAAGGCGAAGCGAAGTAATGCTAATCCTATTCAGTCATCGCTTTGAAATGCAGGACGACAAAAGAAAATGCATCTTTTTTTTTGCCAAAGAGAAAAAGCAAAAACAAAGGAACAGAACAAAACCATCAACCAAAATAATGTGAATGTGAAAGCAGGAAAAACGAACGATGCAATTGATAAAACACAACATAAAATTGTGTTTGAAGGCAAAAGTGAATTATTCAGTGTATATATTGTTTGCATACTGTTGAAGTTTTGATCATGGTCGTGGTTGCTCTTGTTTAATATGCTTCATTTTTAGCGTGATCACATTAAATTAATGCTGTTACCCAAAACCAATTTTACCTTAAAGTAAGGTCTTTTACCCCTGATACCTCTGGCTTGTTCACTTACCAGCTGACTGGCTGATTAGACGATTGACTGGCTTGATGGCTGACAAACTATTTAATCAACAAATTGGCAAACAAATTCTCATTGGTTAGCACAACATTACAGTATTATTGCAGCCCTTCCAAAGGACCTGAAGGCAGGCAGAGTAAAGACCGAGTGACTACTTGGCTGACTGAGCGCCTGTCTGATTGCAGACACTGAGAAGATACAGCAGTTGATAAAGTGCTTGATTAACACGGATATGGAGGCTGTTGCCTTTTGATGGCCAGTTGGATTAAGGTGTACTGCATATTTAACTGAAGATGGGTGCAATGTTGCCATTTAAAAATTATGTTTTGTAGAGGCAAAAAAGGTAATAATTTATATCAGTTTTAATGCTAGTACAATGCTTGTAAGAGATATAAGAGAGCTGGATGAAGAAATAAGAGGAAGACAAAAAGATATGTGGTTAAAAAAAGAAGATAAGAGCAAACAGTCTTAAAAGTTTCATTTGAAACGGAAACAAATACAGAAATGTGGAGCAATGGAGAAGCATTGAGGGGGCAGTTAAAGTAGAGATCAAGCAAGCTGGGCAAAATGTTATTCTGCAAGTTATTGACAACATTGACTGCAAAAAGATGGACGATGTGACAGCTACTCAAAAGTGAAACCAAAACACTTTGAGCGCCCCCTGGTGTCTGGCTGCAATACAGTTCACAAATCCCACCCCTTTCATGTTAACAGCAGGACATGAACCAAACTAAACACTCAAAGTACACGCTAAACACATTTTCCCCAAAGATGGTTTCTATTATTTAAGGTAGTGCTTTTCACGCTGGTGTAAGGGCGGGGCTTCAGTAATGCAACTCCACCCTCCAGTCACTTCCATTCAGACTTTCAGACTATGACTACAAATAACACAATCAGCGCAGGATGGCAGCGCCCACATGTGAGATACTTTTGCGTACATACACATGACCGATAGAGGAACATGTAGACCTGTGCACAGAGTGTGTTTATGCACACATTGCCATGTACAAGTGATGCGTCTAAGGATACAGTGTGCATCTGCTTGTCAATTAGGAATTCCTCCTTTTTCACTAGAACACCCTTAATTAAGAATGTCCTACAAAAAACAATTGTAATGTGATCCTAGTAGGGAGTGATATGTAATTGGTCCACATTAGACGTGGGGTTCCCGCTTGTCTGATGTCATTGGTCCTATAATGGACCATATCTGAATCATTCGCAGTCCTTCTTACTAAGATATGGAGTCTCAGAATCTTACTGTCTGAGCTGCAGTCAATGTGTGCTTGTCATGCCCAGCTCCTTTACATCATTAACTTTTTAAAAGGAAATCCCAGTAAGGCTTTGATCAAAGATCTCTCTCTCTCTCGTGTCTTGGATTACTCCCTCCAAAATGTCTTAAGAAGTAAAAAAAAATGTACATTTCTATAAAAATGTCAACTTTTTTTGAAAAATATTTGATACTTTTTAACTTTGTCATAACTTTGTGTTGTAACTTTGTCATTTTATCCCTTTACCTTCATCCCCCTGACCCTGTTGTGTTGACAGATGATATACCTGTGGTGCTGAAAAGATGAAAAGAAGTATTTCAAGGGTTTGCTTTCTGGCAACAGTGTCAATCTGAATTTTTTTTTTTTTTTTTTATCATGTTTGGTGAGTGTGTGATACAGTATAAAGGCAGTAAAGGCAGTGAAAATCTTGATGTTGAGATTACTTTAAAAAGGTGTCAAGAAACACAATGCTCAGGAAAGACACTGGTGTTAAAGAGTTGCATAATAGAGCCTTACGGTCACCTCAACTCCTGCAGAATTTAAAGTATGCTGTTTTTTATTAATGTTTTCAGTGAAGTCATTCGTCCTCTGTTTAGTACAAATCGATCATTTTCACTGCTCTAAAATCACATACAGATAGCCTACAGGTCTCCCTCGGCTATAGGGATATTAGTTTTTGTGTGCACTGTACATAAATCAAACTGTCCCATCGTAAATATGAGAGTGATTATTACTTATTAAAAATCAAACAATCACAGACTCATTTTTTGAAAAGGACTGGCTTGTATTCATGCAAACTACAAAAAAGAGAAAATCATCTGAGATCTTGCTTCAGAATGAAAAGTCTTCAAAGCTAACTTTCACATCAGAAGGGTTGGAGGCTAAGTCAGAGTTGAAGAAAGAATTGCCTGCCTTTAAAGTTGTCCCTGGGCAAGGCATCCCAAGCAAAAGTTGTGTCTGACTGACCCTGACTCTTGACTTCCTCATGTTGCAGCATTAAAAACAGAACTCACACTGTTTGCACATCGCTCACCAACTCCTTAAAGGCTGAGAGAATGCAGAATGTAGATCCCTCACAAATCCCCCCAAATCTCATTTTGTCCAACTCCTTCTGATATGACCCTCCAACACTGAAAAAGCGCACAGTGTGAGAGATGTGCACAGCAACACAAATGAGCAAACAGCAACTCTCTGTGCTTCTTGTTTTCATCATCTCCCACAGTCCTCCAACCTCTGCACCTCTCATAGAATCACTCTCCTTAACAACCTTTAACAAACAATAACAACTCTCTTCATCTTCGACATTCAGCGTCTGAGAGTGGACGGTGCAGCGTTCCCTTTTTTCAGTCCCTTTCTCTCTGTTTTTTTTTCTCTGCCCTCCATTCTTTCTTTCAAACACACTCAAGATGAAAGGGGAAGCAGGACAAGGAGGATGCACATCGAAAAACTGTTCTTAAGCAGCTTTGTGTTGCATCAGCCGGCCTATACACCGCCACCATGGCTTGTGGAATTCATTAAAAAAACAAATAACTGTGCCTGTGTGTGTGTGTGTGTTTGTTGCCTAATGTGAGTCATTGATGGAAGTGTATTCTAATGAGGCTTACAGCAGGTCACAGCCAGCCAGTGTTTAATGACAAATAAATAGTGAACAGAGTGCTGCAACGGCTGTGGGGTCAGACAGCATTTAGCATTTTGGAGATGGAATGATGAATTTTGTTACAAAGAGTTTTTTTCTGAGTCATAAACACACTCATACACACCCATGCACGCACGCACACCCACACAGATATATCAGATATATATATATAAGCATACAAATGCACATGTATGCAGTGTTTTAATCACACAGTGGTGCCTCTGTTACATACTGAGAGAATTCTTACTTAAAAGTGTGGGTGTAGTGTTCAAAGTTAATCCCACTTACTTGTTTGCACACACATACACACACAAATACTAATGTGTGTGTCTGTTTCTTTACCTTTAAAGTGGTTGTGGAAGATAATTCCACTTAATCCCATAAGGAATTTTTCAAACACCACTTTATTGCCCAGGCTTCATTTTTTTATGTGCTGGTACGTGTGGATGTGTGTGCGTGGGTTGGTGTGTGTGTAGGTTAACACATACGTGACTCCCGATGTACAGGTGTTTCTGCTTCTTCTGAATCTTCTGTAAAAGGCCGTGTTAATGTGTGGATGAGATTCAGTGAATGCATGTCTGTTTGAAGGCAGCGTGCATGAGTGGTTCAGTGACCTTTTTCCATGTCGCTGACGTAATGCAGTGATTACCTTTCCACCACCCACAGTGCAGCTAATAAGTGTGTACCTTATGTATATATGTCTGCCTGTTTGCAATGGCATGTTAGCATAATAGTAGCAGAGGGGAGTAGGATAGAAGTGAAGTATTTAAGTGTTTGGGGAGATTAGAAATTTGAAGTTTAAGGTAATTAACTTCACTTTGGTGGAAGTTGTAGCTCGAACACACTTTAATTGGCTCTAAGACTTTAAGTAAATTTTCAATTACCACACAATATAGAAAAACACAGCAGTTCTGCTTCTATTACTGCACATTACATTGGGTTAAATTAGTAAGGCATTTTTTGATGGTTCAATTACGCTTAATTTGTTGTGATGCTCTTTCGCTTTTTTGAGAGTGCAGTTAATCTTAAGTTAATCTTAAAATAGTTGAGTTTTTAAATGAAAATACTGCTGAGAGTAAGAAACACTGCTTTGATCATTCCCTCTCCATCTTATAGCAGAGTTATTTCAGTTTATTTTATGCATCTTGTATAATTGCTGTCCCTTATGTGACAGACAGTCAGATAGATGTGTTAAAAGAAGAGGAATTTCTTGATAAGATGAAATCAGAAAACCTTATTCGTCTCTCCTGGTTTTTAAAAAGGGAAACTAAGGCAGAGTCGATATTTGGAACAACAAAGCCTGCACTTTTACAGAAATCATCTTAACAAATCAATTTATTTTAGTCACTAAAAAAAAGACATTTCATTTGTAGATGAACAGAATGCCCCCCCCTCAACTGAACTGAGAGACCATTTGCAATATAGATTTTCTGTTTCGAGAGCCATTTTGTTGATTCCAACCTATTAAATCTCCAGTTGTGTTTTCATGTGCCATTAAAATCACTGAGCCCCCACTAGTTCCCCCAATTCCTCCTGATAGACTGTTCAATGAGTTAATGTTGCCAGGAAGCTAATGTAATTCCCGCCAGTATGAGCTGAGTTTTTGGCTAATGTTGACTTGCAATAAAACTTTGTTCCAAGACACTGGAACTGAATCACCAGAGACTTAAAAGGGGTCTGGGACCCCTAAATGGTGCAACACGTCTAAATATACACATTTAATTTGATCTATTGTGAACAGAGAGACCTCAGTGTGATGCATTGTAGGGAGAAAGTGGGAGAGTGGCAGGGGGGAAAGATTGCCATTCATCACATTGAACTTAAGTTTAATTCAATTCAGCTCAACTTTATTTTCATTCCTCTCAACTTATGTCACTCCGTTTAACTCAAGTACGCAGAGAAACACAAGACAAAACTATCTGAGTGCAATGATCCAAGTGAGAGTGGAATGGAAACAGAACAATAACTGCATGGGCAGAAACGAGAAAAAAGACAAAACAATGAAATCGAATATCAACAGTAGTGTTAAAACAACTTGTGCATGGGGTTTTAGAGTAACAGGAGTGCCATATGCAGGATGTTGCCGTTAAGGAGCTGAGCAACAAACAGAGAACATAAATATAGCTTTAAATCCATGTAGGACTTACAAATGCAAAAAGGCTCAGTCAAAAATATGCTTTAGCGTATCATGATGGGAATATTTAAGATGGAGCCCATTACTGTGAGCATGACTAAAAATTGCCTTTAGTCT
>JAQNCA010000013.1:4940204-4953428 GCA_029783725.1 Acanthurus tractus
TGCTTTAGCGTATCATGATGGGAATATTTAAGATGGAGCCCATTACTGTGAGCATGACTAAAAATTGCCTTTAGTCTGAGTTTAATATTCTCCATCCAAAAGCTAGCTTTTCTTTTTCCTCCACAGGAAGAGGCTTCTTTAGCAGCATAAGATGATTGAAATAAATACATGTAAAACATTAGATGCACACTCACATGCACAGACATTTTATATTTACGTGTAGTGTGAAATAAAAGTTTGTCCTGTTCTGTCACTTTGGGATGGTGTCTTTGTCACTCTGTATTTCTTTAGAAAACTTTCTGAAAAGGAATGTATAGGTATATGGCAGCACTGTGAGCCAATACCTGTTAAGCAAAGAAACAAAGACACACTGACTGAACTTCCAAAAAAAAGGGGAGGGGGGGGCACGAATGTTCTGGAAAAAAGAACTGTTTGTCCTTGTAGAGGAGAGGCGACAAAAGAGAGTAAACCAGAGGAAAAATGTGTGGGTACTTGTGTGTATGTCCGTCCGTAAGAACCAGTGTGCATGTGTGTGTGTGTTGGTTTGTTTATTGTCTGTGACATTGTGCAAGGACAGTCCTATCTCTCGTTCTCTGGCAAAGTGTGATTTCCCGTGTACAAATGGATACATGTGGAAAACCATTAGCTCCCCAAACCTTCATACAGTATTGTCTGGGGACAATAGCTTGCCTGCACTCCTTTCAAATTCAAATTCCCAAAGCTTTCTTGTCCATCATGCTGACAAAACATCGACTACAGCTCAGAGATATTGAAAGTCCACAGAGGATGAAAAAAAAAAAATGTGGCGGTGAAAAGAAACTCCTTCTTTGCATTGAAGAAAATATACTCAAACATAAAAATCACACCAACTCATACGCAGATACTCATTTTGTTTTAGGAATTAATTACCATAGGAGAAACTGCATTGTCTATAATCCATTAGGGAGCACTCTTAATGGTTGGATGAGGGGTGTTGGCATTGCAGAGTAGCTTTTATTGGTGCACCACCTTTTGTAAGATTGTGTTTGTAAAGTTTTTGGTCTTTTCACTGAATAACGGCAACTGAAAAAGTTGCTGGTTTACTGCCAGTGTCAGATGAGAAGCCAAAGTGCTGCCTTGGATAACACCATTGCATAATCCACCAGGACTAACAGGCCATTAATCAACTAACCTCCAAAGACTGACTTGAGTTGGCTCTTACAGTTGTCATATGCTAAATGTTTGGTACCATCAGCTTTTTTATATTAAAAGTTTTAATGATGAAAAAGAAAACAAAAAATGTTATGAAAAAAAAGGACTAAAACACCCAAACTTTTTTTTTTTGCAGAAATCATTTGCTACTTTAAACACTCATCACGAGCATGAAAATAGGCGCTGAATTTTCAGTGAGTGTTTTTGCCTCCAGTTTTTGAAAGTTGATGGCATGGCTTAATGGTTTGGGAGAATGTTCCATTATTAATAGATAACAGGCTGGCTATGTACAATAGCCATGTGCCCCAAAGCAGTACAGAGAAGCCCAGCCTGCTCTGTCACTGTCAGATGTGCAGCCGAGGTGCTGCCTCGGGATACCGCGTTGCATAATCCACCAGGACTAACAGGCCATTATGCTGGGTAATGTCCTGTCATGGTCTTAGGTGACCAGCCATGGGATTATGATGAGGTATCTCATTTAGAGAGAACAACTGGGTAATATCATCCCCCATATGAGGTACCAGGAATTTTTCACCCAAGTGTGTAGCGGTTAGTACAGGGCAGGAAGCGCCTGCTGACCATTGATTAATGACCTGTATCAATAAGATGATGATGATGATGATGATGATGATAATGAGCATGATTAAACATTGACTGTATAGATAAAAACATCAAGAAAAACTATAGAGGGAGTGAAAACAAGAGGAGGTTCTGTCACTCTTCTCTGATCCTTTCTCCCTCTCTGGAGAAGCATTAGCCTGTGCATCATCAGGCAGCACACATATCCCACAGCTCTCAACAAGTAAAGGAACTACACGAAAACAACCTTAATTATGTGGGTTTTTCTGGTGTTCTATTTTCCAAATACCCCAAAGGATAATTGTTACTATGCATGCACACACTTCATCTCCAGCCACTTTCAAAGTGTCACTAAGCTGGGCTTCAGTGAATAATTTCAAGTGTTCTACAGAATATATTGTCTTACTCCCCAGACAGAAAATTATTCTTGATTAAGAGTTCCTGATTTTAATTTAAAAGGTTCTTAATTTAGCGCCATTTTATTGACGTCATTTTTCTTTACTGTAAATAATCCAAAAATCAAAAGGTTTTGAAAATCAGATGTTTGCACTTTTTCAACTTAATGGAACCCTAGATAGAGCAGAGAAGGGCAGAGAAATTAAATCACTATATGCAGCATTAAATACCACAAAGTATTACAAAACAAATACATAAGGAAAAACATATAAAAGTAAAAAGCATTTTAAATGCTGATGCAGCATCAAATACCAGGCTCTTCCCTGTACAGTGACTGTGTGTCTTGCTTATTTCTTCAGCAGGATAACATGAGGTCTGATCTGTCAAATCGATAGCACACCATATTTATCACAGCAGCTAACACATGGGCACACACACAGCACAGGTAGTCTTGTAGAAATAGCATTAACCTTTTGGCTGAAGTCGTACTTACCTCTTTTACTACTTTCACACACACATACGCGCAGAAAATAGCGCATATGTCAACACGTACCACACATGCACGATGATGAATTGAGGCAGGACTGTTCAATCAATCACACACACTGCAAAGGTGTTTTTTTTTTTCAATCTTGCAAAAGTGTGGGTTTTTTGTCTAAGTGCCAGAGGAAACGGTGCTTTTTTAGACTGCATATCTTACTCCCTCTGCGATTGTTTTGCTCCACTTTCTCACTTTGCTCAGCACTCATTCTAAAAGTGTAACTCTAATCCCAAACTGATGACAAGACAAAGTAACAGCAAACAATTGTCTTTTTGGGCAAACTTGTAGAGAAGAGCGAACAGATATTACTGTATTCTTAACATACCTGTATCAAAATAATGCATCTCATACTAATTTAGAAAAGTCTAGACTTAGTTCTGAGGCCAAAAAAAAAAAATCCTCTTCCCCTTCCCACTTATCCCACATGCTTCCACATGCCCTATCTGTGTCCTTTGATGGAAGCTGCATTTTCTATAGATGCAGTCTATCGCCTTGGTTATCCATGTGAAAATGTGTGGGGGATTTAGGCGTCTTATCACTGCTGGCCAGCATTGTTGAAATTCACCCTATTCCCATGTCTTGCACCCTCTCTGCCACACACAAACACACGCACGCACACACACAGCAGAATCCAAAGAGAGCTCAATACGTCCACGATGGTTAGAAGAGCATATAGCGTGATATTAATATTGTGTGAACACAAGCAAACAGTTGTCTCTGTTTGTGCATCTGTATGTTTGCATGAATGTAGACTTTTTGTGTCTGGCGTGTCTTGAGATTTGCGCATGCAAGAAACTGAACAACGTGTTAGTTCACTGGTGAGGACAAGCTATATGTAATGATAACTGACTTGTAAGTTGTAGATAGTTTTACTTTTCTGTCAAGGCTTTTTACATCTAAAATATGTAGCTTACATCGCATGAGGAGAAGATTTGTGTGTGTGAGTGCATGTTGTTACACTGTGCATGTAAAGAGAAGGAGAGTGGACGAGACAAAGATTCTTTTTTTTTTGCACTAAAAGCATGGTTGCAACCTGGACACACAAAGGACGGAGCACAATATTAAAGTGGCTCCGGCTTAACTCTTTCATATTGATTTTCTCTTTTTTTGTCAATCTGCCCACTGTCGGTTGTTGTTTGTCTGCTCTGGTCTTTGTCTGACGACCCATTTGTTATCTCAGCTTTTTTGCTGCGTGACTCTGCATGTCTATGTGATGCACAAAGTGTGTTTTAGTTAGTGTGTTTGTTTTTGAGAGTTCAGTGAGGCTATGTGTGGAAAAGTCAATATAAATGTGTACATACATCCATATAATGCATTTTTATATATACTTCTGTGGTCTTAGAGATTAAGTAGAGTCATAAGTATCGGCACCAATCTTAACATGCACGTTATGGAGTTCACTATTTTTTAATAATGGTATGGGTATCACTGTATATGATGCATGGGAATGTCTTTTTGATAATTAAATATATAACAGTCTTAATGGTTAAACCGAGCAATCTCAGCCGCAAAATCATTTGTCTTCTCTCCCGTCTCCCACATATCGACATGCAGTACATCTGTTCCCACCTTTCTCTACTCCCTTCATTCTTTTCTGTCCTCCTCATGCATTTAATTTATTTCTCTAAGAAGGTCATGAGCTCCTTTAGGAGAAAGGTCCCAGGTTTAATCCCTGACTTTTACACACTCTCACATCTGCTGGAAATACAATAGAAAAAGATACAATAGCATCTGTGAAAGCAGACCACATCTTTCTTATGGATACTTTGACATTTAGAAGCAACGGCTTTGATGTATAATTTCTTGACTCTGAGCTTAAGTGTCTTTGAGGGACTCCTCTGCTCTGACTCAACTCATCCTCAGTGCCAACCTTTGCCACTTCTGCAAAAGCCATGAATAAGAAACAATTTTAAAAATCTTATACAGTTTACCCAACATTAAAGAGCTTTTGACTCCTAAAAGCAGCATCCAAATTAAAGGGCATACATGAAAAAACTTCTGCCTACTAGTGCACACACATCACTTTTGTATCTTTTGCATTTGCAGTTTCCAAGGCTCACTTTTTCACAGTAAACCTTAGCCTATATCAGTGGATTAAAGTTTCGTTGTTGCTCGTCAATTTTAAAAGTTAAACCGTTCTTTTTTAATTTATTTGGCTGTTTATTATTTACTAGCTATTTTATTATTCTATTGTAGTAACAACATGAAACTGAATTCAAAAGTAGATCAGTATTTTCTAAAGAAAAGCATTTAAAAGGCCATTCCTTTTTTGTTAAACAAAAGCTCATTTATCATTCTTTTCTCTTGCTCTCAATCAACTTGTGATCATCATGTATTTTGAGACCCTTTTTTCCCCATTTTTGGGAGAAACCCGATTACTCACTGTCAAACCTTCATCAAGAGTGCCACGGCCTGTGATAGGAAGGTAAAGCATGCCGGCTTAAATGTCCTGTAGAGGATGGAAATGTTGAATACCTCTTCCTTCAACAAGCATAGAACAGATGAATGGTCCTGTCCTCATCTATGGGTTTAAGACATGTACACTCATGCCTTCAGTATTGGGATAAAAAGTGTGGATGCCTTTCTATGAGCAAAGTTGCAAGCACAGGCTTTTCAGCACTGACTTGAGCAAGCTAAAAAATAGTATTGTGTTGTCTACATTTCCTCAACATGATCTGTTGTGGTCAGTATTTGTGACATTATTTCCTCTCAGATTTCTTCTCGTAGCTTTGATTAGCCAAAAAGTAATCCATCTGCAAAAGTTTCCATCTGCAAATTTTATCTCAAGAAAAACAGTTAGAACTGGACAGCTTTGCCTCTTATTTTAAACTTATAAAATTGAAATTCAGATAAAGACAGAAACTCTGTGTCATTGACACTTCTAGTTGATAACCATTTGAATTTTATATAGATCATATTTTTGTAGCTTGAATGTGAATGTCAGCTGGGGAAAAAAAAGAGGTGATGTTTTCTGAGGTAAAGCTGCCAGCTTGAGAGTCTGAGGGACAACTGCAGGGAAAAGGCAAGAGCAAAGACGACCAAAACTGCAGAGAAACTACAAAGGCTTGTGGGAAAGTCTCAGGTGAGAGTCTGAGAGTGTAAGAGAAACCGACCGCCAAGTGCAGTAACAGGAGTGAAGATGAGATAGAGGCAGCCTGCGCGAGAGAGGAGAGAAAGAGAGAGAGAGAGCAATGTCTACGTTATTTTCTCTGGAAAGACAGTTTTAATGTTGCAAAGCCTCAGTAACAAAAAACATCATGACACCTTTACGGTGTACAGTGCAGCAAGCCCCCTGCTCCCTCTGTACTGAAGAAAGAACTTGACAAGCATTACTGCACCGATGGAGGACAAGGAAAACATGTACACTCATGTCTTACTTATGTTTTCAGTAAGAATGTAGCAGATACAGTAAGGTATTGGAAATGTGTGTTTCTGCGCTTGTGTGTGTGTGAGAGAGAGAGAGAGAGAGATAGCAAGAGAGAAAGGAGGTCTGTTTTGAGTGGAGAGTTTGGAGCGAGCTACTGGAATGTCAACAAGCCAGGGAGAGGGCTCTGTGTACGCATGTGGGCAAACTCCTGCCCAAACGCACACAGACAGACACACACACACACACACACACTAATCCACTTTTGATTGCGCGATCCCCCACATGTTCAAAAATACACACTAATGTAGCAGTATTCAGACATGGACAAGGCAGTGCACACTTACATATTTCCACACAGATGTTCATAACACGCTGCATATAAATAAATACAAAACTGAAGCACACACACATGCGCAGGCACACACCCCTGTGTTGATAGCCTGTTTGGAGCTGCGATGAGCCGTGTAAAATGAAGAGCAAACATACCTGGTTGTCATTATAGCTCGACTTCAGACAGGCTTATTGTTAGAGCAGAGGGCCTATAACTAACCATGTGTGCATGCGTGTGCGTGAGTGTGTGTGAGAGCATGCAAGTGTGTGCATGAGTGCATATGTTTTTTATTTGAGCAAGCATCCACATTTAGAGTTTGTGTCCTCTCATGTGTGTACGGTAGATAAGTGTGCTGGTTTTCTCTTAATGTGTTCTTGGGATTGTAATCAGGTGTTTATATCATCTTTGGTAAAAATGTAAAAAAAAAAAAAAAAAAAGAATCTCAGACATTCATGCCTTGATAGAAAAACGCTCAAAGGTTCTTTCTTTGTCTTCCTCTCTTTCTAAGAGCCCGCACTTTACACAGGCATCCATAACATGTGTTTTGACATTCCTTCTAAGCACCAACAAAGCCTCTTAATTTCTTCCATTTTCTTGTCCTGTTGTTATAGCTCGAACATTCTTGTGGTTTCAGTCTGCAGCAAAAAGGCTGACCTCTCTGTAGCTACAAGTGTGTGTGCATGTGTATGTGTAGATCACAGAGAGAAAGAGACAGTGATGGTACAGATAAAGTATAGATTAAAAAAGGGATCATGTGTGTCTGTATCTGATGTGCCTTAGGCAGCTATCATGGTGAAGACAATGATGCTGATGCTGTTCTGTCCCTGTTCTTTTAATTCCTACCTAGAACAGCTGAAACATCAAAAACAGCACAGCACTGACTGTGACCCATGTTCAGTATCAGACTGCCTGCCTAGGAGGGAAAGAAAGAGAAAAGATTGAAGAAAGTGAAGAGAAACAAGTGACTTTTGCTAAATTAAGGCAGAAGTTTATTGATTCTGGCTGTGTCTATTCTGGCTGATTCTTTCTGCTTGTTATTGACCGTCTGTTCTCCACTCTTTTGCCAAAGCTGCTGCCTATGTACTGTGCGGTTTATATTTAGTGCATCAGGGAGCATTTTTTATTTAATTCCAATATATGTTGAGGTTCAAATGCAAATGTTTTTGCATTGCAGAGATATTATATTATAGAAGATATATATTATAGAAGTTTTAGATGATAGAACTTGCAATTCTTCGTCCAATGAGGACCTTATTCACAATGATTAGAGCCCACCTGGACTGGGTTATACAGACATATTGCTTTTTCCTTTAAAACCTTTGCATGTTTGTGTGTATTAAAGACAAAAGGCTTTATATAGATGTAAATCCAGCTATAAAGCACACATTGTTTATTGTGATGTGTCATCATCCTGTGCATGTGGGCTGTGTATTGCTTCCGATTACCCTGCTTTCTTTTCTGCTGGTGCGTGTGCGCATGCATATTTGCCTGTGTTGTGTGTGTGTGTGTGGCCTGAACTGCCGGTCCTCGCTAAAATACACACACATGCTCACCCACTCATGCGTGTTTCAAAAACATTTAATCTCTATCAATTCGTCCTGTGATTTTCGTAAGTGACCTCGTTAAATGAACAAAATGCTCTTTTTGAAATGTATGAAAGTTTGACTTTGATCCTATGAGTGCCATACTTATGTTCATTAGTCTTAATCAGCATTGTAGCCCATTTCATTCATTAACCTACATTCCTTTGAACCGCGTAAGTTGAGAGAGTGCTCCCCATTCTGTGTCAAGTCTTTCTTTGAAGTCTCCAGTGTTCATGAGGGCTATTGGAAAGAGAAGGCGGATTGTCGGTGAGAATTATTTGCCGATAATGATTTTCATTGCAGCAACTGTTAGTTCGGCATCATTAGTCTGCCTCTGACAAATGACAAGCGTGAAACTGTAAGTAAACTAAAGCATCAAGGACAGAGCAACAGCTCCGCAGGCTCTGCTCCAATGGAAATAAATCTCTGCCTGCACCGCCGGGCTCCTCTAAAGTTATTTGTTTTAAACCTTCTCCTTTTTTTTTTCCCCCGCTCCTCTGTAGCATGCCAGCTGAAGCTCTGGAGAGGGAGTGGTAGTAATCTGTGCATTCTCAGAGGCTTGGATTACAGATGCGACATGTTTTGCAGCCGCTGAACTTGAGAGCAGCTACTTTCCCATCACACCTTTCTTATTGTCAGATCAAGAGACTCAGAGCGCAGGTGGACATGCACATATGTAGGCATATGCGTGTGTGTCTTCTGTGATTCACTGCGCATCAACGTCTGCACGCACCGTGTGCACTGTCACCTGTGTGTGGGTGTTACATTTACAGTCACACATGATTGATTGCAGCTTCAGAGGTACTCATGTGCGGGTCCCTTGATACCTACCAGTGCTCGGAAAACAGTCACACAGACAACACGAGAAGCTTAGGGCTGTGAAAAAATCCTTCTTGAATCTCTGTGAAGCTCTGTGGCAACTGGGAAATAGCTTCATGTCCCACTTGGAATTGTGGCCCTTTGATTGCTGACTTAAAAAAAAAAACAATGAAAATAATGCTGGAAAGTCCACTGTGGTGCGGTACAGTTGCACCCGCGCTCCTTGGCGAACCAGGCTTATTGCTCTTCCAAGTGTTGGGTGATTGATAGCTTTGTGGCAGCTCCTGCTCACTTGAGTTTAGCAGCAGGACAAAAATAACTTAAATGCTTTCAACATGTGAAGATGAGCTGTTTTACAATATACACACATTCAGTTTTGCTTTACTTCATTTCAGTAGTTATTAAAACAAATTGGTTTTCACTCCTATTTGCTTACCAAAGAGTGATCAATGTAAAATTTCACACCACAAAAAATGCAATGATATTTGATTAAATTATGTTACTTATGTATGTTGTGTGTGTGCAAAATTGTCGTCTGTCCTCAGTGAAGTCAAAGGTCATGTGTCAGTCATTGAACTCAAGTCATAGAGCAGGATTGTAGCAGAACATAGTCAAAGCTAAGCAGCAGAAAATGTCACCGCTTAATAACAGTGTCACAGAAACCCACTTACACACCCATCCAACATCCCAAAATCTGTACTGCCTCCTGTGTGACACCAAGACGTTTCACCAGCTGGTGCTTTCAAAAGTATAGCTGATGCAGAGAAGAGCATAAACATATTTTTTAGCAGACTTGGTTGAGGTTCACCATCTTGCTTTACTTTGGCAAACAGCTTCATATCGAGACTTGGACACCCTGCTGCTTTAATGACATGGTAGGCTGTGTGTTTAACTTATTGCATGCTATGGCTTTTGAAAGTAAGGGCACAGCAATTTCATGTTTGAGTAACTCAAACGCCATAAATACTCTTTATAGATAAAGAAAAAACAAAGTCATACACTTCCTCCATAAAAATGACATATGTATTCAAAAAATGAACTCATCCTAAGATAAAAATGTATCCAAATAACTTCCATCAGGGTGTTAGAATCAACTTGGCAAGCCAAATGATAGTACTTAAACAACACATTAAGCTGAGCTGAATCCTGAAACACAGTGAGGTTAGCAGAATTTAAGGAGGGGGCGGGACGAACTCAGTGTTTTTCATCAACCTCTTTCGTAATTGGTGCTATCATAACTTTTTATTGCGGGCATGACACATTTAGTTCCTGTCAAGAGTTTCTCAAGTTTCCCTTTAGCCACTTCAGCTCCTCTGTCAAGGTCACGCTGTATTTGCACAGTGTGCCCGAAAAGAGGGCTGTAATTTTTGCTGATATTATCTTGGAACCCAGGAATATTGTCATATATTACAGTCCATTAATTAAGGCGGCCATCTCTCTATCCATCCCTCCCCTCTTATCTCTCCCTCTCAGATCCTTTCTTCCATCCTCTATCTCTCCTTTTAACCCACTTGCCACTTCATACCTTGTCTTATCCGCTTGTTAACTTCCTCCATGACCCCTCTGCAAAACTGTATACTCTTTCTTTCTGTCCTTCTTTGCTCTTCAATTTCATACCTCTTTTTTGTAATATTCTCAGTTTAAGAATCCCTATCTTCTTGTATTTACTTCTTCTCTTTATCTTTTTACTCTCTCTGTTTCATCTCTGTCTGTGTTCACCCCTTTGGTTTAATAAATGAGCAGCGTGGTATTAGCACTGACCTTCAGAGTTTGGCACTCTGGGAAGGCTTAGGGTGATGTTGGCCATGTTATTAAACAATAAGATTAGCACTGTGAGGGAGGGTTTTACTGGCTCATGTGTGATTATCCTTATTTTGCACTCTTGCCAAAGAGGAGTCGGAAAACATGCTTATTAGAAGCAGGGTTAACTATAAAAGCAGATAATAACAATTTCATCCCCTTTTTCAAAGGTTATGATGCTGACAGAAATTGTGCTTTTCAGGTTTTCTTTTTCCTAATAGCATCTCTTCTACAAATCATATTTATTCATACCTATTTGATTTTCAAAGTGCATCATGGGTTTATGTTTATTATGGGGTGGAATATTCATCCATATCCAAATTTTAAGGACACCATGGCTGCTACAGTCTCCTCCAAACCAAACAAGTACAGTCTTGTGTGAGCTGAGGCAGCTAGTCTGGTTTGAGGCAACCATGCCATTGTCACAATGGGTCAGCAAGATGCTAATTGTATGTTTAGATTTGGTTCCTTGTTGGTGTGAATAGAAAAAAATAAGCTAACCATGATGGATTACCTGTGTCAAGCGAGATGCAAATCTCTGTGAATTGTTTCTCATAACCTCATGATACAGTAGAAGATATGGAAACCAGTGGCTGCCTGGATTGGAAATATATTTAAAAAGCTTTGGGAAAAGCAGCATTGGCAGTAATACACAAGTAATGTACTCCTTGTTACAGATTGTATGTAGGGCTTTTAGTGCTGTGGAAAGGAAGAAATACGTGCATACATTTGAAAAACATTATTTTAGCAGCTAACACTTTTTTTCCCCCAATTTTATACACAAAGTAGGACCTAATTTGTTGCTCATTTGTACCTTAAATTTCTTCTGGTTTTGTTTTATTCTCGAAAGCTTTTTCATTATTGTTGCACAAAAATGTTTGTTATTGTTAAATGTGGTCCTACCACAGTGCGGACATCATTTGACCATGCTTGTTAAACTTTTAAACAATCGATGTATGCATTTTTAATGGAGTTAAAACATGCAAAACCAGAGTAAGAAGATGAAACTCAAGCTCAGGAAGATCAGACTTGATAAGGGACAACCAATATTTTTCGAGTTCCTGGTGTGTGCGAAGCAGAAAGCTGTACAGAAATGTGCAGTTGGTAGATGCAAGCTGTAATATTTACATTGTATGTCGTGGTTTACATTTATGATTTAGTGACTAAGGAAGCATCACCGTGTCACAGTTTGGAAGGATCATCATCTACCGGCACCAAAAGCCCAAATCTCATGCTGAGAATCATCACAGGAGATGAGTGTGTGTCTTTTTGAAATGAAGAGCCCACAGTGTGCCGCCTCTGTTCTGAGGCACCGAGGGGAGAGTCTTTGGCACATTTGACCTAAGCTATGGAGCACTGGCAACTAGCTCTCCAACATGACATTATGCCAGCTCAGATCACACTGGAACACACAAGTTTCTGGCTGTCACTAATACACTCCAAGTTAAAGGTCCTCGGTGAAATTGCAAAATGCACTCTGACCACTTATTACAAAAACGTGATTAACTCTAAAGGGTCTGATAATAATCAAGCAATGTACCTTGGAATTCTTACTCATGAAAGTTATTGCAAGCACCTGCTACATGCACATCACTTCACAGCCCTCTGTTTGCGTGCAACAGGAACAGTTCTCTGAAGTTTTTTGATCACACCTCATAGATATCAAGTCAGACTCAACCTTCCATACAAGCAGATAAAACAGGATGCAGTCATTTCTCTCCCACCACTCGCTGTTTTCCTTCCTCTGCCGTGAAACCTACAGATGTTTCTGATCAAAGCGGTGTTATCCAGCTGTCCCACTCCTTTTCTCTCCTTCTCTCTGTAGCCGGCTCTCAGGAATCCTTTTCCCATTCCTCATTTCATGACCTCTCTAATCCAGGCTTGTAAAATATTAACTGCCCTGCTCATTCTCGACAATTCTTCCTCCCTCCTGTGCTGTCCCCCTTTCCTCGAATCGCACTCTCCTCTTTATCTTTCCACTCTGTCTCTCTTCCTCTCCACTTCCTCCCCTTCTTTTACACTGCCTCTTATCTTCATTGCTTCCATGTTCCTCCCAGAAAACAGACATCTAAAATGTGAAGTATCAATTAACCCTGTTGCCTGCAAGTCTTCTTCGGTGACTTCCACAAGCCAGATGATGAGGGCAATGATCAGACTGAAATACACACACACATATACACACACAAACACACTAATTCGACACTGTACATGAACATGTGCAATTGGGCCATGATAAGATGGCAGGAAACAGGAAGTTGATTTATTTGAGCATTGGTGCCCTGACTAATGCGCACACATGCACATAAAGCACACACATACACACACATGCAGACGAACATACAAACACTTACACAGCTGCAGCTGCCTCAGTGCTCACATGAAAGGAGAGGCAAAATGCAGAGAGAGAGAGAGAGAGAGAGTGAATGTTAATCTCTCTGTGGGAAAGAGAGACAGGAGAGGATAAAGTGATAACTTAATTCCAAGATGTTTGCAGAGGAAGTGTATGTGTGAGAGCGTGTGTGTGGGTGGGTGCAGTTGTGTGTATGTTCGTGCGTACTTTTATCCAAGTTTGTTTTTTGGCGCCTGTGTGGCCTGCACAAGTGTGTGTGAGTGTGTG
>JAQNCA010000013.1:4961191-4976884 GCA_029783725.1 Acanthurus tractus
TCTTCTCTTCTCTTCTCTTCTCTTCTCTTCTCTTCTCTTCTCTTCTCTTCTCTTCTCTTCTCTTCTCTTCTCTTCTTTCTTGTCACATAAAGCACAAGGGCACCAGCATCACCATCAAAGCTAACATCAAAGTCAAACTGTATGGTTTTTGCTAAGATGGAAATAACTTTTTATGTAAATAAAGTCACACATCCACTCAAAGTAACTTGACAGCAGAGAGGATCAAAGGAAATTGGCATTTCTTGCCACTCGCATGCATATGCATGCACATTATTTGGGCTCAGGAAAATTAGGCAGGCAAGGAGATAACTGGGATGGACGGAGAGGAAAAAGACTGAGTGATAAAAGAATGAATGAAAGCAGAGTGTTAGGTGCCAGGGAGGTTAAAGGAGAATAAACATGAGACAGAGAGGAAGGCAGAGAGAACAAACTGTCAGGGTAATGTTAACTGGAGCAGAGATCTTGTCCCATTGAATATAGATGGTTGTGGTATGGGACGTGAAATATATATGTAACAAGAGGCTATCAGCTGCGTTAAGAGGCGTGTCTCAGAATGTGAAAAACAGCAAAACGAGGTTATTGTAGTAAGAATGAAAGGAGGAAAAGGACTGGTAGACAAAGGCAAAGACAGAGAGAGAGACATCAGAGACGGACAAGGATCTCAACAGCTTGTGATTCCAGTCCAGTGGGGGCACTATTTGCTCCTCTTTTCTTTATACACCAGGGATTTTCCCTCAGATGGGAATCAATATTTTATTGTTTCTTGTTGTTCTGTTGATCCCGAGCGTTTAGGCGTTAATCGGAGGTCTTAACTCCGAGTGGTCATGACAAGGCCCATGGGACTTGTAAACAGAGCGGGGCTGCTAATCCCAGTGTCCTGGCCAACAATCCCATTAGACTCACATATAACCCCCAGCCCCCCGGGGTCACGGCCCCCACAAATTATCTGAACCACAGGACAAAGGCAGTGTTGGTGTCAGTTGTGAGGTCATGGATGGAGGTATAAAAGCAATCCAGACAAGTGAGATATTGTTCTACCTTTGCAAAGTTCATTCTATTATTTTACAGTTAAAGGAACATTTTTCTCCTGTGCCTCTTCCCAAGCTCTCATACGAGACCAAACCTAGCTCCCTGCATGAAATAAAATGACTCCCTTTTCCGATTCTTATTATGAAGACCTGGTAAAATTGGGGAGAAATTGAACCTGAAGTATTTACAAACTGTACAAATGTGGTAATATGTTTCCTTTCCTTGCTTTTCTGCCACTAAAGATCAATGGCAAGCAAGTTGGACAGTAATAAATAACCCCAAATTGATTGAAAGAGTTTGAATTCAGCTGAGCCAAGAGTAATAATTTTACCATTTCCACATTTTTAGTTTATTGTGTCAACTGAAAGCTCTTATCAAATAACAGATTCTCCCTGTGCTTCTGTTTGCTTGTTGCAAGGAACCAGCATGACAAAAAGAGCAGAAGTCTCCCAACACAGAATATTTTGCTCATTTTATAGGCTGATATGATTATACAGGCTTTGATTTTGACTCTCTGCGCTCAGGAGCCAGCATGCATAGAAGGCAATTATTTAATCAGGCATATATTCGACTTAGCAACTGATATAGACAACTTTTTTCTGTGCTTCTGCCTGTTTCCAGTTGCCAGGAACCAATATGAGCGAATGGGAAGTGATGTCACCATGCAGTGCGGCTCCCTGGACAACAATGCATCAGTGTCATGGAAGGTGAACGGGACGGACGTGAAAGCCCAGCACCGTCTAGAGGGTCCCAGGCTGATCCTGACCAAGGTGGACCTCGGCCACAACGGACTCTACAGCTGTTTTCAGAACCCACACGGAGAGAGACGTGACACCATTTACCTCCACATCGGCAGTGAGTAGCCAGACAATTGCCCGCCGAATAATATGTCTAATATGACCTGATGAATCTTTAATTATGTTAGAGGGGTTACTGAGCCATCGCATCAGTAAAGAGGAGGGATTGGAAAAATTAATGAATATTAACTTGCATGTATGTGCAGAAACAAAGACAAAAGCAATATACAATCATTAAAAAAATGGCTTGCAGCTGTAATTAGGTGTTAATTTGAGCAGCATGGATATGTAGTGCTGATAATCATGTTCTGGCTCTGTTGTGGCTGCACTGCTGGCTGTTTCACCAGCTAGTTGAACTACATTCACTGACTTTTAAGATGAAAATGGCACAGACACTCAGTTTTGTTCCTCTTATAACAGATGGGCAAGAGCTTTCATTTGATATAGGAGTTTCTGCTGGCTCCACTTGGTTGCTTGTAACAGGAAATTGGACCCTTTTAGGCACTGACTGTTGCAGATTTTTTTTTTTTTTTTTTTTTTTTGCCAAGATGGAAGAATTGCAGAATTACTTTGGCATTGTTGTTGCTCTAGCTAACAGGTGCTGACCATCTTTCTCTGGGAGCACTTGTTGAGCTGGCTGGCTTAAGAAACAGAGACATGTGGT
Source organism: Acanthurus tractus (assembly GCA_029783725.1). NCBI lineage: Eukaryota > Metazoa > Chordata > Actinopteri > Acanthuriformes > Acanthuridae > Acanthurus > Acanthurus tractus. Next base: position 4,963,682 of record JAQNCA010000013.1, read on the forward strand.
TGGCTGACTACAAAGCTGTCATGAAATTTGACATTATAAAAAGTGATTCAATCAAATAAAAAGTGGCATGAAATGCGAGCACTGCTGGGGAAAAAATGCTGTTATTCAATAAAAGCAGACCTTTGAAAAGGCCATTTTGGTGTAAAAATGTCCACTGTGAAATTAAAAAAGTAGTGTCATGAAACTCTGCGATTATGATAATAAAAATGATGAAATACCATTTTTTAAATAATGAGCTGAATTTTAATTATTTCTTTGACAATTTCACAAATGACTCTTTATTCCATTTTCCATTTCATAATTATTTTTAAATACTGAATGCTTTCACGCTCCATCTTTAATTGACCATATTTTTGTTGCTTTTACAGTAAAACCTTTAAGCAAATTGAAAATTTTAATAGTCAGTTGTAATATTTGAAGGGCTTTTTCATTTAAATTTAAAATGGCAATATAAAACTTGAATTGTCATTATAGCAGTTCTTACAATAGAGACCGCCGCCAGCTGACAAGCTCTAATGATTAGTTGTTAAAATGACATTTGGCCATTCTGCAGTTATGGCTGTGCATTTTAATAATCATACAAAAGCTAAATGAGTGTCAATTTAATGCCATGTCACAGTGGCCTGTGAGTTGGCAATCAGCCTCCTTTGAGATCCATCATTCTGATGGCGAAGGTTTTATACACTGGGCTCATGCATAATAATAATGGTTTTGAGATAGGAGAGGCTTGTAACTGAAAAGTGCCCCTGAGGATAATTAGAATGAAAACACCTTTGTTAAATGAAGTATTTAGTCAAAAGTCTTAATTTATGCATGGATCATTGTTTTAAAACTGCACAAATTGACAGAATTCACAGAGGAACTCTGAGAGTGAAATTTTTATTTGGTCATTTTTTAAATATTGTACCTTTATTTAGTTTTTTATTTAAAATAGGAATTATTCAATAAAACTATTAGGGTTTATTTATACTTTATCCATTGAAACCTTGGATTTATTGTGACAACTTCCTGCTCTAATCTGCACCTGAACCTTCTTCTTTCCCTTTCAGTTTGGCTGTTTGAATAATTCTGTCACTGCAGTAATTCACCATGATTGATGGCTGCCTGTCAACTCTTAAATGACAGGTTAAGGGGAAAAAAAAATCCTTGGCAATAGTGAATTAATGTTTTTTCTCTGTGGCTTAAAAAAACAGGGACACACTGCTGCTTTATCTCTGCTGGCCAGCATTTTCTCGCATTATGAGTGGAGGAAATGCGATTGAGTCAGTTGGTAGTTTAGGGAAAAGGCAACATTTTAAATTCAATTTTCCACAGGAGTCATGCTGCAGCTGCAAGCTGGCTAGCAGGTGAAATTAGATATCGCTTTGGCATCAGTCACGACAGGCCATTTTAAAACGATGCCAAAAGTGACTCAGTTTGATACACTGCAGACAAAACACCTTGATTCATTGCTCCTATAGTTTTGAAAAATAGGGGCTAATACCAGTTTCCCTTTTTTTGACGCTGTTGTAATAAAGCGAGTCCACCTCAGGTCAAAATCAAAGATTGAAAGTTAGATTGAAAGGGTAGAATGGTCCTGTTGCCTCACCTGTGCTGAGTCAAAATGTTCCCACAATAAATAGTTGTGCCGTTAATCTGCAGCACAGCATTTATACGAAGAAAAGATCTGTTTATTGCTCCCAATTTAAAGTAATAATAAAACAGAAGAATATCCAGAACTGCTTTAAAAAAAAGTGGTCTCCATCAGTTGAATAGGAAACCACACCTTTATGATTCCATGCACTTGTCAGCACAACCAATGGAAAGCCAAGTGCGCCACCCATCAAGACTCCTTTCCAGGCTGACGCTAAATGCAACATTTCCAGCCAAACGTTTGATGAATGAGAGCGTATGGGAGGGTGACAGTCTGGTTAATCGTATCGGCAATGATGAATTACTGAATGCTGAAATAATACTGAATTAATGAGAGTTTTATGTTATGCTAGATTGTGTCAGCAGGTTGAATGATGCAATGCATAAACAAAATGTGTGTGTGTGTGTGTGTGTGTGTGTGTGTGTGTGTGTGGGTGTGAGCATGAGCATGTGTGTGTATTTGAGAGGGAGTTGGAGAGATGTGCATCCCATTCCGTACACAAGCTAGTGCATGTGTTTCTTTTCACCATTGGTAATACTTTGCATCATATTAGCACTCTGGTGGTCTCAAACAGTGTGTGAGAGAAGCAGAGTTACATTCATCAGGGGTCAATTACGAGTTTGTGAGAACAATACCTTTGTGGTCTAGCCTGGTTGTGAATATAATTACCTTGATAACAGTTGGTGATTTTATGGCATGTTCAAGGCACACACTGGGGGAGCATTGACTTTAATTTTGCCTTTCAAACTACAGGAACTTAGAACACATTCTCACATCCTTCCTCTTTGTCTTTTATTCTTTCTCTAATTGTCTTTTGTCAGTCTACTTTTTTTTTTGTTAATCTGTAATCACTATCCTGCTGTTTTCCTCTATTTCGGTGCTTTTCCCTTTTGTCTCCTCTCTCTGTCTTTGGCTCTATTTTTATCTGCATTTTTGTTGCATTAACTGTCATCTACAAAACTTTAAAGTGCTGTGCAGATACAGTGATAATGGCATCATGACAGGCTACACTTGTTATGATTACCATCATGTTGATAGTTTGATTTTATGCAGTGTTTATTACTCACACCAGGGGCTTGTTATGTTTTACACAAATAGAAGTGTTATCAGGAGAACAGCACAAAACCATCTGTCTATGCCTTTTTATTTTTTTTTTTTCTCCACTCTTTGTCTCTGTTTCCCTCAAACTTTCGGATGCTTTAAGCACTTGCACTTTCTTGATCTTTTTTTTTAACTTTAGCACATCCTCTTTTTTTTCTTCTGCCTGTCTACCTCTATTCTCCTCCTGTCTCACATTTTGGATATCCTTCTGCAGATCCTCCATACATCCTCCCCCCCCCCTTTCATTTTTCTCTTTCTCAGTGTTTGGCTTGTAGCTTGAGGCGGCATCCGTTTAACTGTGTGTTTACACTGGTTTGCATTAAGAGCAGAGGACGTCATACTTTGACCCCGAACCCGTCTGTATGTGTGTCTGTGTTCTTGCTCCACATTTACACCAATTTATGGAGCTTTTGTGATCTTTCTCCAGGAGTGTGTCAACATAATGTCAGCAAATGGAGGCCACAGTTGCGTGTGTGGGTGTATGTGTGTTGACATGTATTTTTATGTGAAAGTTTACTGCCGCTGTGATGTCTGTTTCTCTTCCTCTTCGCCTTATTTTACCACTGTATATAACTGTAGGATGTTTACATTTTGCCTGCCACTTTGGATACAGTTGTCGTTACAAGGCTACAATTACTTAAAAAAAAAAAAAAAAACTTCCAACATATGCATGAATATCGTATTGTGTGTGTGTATATGTGGAGGGATGGAAGTAGGTACTTTTGTCTGTGCATTTATAAGCATATGTGCTAAGCTGAGACACACTACAGGATGTTACTGCCAGATGATGTTTAAAAAAGGGGCTTTCACATGACCTCAAGCACATCCAGCACAACTCAATGACATCTTTCAATACTGTGTTTTAAAACCATGACCCAGATGAAGTTCAGTGGCAGGGGGAAAGAGTGACGTACTGACAAAGAAAAAATGAAAAAAGTGTGAAAAGTAAAAGTTCATTACTCAATGAAAAGCTCTTAAGTGAAATACAACATTCTTTACATTTGCTGAGGAAGTTATTGCGTTTTTGCCCTTTTCTGGCTTAATCTGTTCTATCTATAGTCTTCTCCAATGGCTGTCAGTGGACCATGATATGACTATGATATCAAAACATGAGCTGCAGCGACCTGGTTATTTAGCTATTAAGCCTCCCAGCTAACAAATTGACCGCATTGGGTCTTGCGTTTAGCCAAACACCCTGATCGGGTAACTGTGCAGTGCTGCTGATAACACTTCTATTTGTGTGCTAAGTAATGCACATGATGGATTTTTTTCAGCAGATATCTATAACTGTTATTTACCGGCTTCCTGTTGCCAATGGTGATAACTAATAAATCACATTTTTCCCATATCAGAACGTATGAATGGCTAACATAATGTAAATTTCCTATTTGTTAGCACTGACTCTTACACATTTATTCTGCAGTTTAGTGTGAAACAACCTTCTTACAGTATAGTGTAGTTGTTACAGCAGACTTCAGAGCCTTAAGGCTAGTCTGCTAGCGAACCTGCCAGTAGGAGACTGACAGAACGGTGTTTTATATTTGTAAATTTTGATGTGATTGAATAAAATATAATGTATAAACTGATTAATGTCACACAAGGATAAAACTGCATGATGGTTGTCCTTCTCCATGTTAACCACCTCTTCCTAAATGTTAGGATTTGGTGCTGAGCTGTGAAATGTCAGCGGCCCTCCGAACATCGGGTCATGCATATGTGAAAGCTCTGTTACTGATCACTACCCGTCTTTAGAGCCCATTAGCCACTCAGCCTGCCAGCTGACACTAGACAAGAAGAAGTAATCATTTTTTTCCTCCCCAAATTCTTGACGGATAATTCATGGGACAATTAGAGCACTCCAGACGTAGCACTCTCATTACTGCTATGACATGATTTTAAGCGTCTATTATGAAGACAAACATTTGTATTTTCAGTCAGGGTGGCATTTGTTTAATAATGATTTTATAGCATAAATTATCACTTGAGGAAAGAAGATTCTTGGTTTGGCTTCGTCTAATTTTTGTAAACAAATCCAGTCTGAGTCACTCACAGATCATAGCCATGCCATTATGTAAAATCTGTTGCTGTGAAGACTGTTTTTTTTTTCCAAATCTACAAATGATAACACAAATCTTACCTCACTGCTGTAGGTGTAAGCTGGTTTATGAGATTATGTCCATTAGGCTTAAGGTGTGTGTGTGTTTATGTGTATGTGGGTTTGAACTGAACTGAAAGCTTAAGAAAAAAGAAAAGCTCATTTAGAAACACACTATTTTTTTTCTAAACTTCTTCAGTCTTTTCATTTCCTGTCTGTCCATCTCAAGGAAAAGTGTAGTTGGTTGGTAATCTGATGTAATTCTGCTATACAGTCACCAACACTAAAGATATTGGAGGGTTTCCTTTAGTGTGCCATTAAAAATTTGCCATACTGAGTAATGATAGCAACTCTTTCAGAATCTCTTGATATAAAAGTATGATGGAGCAAGACAGCACATTAGGAAACCTGGATTTTTAGAACAGAGTATGCAGTGTCTGGTTAGCTTATAGTTAGCTTATACTTAGCACTGATTTAAATCAAGTCATTACCTGCTTTAGGCTGGTTGTGATAGACAGCAGGCAAAGAGCAGTGCTGCACATTAGGATACCTTACATTCGATGAGGCTGCAGTCACACATGTTTATTACATGGACCCCTGACCTCACTTCAGCTAGAATACATGTCAAATATATTAAGTTTAAATTAAGTTAGTTTATTCCTGCTCTGTTGGCTAAATTTAATGGTTACCACCAAATATAACCAATAAAAGACCAAACACACACGCACATGTACATGCACATGCTTACATATGTACAAGTTACCCAGCCTCACCATGGATGAGTTGAAGGAGGGGTGAGCTATCTTGTTAGGTTGATGCACATATCTTACCCTCTCGCAACTTACTTACACACACACACGCGCGTGCGCGCACACACACACATGCATGCACATACACCAATCGGTCTCTATTTCCCTTGGCACCATGTTTTAGCGTGTGTCCCCACACATACACACTTATGCTCAAGGGACCCTTGCTACATGGCTGGGTAATGGAATTGTCTTGTCTCTCTGCAGACAGATTGCTGTGGAGGAGGGTGAATACCTAGAGCTCCATCTCCTCTGGGACTCTCTGTGTAAACCAGGAAGTATTTTGCCTCGCATGTAAGGCCATCGATGAAACCACTCAGCTTCCATTTTAATTTCTGCCCCTGCTCGTCACAGAGCTCGGCCAGTCATAATAAATACAAGATGCCTGCACAGAGGTTGTACACGTCCTTACAATCCAACAGTTTGTCAACCTTCGCCGGTCTCCCGGGGTCTCATTTCGGTCAGCAGTGGAAGCAGCCCAGTCTGCTGTAAGTTTTTTAAATCAGTAATTTAAACTCTTCAAAATTAAAATCCATATTCAGATGGTAAAACCTGGCTGTACATTTTTTTTATATAAATAGTCTTATGGAAATAGTGAATGACAACCAAGTTGAAAAAGATGATTCTAACTACTGTTTCCACCTCATGTGTCAGTGTGTGTTCAAGAAAACTGACCTCATATCTTTCTCTATTGTGCTGAGAAAAAAAACAAAGTTTGTCAAAACCTTGATTTGTCGATCAAAAGATTTATCGTTGATTCAAAAACATTGTAGAAATGTGTGAATTTTTATTATGTTTGCCCAAATCTGCGGTGCCACTGAGTGTCCTTGAGCAAGAATGGGACTGTCTACTTTTGCAGAGGGATTGCAATGTAACTGACCTCTGACTTCTCAAGAGAAAATACGACATTCCTGCAAGAATCAATAAAGCAAAAACTGAGCTGTTTTTTGTTCAGAAGGCTTGATAAGAATTTTAATGCTAAATGTAAACTGAGTTGGAGAACAAGTTAGTTGTCAATTTTTTTCCCCCACCATCTTCTGCATGGTACGTTTTGGACTGAAAATCTGAACATTCGTCCTTGTTTCTGTTTGCCTTTCTCTTTCCTCCCTTTCCTTCCGTACCCGTTCCTCCTCTTTTGTTCTGCTCCATATCGCCAATTTCTTGCCTCTCCATTTTTTGCTCTATTTGCAGGATAACAGCTACTCCCATCACTTTATTGTAGCAGACAACCATAACAAATGGGAAAATGTGCCGGGGTTTTGGAAGTCAATGGGAAGCCATGAGGGAAACTCAAACATATTACAAAAAAAAGCTATTGTGTGTTTTGGCCTCTTTGTATCCGTTGGGTATCAGGAGTAATTTGGCAAGACGGATTGTTTTCCCTTTCATTTTCTCACAATGCTACTGTTTCAAACACAGTGTGGCAAAAAATCATTAGTAGCGTTCAGGCTGTAGGAAACTCATTGTTTGCCTGCTTTTAATATTACTAATGTTTTGCTAACCCTATTGTCAAAATTCATGTTGGCATTGTTTGCTCAGGCAGTAAAAGAATATAATGAATGTTAACCTTTGGACATGCTCAAACGTCTTCTTTGGGAGTCAGTTTTCAGTTCTTTGTTGAGACAACCCTGATAAAATCTGGTTAGGCACAACACCCCCCTCAAATTTTTTAGGGTTAAAAGTTGTCATGTGCCATCCTCTCATCATCCTGATGTTAGTTTATATCTGAACTATGTCACTTTATTGAGATGTTGGAATTTTATCATATGAAACATACAAACTAAGGTTTAAAGAAAGTACAGTGTCATCATTAAGAAGCTGATGCTCACTCACAGACATACACATACGCTGTACACATACGGATTCAGATGTATCTAAAGCAGACTTTCAAAGGCTTTGAAGCTCTGCCAAGGTTGTCCTATGTCAAGACTTGACTCTAGTATTCTGTTTTTTCTTTTATTTATTTATTTCTACATAAGTTTACACTCTAACTCTACACCACTCTATTCAGCCATCACTTTTACTCATGTATCATTTTCCCCTGACTACAATTTTTTTTTCTCCTTAAAACTTAAAATTCTGACCCTGAACCTTTGGTTTCTATCTTATTCTCTTACCTTCCTTGCTTCTCAACTAATCCTCTTATACCATCCCCTGGTCTATCCCTGATTGCCTACTTTCTCCTCCTTTTGTCGTCTTTCTCTCTGTAGGTTTATATAAGCTTCTGTTGGAAGTCTCACACTGTGATGTACTACTGCTGGTTGTCATTTATACTAGTAGGTAATATCTGGGTGTAATTTCTATCCACAGTTCAGATATACACAATCTATTAAAAGGTAATCATCAGTGTTATCATGTGTCTGCAGAGAAGGACAAGCTTCTTTATAAAAAGAAAGATTGGTTAGAGGGAAAAGATGAAGTTGCAAACGCAATACTGTATGAGGCTGAAGTTAATAACAAGGGCCTGAAGATCGAGTTGGTTGGGCGAAGTGAAAGTCCCCCCCAGGAAGAAGCTAAAGTGGAGGGAGACTAGGTTAGATCAAGCACAGCTAGAGACAAAGGAGCTTAGTTTAAGGAACTGAGGCCTTACGCAGGAAATAGTGTGGATAAAGCAGGACTCAGGATCCTTGTGAGGATTTGACAAAAAATGTAATCGTGCATGTGGTGATGAGAAAAGACAAAATACAAAATGGGTAGTGCATTTTGTCTGTTAGAAAATGTGTTATAAAAAACACATTTATGCTGCTATGAAGGCTTTATTAGTTGATACCAAACAAGGACAAACACAGTCACATGATTAACTGCCATTTAAGTTAAAAACATATGGGATTAATCAAGAAAAATCTCTCCCAGGTAAATAGAGGAGATCAACTACATGATGATCAACCTATCAGCTCACTAAATATATTACCAGATATTAAAATGAGGTTGTCAAGCCACTACTTTATTAAGACATGGCAGCATATGTTTGTGATCAGACAGGCTGTGATTTTAGAGTTTGAGACATGTTCTTTCATGCTCTTGAAGCTATCATGTGCATATCTTTGCCTCAAGGCCTAGTTATTTGTCTCCATGCAACCCTGTGAAAAGAGACTGAGTGAAGACACAAACAAACCTGGAAATTTAAGAAAAGAAAAATGCAAAAGTGCCCACATTCTTGTCAAAAACAAGGGTGCAATGTTTTTGTGGTATTAAAGCTAACTGGAGCAAACTTTAGTGGCTGAACTTAAGCAGCTGGAGCATCACGTCTTGTCATCCATTGTGCTCCTCCTTGCACCAATTAAATTTGCAATGCTTCAGCTCCGTTCGACTCAAATGCTCTGCATGAAACAAAACCAATGAAGTATATGTGGTAATTGGCAGTGTTGCTGTCCTAAACCTTCTTGTTCTTTGCCCTCTTTTACTAATCGTACACCTTCTCTTACTTCTTGTGTCAATCTTTTAAATTTAGAGGCTCCCTCTTCATCTTTCTTCTTCTTCTTCTTCTTCTTCTTCTTCCACCCCTCTTCTTTATTGCAGTAAACATGTTTAAATGTGGCTCTGAGGGCAATAACTTATGCTTGTCATCAGTTTTATAGACCACTCATGGACAAAAGGATCAATAAAATGAAGAGAGCTTGGATTCAATGTGTTTCGCTCTTTCTCTTTCTTTTGTGTCTCTTTTCATGTGTCTCTCTTGCTCTCTGACTCTAATTGCCCATCCACAGGTAGTGGAATAAACTGACTGCCTGCATTATTATCTTGTCTTCTCTTTTTGCTCCGCTTTCCTTCAGTTGACATGTAGCAAAACAGAAATGTCTGTGCCTTTTGTGTCTCTGTGTTTGTTTGCGTGTGTGTGGGGATACAAAAAAGATTTAAATGTCAAATGTTTTTATAGGTAAAACTGACCAGTCCTGCTGACCCTTTCAGCCAGCTGTGTCACATCCATTCAGCTGAATTCAATGAATGTTTCCTCAACCTTGAAAGCCAAAAGCACACAAAAACTTGTTGTCAGAGACAAGCAGAAACTTTTCAGTCATGGATGCATCCAAGGATGCTTTGGCTGATCTTAAAAACTTATTCAAACTCCTTACTCAAAATCTTTCTTCTCTTAAAATGTTTCTTGTCTAAATGATAATATTTTTGTCTCAGTTCTTCTGCTATTTTACTGCTCTATTGTCTCCATATTTTAGCGTGCTGCTATTTAAAAGTGCTCATGTTGGTTGAAATTATTATCAAAAAGAAGGAACACTACAAAAGGACACCGGCCTGTGCAGAGATATATACATATCAAACTAAAAGGACATTCAGAGAGTGCACAGCTACACCAAAGGCCAATAATTCTCTTTTCTTATGCAAAATTCAAATGCAATCATATATTTGTCTTGATAAATTTCCAAAGCTATAATAATCGTGTAAGATATATTTATTTTAACTATTATCCAAACTGAGCTTTTTTATGTTCTTATATCTACAAACATTAAAATACATAAAATACAAACCTTGTATACAGGTGTTACATGTCCAATTGCCATATCTCTTTGGAAAGTAAAAGAAAAAAAGGATAATATTCACAATTGTGGCAACATTATGATTTTACCACTTCAGCCATTAAACCACTGTCCCTTGGTGATCCTTAATCACTACTTTCTGTGTGAAATTTGAGCACACAGCTACTGGTGTCGGCTACTCCAGAGGATCAGTGTCCCATGTGAATGAAGTATTATGCACAAAGATGAAATACGTCATACTGTGTACTTGTTGATTATGTTTAAAAAAACAAACTTACTAATGTCTACATGGGGTGATGTGAGGGTTCTTACCCTGAAACTTTAATTCTGAAGAGTTAAATCTCAGACAAACAAGCTGTGAGACACTCAGCACTGAGCCAATAAAGCTGATCGGTATTATGGAAAATAAAATGAAAACAAGACTCGGGTCTTACAAGGTGGAAGTTAAGCTTTTTAATAAACTCACTTCCTGAAACTACTTAGATATTCAGTGTGACATTTCATGACCAGAACAACTCATCAAAAATAGATTGTCACGTATCATCATAATAAAAGTTTAAATACCGCCGAAACCAGGTCTTACATAAAACATTGCATATGACTCACACACAGAGGTTTCTATTTTATAAATATACACAAAACCCTAATAATTATAATACGTATATATATATATATATATATATATATATATATATATGAGGAGATGGTCTGACTGCATTTTTTAAGTTGTCCAAATTTTCATCTGAATTCTCTGGATTTTCATCTCTGCTCTGAAGCCCCGGAATAGTTGTGTAGGCAAATAAGCAAGCGTCCTTTGACTCTCATCTACATGCATGCAGAGATATAGGTCAAATAACAAACCTGTGGTGTGTGCAGAAGTATGTGTGTGTGACAAAGAAATAGAGTGACAAAGAGTGACAATCTGTGTCTGTTGACAAAAAGAATGTAAGAAAAAAGAGAGGAAAGTGCCGATGTGCAAGAGAGCAGAGAACAAAACGTGTGCATGTTTGGATGTATATATTAAATTTAGGTGTACTGTATGTATTTATGCATCTCCATAAGTGTGTCCATGTTCACTTTATTTTACAGCACAGATCCTTATATTTATGCGTAATGGACCAGACTCTAACATAAATTCACACTTCGGGATAAAAGTGACTCCTCTATTTAGCATATTTGGACCATTTTTTGTCTAATGCAGCAAAATAATCTGCACTTCCAAGAGAGATTGTTTCTCACTCACTCACTGACTTGGTGATAACATACGGGCCGTCTGCTGGCACTAACAGATGTGCTTTTCAGAAGAATATTCTGCAGGAACAAAGAAAGACATCTGTGGCATTTCAAGTCATGTGCTGATTCAAAGTGGCCTTGTGCAAACCTGAAGCCTGAGCCTAATGCCTTTCTTATTTCAAGATAGTTTTTTTCAGCTCAGTACTGTCTGAAAAACACCTCCCAAGATGTCATGAAAGATGACAGATGAACACAGAATAATTGCTAATAATGTGATTTGGAAAGTCCAAGAAACAGTCTTGAACTTTTGGCCACTATCACACCAACTCAGGTATCCAAAATGCTCACACAACAAACCAGCTGGTCGGCCTATCAGAAAGAGCAGAGCTGAACGGTCCCACCATGAGATAGTACAATATGTTAATTTGCTTTTGTATATAGGCCCACACTTCTACACCATTGACCTGAAGTGATCATTGCAGCGCCTATTTGTGGCCTGATTTAGTGATATTGCCAGTTGTTTCATCCATTATTTGTTGTATGAACTATAGAGGTAACAGTAGTTTAAACAACAGTAGTTGGAGCTGTACTTTTAGCAAGAGGAGTATTAGTTATGGTTAAAGAACTAAAAAATATGGAGCATGTTGCCAGTGCTAGTAGCAACTGAAGTAGCAATAGGAGTTTTATAACACCAGAGGAAGCAGCAGTAGCTTAAATTCATACTTTTATTTGTGTCTGATTTGTCTAAAATCAGTTTTGTATAAACCTAAGTTTTAGTCAGATAGATACAGAGCTATTGTTCTTCTGGAGACGTCTCAATTCTACCAGCTTGTTGGTCCCGTGTTGGTCCGCTGTCTGGGGACCAGGCTGCTTAGAGCCTGGACTGGTTGAATGAAATGGTACCAAAGGACAGATACACACACAAAACACAGCAGCATGGGACAGGAAAGAAAGATCTGCAGGGACAGATATGGGAGAGATCAAAAAGGAAGCAGTAGGAGACGAGAGTGAAGTTACCTGCAGTGCATATCTCAGGAATAAATGAAACTTTTCACTAAACTCTTAGCTGTTGTGATTTCAGCCATCACCCACAGCGATACGATGTTGTCTCATCAAAGCTCTACAGAAAATAAGCCATTGTATCTTTTATGATTACTTGAGACAAATGAACTTAATTGGTCATGTAGGTTGTGAAGTTGGGTTTACTCAGGTAATGAGACTGAGCTTGGAGGCCAGGTCAGGTAAACTTAACAGGCAGCAGGCTCTACCCTTAGGCTGGTTAGTTGCATGGCTGTTGCCTTCCTCTGTGTTTACTCTGCCAGTGAGCTCTGTTTCTTTTAAGGAACTATGGCTTACAAATCCTTTATGAACATTTAAATAAAACAGTTTATGTGTGCATAACATTTTTCCATACTCGGTGTTGGTGCATTGGGACAAACAACATCCCTTAACTATGATACAATCACAACATTTCACAGTCTGTCTTAAACTATTTTTTAAATACAAAACAGAACTGTTTAATAAAATTCAAGAGATCTGAGATAAAAACAAAAAATAAATAAATACATGAAATGGGGAAAAAAGGGGACATGGGAAGTAGAAACTGTGCTTGTGTTTAGAATAAACAAACACTGCCTTCTGGATGTTCAGGCACACACACATGCTCACGCACACATGCAGACACACACATGTTGCGGTGGGAGGATGAAAGGAGTCTCACACAAACACAGCTCCCGTGTCGAATGAGCCGCTCTTATTGTGGAAAAACACAGGGATGTTGGTCTTGGCCGGACAAGAATGTGGGCTGTATTGGTGCTGTGTGTGTGTGTGTGTGTGTGTGTG
>JAQNCA010000013.1:4986360-5016749 GCA_029783725.1 Acanthurus tractus
TTCTTTTGTTCTTTTCTATTGTGTTCTGGTCAGTTGTGATGTGTTCTATTCTGTTCTGATTTATTCTTCTGTGTTCTATCCAATTCTGTTCTGTTCTATTTTACTCTGTTCTGTTCTGTTCCATATACTCTATTATGCTCTTTTCTGTTGTGTTTTCCCCAATCTATCCTGTGTTTTTTGTTCTGTTGTCTTCTCTGTTCTATTCATTTCTGTTCTCTTCTCCTCTGTTCTGTTGTATAATTCTAGTTGAGACATTCAGTAAGGAAGGCCTTTCAGTCGTATAACTCTTCAGTTTCCATTGTCCTACATTACACTACACCATCCTCTTTGCACAGCTATAACTTGGCCATGAATGTGTGGTTTTGTGTTGCTTAAATTATTCACTGAATATTTTCAGCTGTCTTTGATATCATCATGAATATTTTTATTGCAAAATATATTATTATCATTACCCACCACAATCATTTTTTTCATTCTATCAGTCAGCTCCTCTTTTGCTCTTTTGTTTTGAGGTAACAGGCAACTGAACCTGAGTTATTGCATCACCTTAAAGGCTCCAGTGCAATGCACCATAGGACCCACTGGGAACTGCCATCACAAACATGCTAAATAAAATGAAGAGGTGCTGTGCGGGTGTGTGCATGTTTTGTAAAATGAATGTCATCATGCTCAGTTATTGATTCCCTCTGCCCTCTCATGTCTCTTACTTTCTGTTTGCCTTTTTCTTAGATTCATTTTCACTCTCTCTTACCTCGGTCTTTTATCAAACTTCCATTTTTTTTCTCTTCTCCATCTCTCCCCCCTCCCACTCTATCTCCTCCTCCCACTCTATCTCTGAAGTGATTTAGTATCATGTGATTAATGACGACCATTAGAGGCTTCAACATCAGCGTGTCTTAGAGTTCACTAGATACAGCCCATGTAGCATCTGGCTATCCATGTGCGTGCGTTTGTGTGTGTGTATATATGTGTGTGTGTGTTTGTGTGTATTGCTGTGTATGGTCATGTACTGTTTGTATTCATGTGCCTGTGTGTCTACAAATTACCCTTTAGCAAAAGCAAACAAGGCAGTAACACACATAAAAATACTTTTTCCTAGTGGCTAATTTAGGCACACACATATTCATACGCATGCATTCCAGGACGTTTATTAAAAATGTAATTAAGGTTCAGACACCTTGAAATGCCGCTACATTAATTTGCGTACCATTGTCATAATCTTCAAATAGTAAACAAAGCTGAAATTATACCCTTTGAATCCTTGGAATAACATGGCCTGAAAAATGTTTAAACTAATTGAATTATGAACTTGCTTTTTAATGGAGGAGAGCAATAAAAACACAATAAAGGAAACCAGTCAGCTGTGTTAAATGCATTTAATGGCAGGGGCAAATAGTTTCAGTTGATATTAAAACTAATTTTCACGCATATCTTTGTTTCTCTGACGGTTTGAATTTTTCACCTGGACTGCAAATATTAAGACCAAGTCAGCTTTCCAATAAAGTAATCATGAAATACTTCCTACAAAATCATCAGTGTGTGAACATCCCCTTAGACTCTTAAGGGTTAATTAAGTTGTTATGTTGTTGTTTTTTGTTTGTCATGTATCAAGCAAGTAATTAAAAGTATTTGCCTCCCATATGGCTGCTTCTCTACACCACACAAGTGTTTGTTTGTCGAGGGATTGCTTTTTGAAAATAAAATCAGGAGCAAAGAAATTATTTTAAAAAGACATTTGACCCTGAAAGAAAATTACACTGGTTATAAATACACTGGAATAAACCTATGAACAAGATAGAAACACTCACTAAACTTTACAACGACGACAGTGCATTACAGCTGTTTTCCAGCCTTGCTGGCTCTTGTTTGTACATCATAAAGAGCAGTTTTGTCCTCTGTGTGAGTCTGATAAGGGGATTTGAGAGGTTTAAGGCAACCATACTTTGCACCTCCCATAAGCCCCATATTTATGTCCACTTTTTACCTCCATCCCACTTGACCTTGTTCCTTTTAATTCACTGGCTCCTTTTTTCTTCTCCTATTGGAATTACACAGAAGTATTTGCTCAATTTAAATTTGACAGACCATGATCTTGTTTTCATAAGACAACTGTGCAAATGGAAAACTCGTGGCTTATACATCGCTTTTGTAATGCACTCTCATACATTTACTGCTTACATTTGCTTTGGTTTACTGCGTGAACAGAGGAGTCTGTAAAAAAGTGTTTCTAAATATAGAAAAAAGAATCATATGATGGGGACATTCTTAAGATTTGAATACTTTTACATACATTTTGAAATACAATGACTTGTGTCTTGTGTTTCAAAGCAGTTTACAGAAAAAAAACTACAGACTTTTTTTATTGCAAATGTTAACTTCTGCTTAACTTTGTGTTCAATGTCATAAAACTGGAGTTTACTTCTTAAATTCACACTTCACCGTTTGCTTCTTGCAATGGAGGATCAGCCCACTACACCAACCCACAAACTCTGACAAGAGTTGCGAATAGTGGTTTGATTTTATTTGATTTTATTCATTTAAAAATCCTCAAAACTGTCATTTTGCAATTAAACAGGAGTCTGTTTTAAATGAGCTCATCTGCAGAGTGCAGTTTTTACAGAAATGAATGCCTGTCCAACAGTCACATACTCCAAAAAAGCTTGTAAAACGTAACAGGCCATGAACTCAAAATGTCGCTGTCTGCAAAATCCCAGTATTTATTGACTTTGCATGTGGTTTCCCATGATGTATTAGAGGAACATCGCATCACTCTTCTGCTCCTCCCTCCCTCGCTCCTCTCTAATTTTACCTATAATTCATTCTGTAATTGAATGTACCATCAGTCACATGGACCCGTATCTATGTTGTTTAGCCACGTGGCGATGAGGTAATGTTCCGGGCACTTAGCTGAGCAGAATAGCCCTTATCAGGAAAGTCCAACTTTTCTAGCAACTGACTTCCTATGTTTCCTAGGATACCTCTTCACAACCCATAGAAAATAAGCTAATTTATTTCACTCAGCATAGGACTTAATATGTAGACAGTAGTAATAAATTGAGGGGTGTTTTTTTCAGGACAGAAAAAGTGAGTCTCTTATTGAAAAAGCAAGATGTGACTGCAGCTGCACTGTCAGTGGAGAAAAGAGCATTTTCTTTCTCTGTAATAATGGATTTCTCTTTGTATGTTTGTTAAAATTCAGAGTGAACAGATAACTCTAACCCTTGACATCTCATTTCATCTACAATAAGTGAGTTTTCCTTACAATAAGAGAGACGCATCTTTTCACAGAATGGATCCTGAAGTTTTATGTACAGCGTTTAAGTATTTCAGGATGGACTTTGTGGACAACATAACCATCAGCCCTGTCTCATATTTGTTGTCTTTCATGGTTTGGTTTCAATTCAAAGAAACCTTGATTGTAGATTATACAAACATAGTTGAGACAATAGTGTGTTTCCAGTGTTAAGCCAACAGTTTCGTTAAAATCTCTTGTCTGTTTCAGCTTGACACTGCTTCCTGCCACAAAGTGAGGTCTATAAAGAAATAGTTTTCGGAGTTTTTTGTGAAAGAGCTCGACTGGCCGGCACATAGCGCTGACCTCAGCCCCACCCAACACCTTTGGGATGAAATGGAACGCCAACTGTGAGCCAGGCCTCATCGTCTAACATCAGTTCCCAACCTCACTTATGCTCTTATGGCTATGCTCCAAAATCATGTGGAAAAATTCAAGTTTTGTCATTTCAGGTGCTCAGGATAAATACTTTATCAAACCCACTGAGAGGAAGATTTAGTAGACAAAAATGTGGCTGGAATTTTGCAGCATTCTCCCTTACAGACCTCCATATTTTCCTCCAACCAAAACTCTTTTTTTATCCTTTATCCTCTTCCCTTGTCGAGAGGTTTCGTAGCCTCTGGTCTCTCCGTCTCCTTCTTTCCCTCCTTCTGTGTCGATCTATCCCTCTCTGGCCACGGACTGTCACCTTATGTTTAGCGTGAGTAGCGATGGAGAGGAGAAAAAAGTGAAGGGAAGGCAGGCGAGAGCAGGAAGCTATGCATGAGAGGAGGAAAAAAAACAGGAGAGCAGTATGGGAGCTCAGGGTGACGGTTGAGATGAGGATTTGGTGTGTAGGATTTGTATGTGTGTGTGTGTGTGTGTGTGTTTCTGACCAATATACACAAAAAGAGATCTATGCATTTGTGTGAATGTGCACTCTGTGTGTTTGAGCTTACTTTTGTGTCTTTGTGTTTGTTTGTCTGGAGGCTTTTTTTTTAATGTGTGTGTGTATGTGTGTGTGTGTATAAGGATGGACGCACCCTCAAAGAGTGGTCCACGGCAGGGGGTCATTCATGATTTCATCACCCAAGCGCTACATAAAGCTCTCTCAAACACTCCTCCTTTTCTGTCAGCCCCTCTTTGCTTCTTTCCCATGCTCCCTCTCTTCCCGACAGCTTTCTTCACACTGTGTTTTCTCTGCCCTCTATGCTATTTTACCATTCTCCAGACGTCAATGCTCTCCCTCGCTTTCTTTTTTCTCTCATCTGTGGATTTACACCACTTTTGCCCTTATCTCCTCCTGGTCTTCTTTGATTTTATCTCCATTCTCAATCCTTTCTCATGCTCTCGACTCTTGTTCATGCCTTGTCTTTCGTTTTCTGCCTCCTTTCTGTCTCAACTTTTTTTTTTTTTGCTTTCCTCCTTTTTTCTCTCTGTCTGTAAAATTATGCAGAAGCATGAATCGAACCTTTGAACAGAAACATTTAAAACCACCATCTCATTCATATATAGATGTGCGGGCATATATGCACAATCAAGCACATAAGCACAGACTGCTGGTGAAGGATGAAATCATTGCTACAACATAAAATAACTTCATTTTCTTTTACACTATTCTCTTTCATTGGAAATAAACAGCTGGAAATTGCGCAGAATGTCAGGAAATACTTGAATATGTT
Source organism: Acanthurus tractus (assembly GCA_029783725.1). Taxonomy (NCBI): domain Eukaryota; kingdom Metazoa; phylum Chordata; class Actinopteri; order Acanthuriformes; family Acanthuridae; genus Acanthurus; species Acanthurus tractus. Next base: position 4,991,314 of record JAQNCA010000013.1, read on the forward strand.
CTTCCATATTTTTTATAAAATGAATGCAGAAGGGGAGAAAGGAGGGTGCTTGAAATAAGGGAGAAATCAACTATGGGCAGGCAGAGGGTTTAAGTGGAACAACACTGGTGGTTCCTGGGTAGTCAGGCTCTTCTCGTAGGCTGTGCTTGTATTAGTTCCTATGTGTAATTATTTCCAATTTTCTAAAGCTTCTTATCACATTTTGTGTGGCTTGTAACTTGTAACACTTCACTCTCATCAACTAAGGCTTTAATCAACGGGTGATAATACCAAGTGTCATGAACTTTCCCAGGACAACAGCAGATGACATGAAGGCTGGTTGATAGCTTTCATGTCACAAACTCTAAAATAATTAACTTAAATGCAACATGCAGCCATTTTTGATGCATCTGTAGTTGCTTGATGTTAATCTCATACCTTCATTTTACCAAGTGTAGTTAAAGACAGAAAGGTATATACCTGTATTGACTGAAAATGCGTTTTTCCTCCAGGGGTTCCCCTTCACATTTGCATTACATATATGGCTCAAAGTAAAAAAAGAGAAAACAAGTAATATGGAACATCTATGGTGTTTCATTTTTGATTTGGTTTTAATTTCACTCTCTTAGACCAAGGGTTGCTATCACTACTCAAGGGGCAAATGCAAATTGTGGCCAGCATTGAGTGGCTCACTTTAGTATGACCATCAGGTAATTATTATCTGTAATTTTGTGACCAGAGGGGTCAGTGCAGCTGAGGCCTCATTTTAACTGAGGACTGCCAGTGAGTTGAGCCACTGATGTGTTCACAATTAAAAATCCGAACGAACAAACAGACTAACTTTTCTAAGCTTTATTTTTTGTATTTAAAAAAGCAAAATAAAATTCCTTAGCCATGTTTGTATTTTTGTTTTGCCTGCAGGCATTTAATTACATTTTTTTCATACTAGAATTCATTATTACTTACATGATAAATAAGCATTTTTGGCGTTTATTTAATTCGCATATACTGAAAAAGCCATGTGCAGTTGCATAGTGCTTTGAATAAATGTGCCTCATACCCCTAATTAAATGTTGCAGGTGGAAAACAGTATATATCCCACTGTCAGATGACTGTGAGGATGCAATTATCCCAAAGGGAAGGCTTTCATATGTTTTACAAACAGTTTTATATGGTAAGTATTGGAAAAATCACCTCTTGACCTCTCACAGTACAGACTTTCTAATACTCAATTTATTACCTTATTTGCAATGAAATTGCCTCCCCGCTGTTGTGTGCAAACATCTCAAAAACATTTTATATAGAAATTGAAACACAGAGTTTGAGATACAGAGCTACAGTAACTCCAAAGGACACCAGCATCTGTGCTAAGATTATGTAAGATTATTGTGAGCAGCTACAGTTAAGAATGGTTGTAATGCCAAATTGTTTTGTTTTCTTTTGTTTTTTTCATTGACATCAAATTAGGTTTTACATTATTCTTTGTTTTATAAGAGGCACTTTTAAGAGCAAAGATGACATCCCCGATCACCAACAAGCAGAAATCTTCTTACATAAATTAAAACTATTACAGTGGTCATGAACCTGTGCTCCATGTACCTCACAACAAAAAAATGGTAGCAAAACTTTAAAATATTTCAAGCTTAAACTGCCTAACCTATATAAATAAATGAATAAATAAATAAAACAAAAGAATACAGTGAAGCATTTTCTAAGTTTGGAAAAAATGCCCCAGATGGGGAAAACAAAGGTTTTTCTGGTTAAAAAAAATCAAAAAAAAAAAATCTTGCCACTGTGACCTCTTGACTGTCCCTCTTAAAGGCTGGTTTGTCATATAACAATATTGACGCTAACCATGATATTTACAAATAAAATACTAACATGATGACGTAATATCATCACAACATTAATGATAATATTGTATAAATAATACTGCATGTTAAATTAACGCACATTAAAAATTTATTTGACAAACAGCATTTTTTTCTCCAATTTTCCCGATACAAGTATTAAACAGTCACAGTGAATAAGTCATTCTTATGAATTAATCGTGCAACAGAATCCAAATGTTGTCACAGACATATTGCAAGATGTACCATCATCTGTCTCCTAGACAATTTCATCACTTTTATTATCAGACTTAAAGGTCTGATGAGATATGTGATGGGTAAAGCTCCATCCATGAGCAACACATCAAAAGCATAATTTGATAATTGTAGTGCTCCGTTTTGAGAAAGAGTGTGGAAATACAGGAACAGTGTGTAGGCCTTTTTTCCCTGAACTGAAACATGAAATGACTGTCGTCATGGAAATATATATAACATCTGCCTCTTTCTCTTTCTGCATTTTTCTCAAACACACTCAAACACAGATGCACTACAGGACAATAGGTCTTGTGGATGATGGTCTTCTTTCGTCCCTCTGCTGGAAATGCAAACACACAATCAGTCTCAAACATGCACACACCTCATTGGCATGCTCATATGCCTGCACATGTTCTGTAAAATACAAGGAGGCATTAAAACACCAACAATGCTTCTATTCACTTTGGCCTCATGCCAGCCGGCACACAAATACACGTGCACGCGTTTACACACCACAGAGCCTATAGAGCCTCAAAGACAAGTGCTTGCAGGTTATGCAGCTAAAATGAATGCATGCATGGTCACACATGCACACGTTCGGCTCTGTATGTGGACTTCTACAATTACACAGGAATATTTTGATAGAAAATTCCCTAACACCCCAGGTGACTGACCCCCTGGTGTTGAAAAAATACACATTCCCCTCACTCACTTGTGCACACACAGAAATGTTTCCGTCAGCCAGATGAAATTGCCCTTCAAAGTAACCGCACAATCATCGGCAGCACAGTTCTGACCAACTACCCTCTACAGCTTTCAGATTTTTTTCTGTCTGATCTTACTGCAATATGTGAATGAGTGTCCTATATGTCTGATTGCGTGTGCATATGTGTGTGTGAGTGTGCAGACAGGAGAGAAAAGGTCCATTCGCAGGTGACATCGGTGGTATTTGTGTGCCACAGCACGGAGCGGTTAGTCATGTCACATTCCATCCGCATCCAGCTCACACCGTGGCCCACCCTTTGATATTCTGTGTCACACACACATGCAACCTTACACATTCTGACACACACATGTGGCAAGCTAGTGCGCTTTCTTCAAACTTCCTTTTTAACTTAAAAAGAATAAGAAATAGATTTTATATAACTTGGATTCCTTAACCTTTCACTGTCCTATATTGAAATAAAAAAGTTCATGTAATAAGAACAGGCGGTGAATGACATGTTGCACAAAACCAAACCCTGTAAAACGATTTGTCATTGCACTGAAGAAAGACAATATCGACTTTTATCAAGTTCAAGAGACTGTGCTCTTCTAGCACTAGGGCACACAGGTGCAAGTGACAAGAACGCAACTGAAGGAATACACATCTCCGTTCAGTGCAGATTCCACTAATGCAAATGTAATGTATATGTATGGCACTTAAGGTACATTTAAATCTGCAGGTGATGGCATTCAACAGGTTATCATAATGCACTGAGCAATTTAGCAATGTGCCAGCGGAATGTGGGGTGGAATAGGTCTATTAACTGATAAAAGAACCTAGATTTAAATCTTGTAGATATTTGTAATTATCCACAGTGCATGTTATAGCTGAAGGATAATTCAGTGAGACACTGAACCATAAGATTTCACATGGTCCCTTTGAGTTAAGAAAAAGGAGGCAAAGAACAAAGGTAAGATTCCCTTTCCCAGGACTCACATTAGTAATGTGATCCATTCTTTTGGTTTTGAACCTGCTGTCCTTGTAGCTTTCTTCTCAAAGATCCCCCCACCACCACCACCACCTCCGTTGGGAGCCTCTTTTCACTGTCAGATTAAAGCTTTCCAAAGTACATTATGAGCATCATACCTCTTGAATATTTTCTCTTTGCATTTAAGTGGACTTGAGAACAATGAGCTACTCTCTTACAGATATTTTCATTGTAATAGAGAGCAGGCCCAGACCGGCTCTCAACCTGCCAGAAACACACTAATGTGTTTATAATGAGGAACAAGTGTATTATGACTCATGTCACTATGAATAAATTTCAAAGTGAATCATCTCTGATGTTAGATTTCTTAATGCACTCCTTTCTTATCCACTCCCGTGTATGACATTCTGTATGGGAGTGTTTGTAATGAAGTGGAGTAAATATTTCATCTGGTTGTGTCTGAGATTGCCACCATTTTATTGGATTATGCATTTTCTAATTTTATTCCAGAAGAAACAAAATTGAAACAAAATTGTAAATAGTGAGGAGTGAATACTTTATACTCTATGAAATGCTTTTTGATACCACTCAAATTATTTTTATGCGGAATTGCAGGTTCACTTAGTTCATTACAGGCAAAAACTTTTAAATGATTGAAAAATGAAGTTTGTATTCAGTGTTGCACCATAGCCTAGATTCTCTGCATTTCAGAGTTCCTGAAGAAGGAGCTCAAAGTGGAAAATGAATAAATGTTTTTCTAAACTACACTCTATTATTTGTTTAGACTGAAAAAAACATTCCGACCACAGATATCCTGTGTGAAACCAGACAGGAGGTTGCGTTGTTATGACAAGCAATCTGCAAACCTGTGGCCTTGGCTGGGTCTGTCCATGGCCTTGTCCCGTCTGCCACTGTGTGGGTAAATAATTGAGCATACTGTATATAAGCGTGTGTGTTCAGTTGTGTGTATTCAGGTCCAGTGGTTGTTAATGGTAGCAGGTCATGTTTAGCCACAGGAGCTCTAAAAACCAGAAACCTCAGTATATTCCAAACTCAGTGTAGACTTTGGGAAGCGGTTATACTTTGGGAACACACACACACAACGATAAAATAAATAAACAAAATAAGATAGAAATACAACAATAATGAATGGTTTCCATACATGGGGATACTTTTACAGGATGTTTTCATCAGAACAAAATATATTATGTTACAAGCAATTTTGAAGTATGTAACTGGCAAAGATGGTTTGAAAGTGACTGAGATCAACGGCAGAAGACTGGAGCTGTCTTTCACTAAATCTCCAAAGGCTTTTTTACACATCACACTTGGGAGAAAGATTTCTACTTTTCTCCTTTTTCTTTTTTTTTTCTTTTGTTAGAACCGTTGAAGTGTGACAGGTGTTGTCAAATCCAAGTGCAGTGCAGGAAAGCTGGCCACCTTAAAACGGTGATCTGGGCTTCACTTCAGTCAAACTCCATCGATCCCCTGGGGTTCAGACCAGATGTTAAACATTAAGTTAAGTAGTATGAGTCTGTTAGGGTGCATGATGGGTTAAGGTAGTCCGGTGTTATGTCTTGCGGACAGCAGGGGAGCAAGGGTAAATATGGGCAAAAACAAGGAGACAGAAACATTTATGATTGAATTTGATGGTATGACGTGAATGATAAGATTCATTTGAACAGTTTGAGCGGTTGTAAGTGTTTAAATTATGCCTTTACTTGTGCACAGATTTTCAGAACTCTACCCGTGACTGCAAGAGAAAACAATGACCAGACACTCATGACAGATTTCAGTACTTCACAGTTTTCAGTATTTGTGCTTTGACCATATTTGGGTCCATTCTCAGCCACAGAGTTCATTCTTCACACCTTCTTGTCGAAGTTGCAGCTGTTCATCTTCCATCAAGCAGTTTTATCTCTTACTTACTCAACCTCATCCTTTCTGTCTGCTTCTTTTCAAGTCTCTGTCTTTAGCATACAGCGGGGATGAAGGCAGCCATGGCGTAATCTTCTGTCTAATCTGTTAATCCAATTAATAATCACACAGCCATTATTCTACCCAGTCATAATCCCCTTCCAAAGACTTAAACCACACATATAGACAGGAGCCAATGCACAACATAGAAAAATAAAAAGACAAAACAGAAAACCGCTCAAACATACAAAAGCCAAGAAAATCAAATTTAAATACAATTCAAAATACTTCACACAAGAACATCAACAAATAACAGGACAAAGCAATAAAGCTAGTTTTAGCTTATTTTTTCAGTAAATCTAGTATGCTCTGTTTTTCATCTCCACATACCAAGTATTTGGTGTCATGTCAAAGGGTAGAAGACATCAGTGGAGCCTTTTGTGTAACCCAGAGTTTGGTTAAATGTGGTGTCTGTATATGTATACGTTAAAATGTATTGTTTTGGTTTTTCCAGATTTATTTTGATATGTAGTGAGTATTGTCTTGCCATTCACCTCTCATGCAGTAGCTGCAAGTATTTAGAGTTGCAACATTTTCAGAAAGTTGTTCAGGCAGCATTGCTTGGGGACTTGATCTGAAGCTGTCGGCAGATTGTGATATCAAAAGATGCCCGAGTTCAAGAGGTGATGTCCATAGATGCGAGGTTTTTCACCCCCCTCCTCAGGCAAAAGTTGGAAAGATGCAGAGTTCTAGAGGGGGCATGCTTTATTTAGGCCAGTGTTGTTTGAGTTATGTTTTGGTGAGCTCAAAAACAAGACTGAAATGTCTCAAAAATACTGTTTAAAATTACCCAATGCAGTTTTTAGCTTTGAAGGTAAATAGCAGGTGTTTTACTTTAAAAGGACAACTTACCACTCATCAGTGCAAAAGTGTTACTGTTTGTGAAGGGGTAAAGCACTGTTTTATAAGAGGCACACGCCAGGATCAAGTAGCAGATGATTTTAGGATGCATTTTTCTCCCTAGCAGCAGCGACAGAGTTTTTTTGAAACATTTTGAACAGCTAGATTAGAGCTCACACACATAGTACTCTTTTACACTGTATAGCATCCTGAAGTTTATTTTCATCTCAGAAGAACACTGTGAAGTCATCATTTTAATACTGAGTGGGTGATAGAGAGGCTTTTTGAAGCTGTCAGCAGCTGAGATGGGAAGACATGGACTTTTCTTATCATAAACAATTTGAACAAAAAAAGATTATTTTTTGTTTTGTAAAAAACAAATATTTTCCTTGAGGAGGTTTAAATCAAAGAGTTTTATCTAGTGTTTTTCTTTTTTCCTGTCTAACATTTCCTCCTCCAGGTTTGTTTTTTGTTTTCATCTGATCAGGTTTAACTATTGGGATAACATCAGTGGCAGCCTAAAGCTTATTATTAAAGTTGTTCTCTAAATTATTACAGGAGTAAGAGTAAATTGGTAAATACCTTGTTAGCATCCCAGTAGCTTCAGAGTGATAAACGGGGAAGAACTGAAACTGTATTTTTACACTTTTCAAAAGTTGAAAAACATCATAATGTACACAAAATTCTCTATGGAGCCTTATCCATTCCTTTTTTTTTTAACCATAGAGGAGTTAAAACTATAAATTGTGATCATTTTAGTACCTCAATATAATTAAAAACATATGACTGGTTGTAATTAATCTGATGCTGTCTTTGCAATGAGAATGCATATAGACAGCTTGTCTCAAATCTGACCCCAAATGGGACATGAGCTTGTGAGCGTGTAAATGTGCCCGATGCTTCAAAAAGCAGCTGATGCACAAACGATAATTCATTCGCCCAAAACCACTTAGCCTTATTAGTCTACGACAAGAGATTAATATTTTAAAACCATAAACAACAAAAAAACAACAACCAGAGGAGTCACCGAAGCACCATAACTCAGACCCAGGCCACTTAATGTTATTGTAAACCAAATATTTAATATTTCAACCATAAAGTAAAACAAACAGACAAGCTCTCTGTCCAGCAAGAGGCCCATCCATCATCTCCTTTTAAGTCTTGCTTTTTTATTTTTTTCTACCCCCTTCTCATCTTGTCTCACATGGATTAATTTGTGTACAGTGTGTGTTTATGCATTGTTGTTAAGGGGTTTGTTTTCGGTTTATCAAATTAATCAAATGCCCTAAATGGAGCAGCAGACTGTCTACAAGGAGGAGGAAGAGATTAGGGAAATCAATGGGATGGTAAGAATGAGAGAATTGAAGAAGAGAATGGGAGAATCATGAAACAAGTGAATGAGGCAGAAAAAAAGAGGAAGGAGAAGGAATCTATGAGAAGAGAAAAGCAGAGCAGATTTCAAGAGAGGATTAAAGTAAGATTGAGAGACGATTTGAATGTCTTACAAAGCACAGCGAAGATATGATGAGAGAGGGATGGAGAGGGAACAGCAGCGAAATTAACCAAAAGAGGAAATAAGTGAGTCAGAAATAACACATGATAATGCATTTATTTCTTTTGAAAAGACAGAGAATGTTTAAAAAGAAAGGAATATCAGGCAGGCAGAGTAGCAGGATGAAAGAGGATATTAGCGACTGTCCAGGTGATCAGTTCTTGTTGTTGTTATTGCATTGAGGCCCTGATTTAGTCATGAGTCAGCTCAAACATAGCACGCCATCAGTCACACACTAATGACTAGCTAGCTCAGTGTTTCTGCGTGAGTGTGCGTGTGAGATCGTGTCCTTGGTTTACATGTATTTGCGTGGTCCAGCTGTCATTACATTTTTGGCTGTGAAATGCGCTTTCCTCTTTGTACTTGCAAAGCCCAATTTGGTAGAAATGAGTGACTGTAAATAAGACTAACTGAGAAAAAAAGATCACTTTCAGATTTTATGGCCCTGTTTTTGTTCTAATTGAATCACTTTGGTGATTTTTGCAATGAGGACAGACACAATATTTGGAGCAAATGAACGGTAATGATGAACGAATGCATAAACCAGGGAATTACGATGAAACACTCAAGAAAGGGTAGATGCATTTAAATCTTCATCAAACATAACATTTCATAGGGTTATAACTGGACAGTCTGTGAAGGATTAACAGTATCTGTCGTATGTAAGTGGAACATGCAGATCTGTATCCATATTCACTCACCTTTACACTTTGAAAAGGCCATTTTGCTCTAGTCTGTGTGTGGAGAGACCTGCTGCTCTTCTGTCATTGCACATATGCAATTACATAGGGCCCTTAATGTTATTTATACTAAGTGTGACAGATTAGACCTTAAGCGCTTGAACCTCTAACTACTTATTAATGCTCATACATTACTCCTGAAGGGGCTACCTGTGATACTGTATGACTTATGTTAATTAAATGGATACATGTAGGAGGACTAATCTAATAACTGGTGTAATTATTGCCTGACTGCCATTGTCTTTCTTATTTCTTCTGTAATTGTTGTCGTCTTAATTGGTTCAATTAGCAGTCATCAATACGCCATCTGACAGCTGGGTCTACAAGTCTTATGTTTTGTGTTACTCGAGCCTTTATTGAGATTTTTATGGACTGGAAGTACGATTGATTGGAAACTAAAGAGGATCTGGTTCGGATCATTCCAGCTGATTCTGGATTTCATGGACTGTATCGGTTCTTAATTTCATCCCCAAATGTTGTACTCACCATGGATTTTTGTGTATGTTAAACTCATCTGTGGTTACGGACGCACACACCAACGCACGCACACGCACACACTCACGCTCACACTCACACAAACACGCACAGTATATTATTTACTACTCTCCTCTTTGCTTGCATTTGACAGAACCCTCCATAATTAGTTTGGCCAAGGCTGCTCTGCTGTTTTTAATGGGGTGAAATTATTTCACTGCATCAGCACAGAGGTTCAGAAAAGTTCATCTAACCGCTCGATACCTCAAACCCCTAAAACTTTGTGTGTGCTTGTGTGCGTAAATGTGTGTGTATGTGTGTGGAATGTGGGCGTATCCTGTTGTGCTCTCACATGAATGTGTGTGCTGTTCTGTTTTGAATGTGATAATGACTTATTGATCTGACAACAAATTAATTTGTCACCATGGAAGTCTGCCTGATAGTTAGTGCCTGATGCGTTTTCTTCCCATCATTCATTTGTTTAAGTCCAACTCTCTGTCGCTCCCTCCGGCTCCAGTTTCAGTTTTCATTCCTCGGACTCGTTCTCTTTTTCTGCGATTCCCTTCTCCCCCCTTTCACTCCGTCAGAACGAAAGACCTCGCCTTGATGTGGTTGTGCTGAGATATCCCAGGGAAAGCAATCTGTCTTGTGTGATTTTGTGGTCAAAAGTTAGAGTTTCACGCAGCGGTAGCCATTGTAGGAGTCCCCACATCCTGCATCTATCCCACTTTTCTACTTTTTACCGTGTAACCGCTGTGGAAGACCACCATATCCTGCAGTTATCCTCCTGGTTAGCACAGCTGTTTCCAAATGATTCCTCGTGAGGTTGAAGTATTGAAGTAGCAGAATTGCATTAAAGAAAGCACTCTGAGAAATTAGAGCGATTTCAATTTTAAGATTTGCTTAAATCATTTCATTTTGTTGGCTTTTAGTGTGACTGATATACTGTACATTTATAATGTGTGTAGTCTTTTATGTGAGATCGCATCGTATCCTTTTATGCCATCTTCCCTTTTAATAACATGAAGTGCTCTCTGACAAAGTTGTTTGTGTTGAAGACTCTATATAAATGAGCAGACTTGACTTTTTGATGGCAATTAACCACCTTGAACTTGTACTTTTTGTGTATAAAGTATTTATTAGGTCCTCTGTGATTCAATGACTTCACACGGTATCTCTTGTAAAAGCCACAGTAGGTCAGCATCGTGTCAAGAGCATCTTAATAAACTATAAGTGCTGAGCCTTCTGTAAGTGAAACTGCATCTTGTGTCTTTGCACACTGAAAACGAACTGCTTGACTTTTCACTTTTACCTACAAGACATATAATCTGTTGTCTAACCACCCAGTCTATTAAGTGCTGAAGGCCAGAGAAGCTATGGCTATTTTTATGAAGAAGAACATCTCTACAGCAACTACAACAACAAAAGAAAAAGGCTTTTTTGTTCATATTCAGGCTAGAACCTGCCTTTCTTTTATTCACAAGAAGATGAAACAATGTAATGTCACCATTCGTACATTTGAAAAGCTTGTATTTATTTGGCATATTCAAATGTAAAAAACAATTAGCACAATTAGTGTTGGAGCCACTAATTAATTGATTTGTCTCTGGTGCTAATTTGTTATTCTTAGTAAATGGAGTGTTTTGGCTTCACTAAGTTCTCAGTTTCAGTCTAACTACATGATTAAGATCTCCAACACAGATGTATTTGTCGTTAAAGAGCGATCAGACTGAACTGGCCTGCATGGTGAAACTTTGTCCTCCTCAAAAGACTGAAGAGTTACCCATGTGCTCACTGCCGCATATGTAAAAACTTGCTCTTTTTGGGATTGTGTGTGTGTGTTTGTGTGTGTGGTGGTGGGGGGGTAGTGGGGTCTGTCTGATTCCTCTAAAGGAGATTAATGAAAGGAGTACAAACAGTGAAGGAGGGAACAGACGTAGGGATGAGAGAGAGGCCGTGAGGGAGGGTGGGGTTAGGTTGGAGGGCTGTAGTGGTCGGGGAGGTGTGTGTGTGAATGCGTGTCTGTGTGTGTGTGTTGGTTGGGGAGTCCTCTGTGAAGTCCATTCATGCCCTGCTGAATCAATGGAATTCTTTCTCCCTCTCTCTCTGGTTTTCCCTGTGTCTTTCACATTTTCCCCCCTCTCTCTCTCTCTCTCTCTCTCTCTCTCTCTCTCTCTCTCTCTCCATCATCTGGTTATTCTCTGTCTGTCTGTCTCTCTCGCTCTCTCTCTCTCTCTCCCCCTCTCTCGCTCTCTCTTTTATGGATTTTGTCCCTCTCTTGCCCCACATTCCTCCCCGTCTTGCCTGTCACGGCCTTATGTCTGTGATGTCATTCAGGACAAAGAGGGCAAGCCTGCCTGGAATGTGAGACTGACTGAGAGAGACAGTGAGACAGTGAGGGAACCGGAGAAAGGATAAGAAAAGGTTTAAGAGACAGAGAAACCCGGAGATGGAGTGTGTGCCTGAGTGTCCAAAAAGTGAAGAAAAAGCCTTAATTTTTGATAGAATGTTACAGCTTGTGCCTTTTCTGGTTTCATGAAATTTTGTGAAAGAGATAAGAATTCATAGCAATATTTAAGTTTAAGAAAATTCCTGCATATTTTTAAGAGCAGAGGTTTTAAAAAGGTTCCCAAAGATGTGAAAGGGACCACTGCATGTTTGTTAGGAGAAAGTGTATTTAGGCTGTTGATTTGGCCTACTTATCAACACGGTCAGCATTTGGTGAAGCAGCCAAGGGTTTGACACGCAGCTCATTAAGATACTAACAAGCCCAAAGTGCCCAGTTGCTGCAGATTGCATCAAAAATTCTGCACCTTCTCAGAGTTTTTTGCTCAATCAAAAATAGACACTCGAACACCATTTACATATTTCAAGGTTCAGTGTGAATAACATTTTCTGAGGATCTAATTTTAACGAAACAAGCATCCACAAATCTTAAAAAAATTTTTTTTTTTTAATTTGTGTGCAGTTCTCCCATAGGTACATTTGAAACAGGAACTCCCAACACCTTGTTCAGCATATCTTTATTTTATAGAAGTATTTTTGTTGTTGATGTTCAATTTCAAAATACATATGTATATAGTGTTCGTTGGTGGATTGTATGTTTTTCACTGTCTCCAATGCAAAATTTTATTTCAATTTTACATCCATCAAAGCACAATGTCGTTCTAAAACTTATAGTATGATTATCCATCAAGTACAAGGAAAAAAGGCGTAATAGGACGGAAAAAGAGGTTCAGATAAACTAGTTTTGTATCACACATTGCATTATTAATATTTGTATGGTGGGCCAAAACATCAGACTGTTAACTCCTGATTTTACCAAACAGCCAAACTTTTTGACTCGACTTAAGTTCTGCAAACATCATTAAAACAGTATTCCTATAGGGATGTTGAAGTTTGTGTTGCCGTTCTTTGGTCTTTTATCCTTTCAAAATGTCAGATGTCTTAAACATCTCAAAATAACGAATTGCATGAGACAGACTTAGTGACATTCGGGACTACCCACCTCTTTTTTTTTCCATTTTATCATGAAACTTTCAGTGTGACACAGTGATGAGTTACAGCATAACTAAGAAATAATATAACAGTACAGCTTGGTTAGGTTTCAGTTCAACTAAACTTCATCAGATAGAATCAATTTAGTGCCACCAAAACTAAACATTCAAGTCTTTCTTAACTTTGACTTGTTTCTATGATAAGTTGAAACTGTAAATTTCATACCTCTAAAATGGAAAATTGTTTTTCTTTTCTGAGACTTGAACATTGTTAGCTGTAGGGATTCATAGTGGATTCTGTGTGGATTAATTCAAAACAGAACAGAATAACAGTCTTTATTTGTACAACTTGTCACAGTCCAGATTACACAATGCTTTACACAAGACGACAGATCAAACATTAACAATATGAAAGCAAAAGCAAAACTTACAGGCGTGAAAGATGTTAACTGAACTCAGTATTTTGAAAAGAAGTTTAAAAGACAAAAGAGCCTGCATAAAATTACAAAAAACAGACTTGATATAATGCAACATAAGTGTGCTTACAATTTTGCTGTGATTTGATAAATTGATTTGCAGTTTGGAAACAAATGTTAATGGAATAAGATGCATTCGCAGATGTCAGTTAGTTCAATTCTCCATCAGGTTACTATGGAGCCTGATAGCATTGTATTCCCCATGTCAGTTCTCGTCAAAGGCATTATCTCCTGTTGTCGATGACGTAACTGGCAAAAACGCATCACGTTCCCATAAGAAAGTTGTCTGTGAATAGGAAAAATGCATTCAAAGATCCTTAAAAATTTAGGGGTCAATTTGTCCAGAAATTAGGGGTCAGCGTCCTCATTACTACCTTTGGTTGCGTCTGTTGCCAGGGAGCACTTCCCTGTGGAGTGCAAGGGAACTATTTTGATTCTGACAGTGGCCTTTCTTCTGACGCCGTGCTGGCGTGCATGTTCTCACATACCCATGTTGTCATTTGGGTGCGCAAATAAATGAATGGATGTAGAACATAGCAAAGTTCCCAAGATTGTCAAGCACCTGAATGAATAAACCAGCTTGCCAGCGGCGCAGGTGCATGAATAAATGGAGAGAGTAAAACACAAAATAAATGTTTCTGCATGTTGCCTGTTTCCTTTAATCTTCACTTCAACTGATACCAAGGTTAGAAAGGAATGAGATAAAGGTATGAGATGTAAGATGTGGAAAATCTAGCCAAAGAGGAGGACAGGGGGCATGATGGAAATGAGAAAAGAGGAGTGTAAGGACAGGATCGGATGAGAGGAGCTGAAGAGGGCAGATAAAAGGATGGAGGAGAGCAGAGACAGAGAGGGTAAAGAAAAGAGTATCACACTGATATTCCCTCTAAGGCAGAGTCACTGTGTGTGTCCTTATAGAGGAATATTTATGTCTGACCACACACACACATATATATATGCGTGACCTCTCTGCAGAGGCCTGTCCGTCACACAGACATGCTGATGGATGAAGCTGTCAGTGCCTGTGTGTCTCGCTCATCAGGCAGTCAAATACCATCTCTATAGACCACACACACACGCACTCAAATGTGCATGCACACACATACAGCCATGAACTTACACAGATAAAAACACGAAGACACTTGGAGAAAAGATGAAATAGCAAACCAAACAGAAGGTAAGTGGTAAAGAAATCAGTGAGCTGGAGAAGAAAATGTGAACCAAAATCAAAACAGAGATCTTGTTGGGCTTTTTTTCTTATTTAGTTTTGTTTCTCCTTCTTCTTGAGCCGAACCACCTGCCAAGATTGTCAAACAAACTCAGTGATTCTGCCTCATGTTGATCTAAATGAGAGTGACAGAGGCAGTGAGGGCTCCGGCCTGCACTGATACCAACCTTTAGTCAACAGAATTGCGCCATTTTCCTCAAACACAAGAGGCGTTCACTTGGAAAGACGCAATGTGATATGTAGGCTCAAAACACCACAGTGTTTGCTTACTTTAGTAATTACATTATGGTTACCAATCCCAGTAGCCCTCCGTCATGGACTTCTGTTTTACCAAGAGCTGGATGGAGGACTGATATCAGTTTCTCCTCTCTGCGTTCAGAGGACAGACTGCTTCAGGATGTGTTAGCTTGCCGCGGGGCAGAAGATGAGGGGAGGCAGATAACCTCTACCAAAAAAGCAGGAAATGTGCCTCCAGGTTACTACAGAGTTATCTTATTTACATATTGTGGTTACAGCTGTTGAGAAACTAGAGGTAGCTTTGCATAAGTTTGCTTGCTTAGGCTTTGGTTAACCTCTAAAATACTGCATGTGGTAGGGAATGTCAACTGTTGGTCAGTGACTACATCATAACAAAAGGCTGGATGCTTTTTTAATCACAATGGTTTCTATTTATCTTTACAAATAAAAGAAAAGCAGGGCAGAGGGATGGAACTTAAATAATGTAACTGATTAGTTTGGATGGTGAGTACAATTTTAATGGGTAGTTGATTACATTTTCAAAGCATTTTCTTGATGTTGTAGAGTGCATCCAATTTCCCTTATAGCAAAGAAACATTATTTGAATAGTATGTAATGGATGTAGAGTGGTTCATAGAGTGTGGAAAATTAATAAGAAACAACTACATGTCTTGACACATACAAAGTAAATAGCATGGATTACATGTGGACGACACATGGTAATTGTTTTAGTTTCTGTTCTTCAAACTGGGAAAATATGGCACCTAGTTGGTAAATGGTGCATTTTTTTATTGTTAGTTTCACCTTATATGGCATTTCCAGGAAGTATGGGTGCGAAACAGGCTACACTATGAGCATTCAAGCTTTATTTTATAATGGCAGTGCTGTGCTCAAAATAAGAATTCACAAAAAAAAATTGAAGCTTGAAAATTATTGAACCACATCTTCACCAAGGGATTCACACTAATTCCATTTACCCTATTACTCCGAGAAAGAGTAATCAGAGTGGCTAACACCTGTATTAGGTTCAAACTTTCTAAATATGGAGAATGCAGTCATCTTCTTTTCATTATTAGAAGCCTTTAGGCGACTACATTCTTGTTCAATTCAATTACTCTCTTACATAACTCGTTTTCTCAAATTCTCTCTCCTCACCTAGTGGCCATTAGCTGTCACGTCCGTTTATATAGATGATGCATTAAGCCGGGATTACCTCATCTCACACTCTGCGGGACGCTTCCCCTTCATCACATAATGTGTTATATCCTACATTAGTGCTTTTCTGCCTCGTGTTGATCATTGACTTGAGCTTGTAGTTTAAAAGATTCATTATATTTACTCAGGGAGACCCAGAGTTTGACAGCCTGGAAACATGTTGAAAAAATATAAATACTTTATGCTCTTAAGTAACAGCATATATGACCTATTTCTGTGCCCAGTATATCATGTATATACTGTGTAAAATGAACCATCATCAGTAATGCCCAGAGGAGATGGCAAAGCTCTTTCCAATTTTCCAAGCGAGTGTTTGAGGAGAAGGGAAGCGAGACCCAGCATGCTCTCATCCTTCCTCTTCTTTACTCTCTCAGGTAGTTGGCATGGGGGTATATATGTGTGTGTGGTGTGTTTGTGTGTATGTGTGCGTGGACACACTCTCTTATGCTTGCCTGTGTGGCTCACCCACACAGCAGTAAATTCTGTTATCCTTGGGGGTCTGGCTGTGTGAGGATTACACTGGCATCTCACTCTGGTTTAAAACACAAACAAACACAGGTACACACACAGAAAACCATGTGCACACACACAAAAAAAACCACACACACATACACACAGACATTCCAAAGCGTACCTGCACAGCACACACTGTTGTGTACACACACGTTCACACACACACCAACTTGGCTTTGCTGTGGCTCAGCTTTTCAATTTTCAGCTCAATTACATTCCACTGTTACCTATTCTAAACCAAGATACCTCTTTTCCCTCAGGACACACACGCACACACGCACACACACACACACACATACACACAAATACTTATTTAACGGTACTGCATCCCACTTAAGCCCAATGTTGTGTGGCCTCCTTAACTGAGAATGGTTTGGTGCTGTGGAGACTTTAAAGAACTTTTTCTGCTCCTGGTTACTTTGTGAAAGAGGAGGTTGAGATTTAAGAGGACCAGATTTTATGGAAATTAACTTTCACTGTTGCTTAAGAATAAATCCTTAAAAACAAGCCTTCAGTTAATAAAATCATACTGTACAGGATGCACTGACCCCAACCTTTCTATCACCACAGCAAATATTCTGAGCCCACTCTAATTCCTTTGCCCAAAAAGCTGAACAGTGCACTAAGAGCGCCCCCTTAAAGGACAAAGTATTACTCCATGATATTCCAGGAAAACGAGCACAGTTGCAAACCCAATTGACAAAATTGAAAGATTAAGTTTACAAACCACAACCAAGGACACAGTCATGTGGCACATTGTCAGAATTAGTTTTTTTTAAAGTAAAACAATAAGTCTCAGAATGAAAAATATGTTTTAAATCAAAAAACTTCTTTCATTAAAGCTAAGCCAGAAGAGAAGCAACATTTTTCATTTTTTTGTCTGCTTTTAATCACATTCTGGTAATAAAGTAACAGCAGCTGCAGGAAAAGCACATGGTGTCAGTAATCATGGCAAAATGAAGAATTGGTTTATTCCATAAAAACTGTGTTAAACACCAGTGACTTTTTAATTGAAATTAATCTTAGCCCTCTATTTTAAAAAAAAGGCTGCTTCGTCCAAATTTGCATAGATGCATGCACACACGCACACACACACACATGCACACACTTTCTGTTCCTAATAGCATTGCAGGCGAGGATACAAAGGGAACAAACAGCCATGTAATGTGGCGGTTCCCTCTCATTGACACTGGGCACTGGAATGCAACACGGGGGGGCAAGGGGACATGGTGTGTGTGTGTGTGTGCGTGCGTGCGTGTGTATGTGTGTGTGCCATCCTGTCAGATTAGCCTAATGATTAGCATTACTGAGAACTGACAGCAAGAGGAAGGAACAATGAGTGTCATTTATCCTTTTTTTCTCTTTCTTGCCCACTCACTTTCTTTTTTAGCTCTGTTCCTTGCTTTTAATCTCTCTTAACCCCCCCACACGTCTCCCTCATCCTCACCGTCTGCCTGCCTCTTCTCTTAACATTTTTCTATCCACAATGAAAAGAATTTTCTCTCTAAATTAGACCATAAATAGATAGAAATTGCTAATACCATACAACTTTTGATAGCACGCACACTTGCAATCACAAATTATTCAGCAATCCAACACTAGTTTAAAAAGCTTGGCTAAAAAAAGCTTGGCTAAAAAAAAGCTTGGCTAAAAAAGTATAATGTCAGGTTGCAATCTGAAAAGAGGCTGGTAATCAACAAATAATAGGTCATAATGAGTTGAGGTTTAGGTTGACTGATTCCCATTATTTGAACTCATCTTAGAAAAAAATACAGAAGAGTGATGAGAAAGAGTGACAGGAGAAACAAAATATAGAGAAATAGATGTAAAAGGTAAAGAGAGAGGAGAGACTGAAAGAATGTGAAGATGCGCAGTGTACTCTCCCCTGCCTCCAGCCATTATTTCTGACTCTGAAAGAGAACAACTATTGATTCTAATGTAATATACCCAGCAGTTGTTGCGTAAAAAAATAAATAAATAAAACTCTGAAACAGTGATTTTAAACTGTAGGTACAAGCATCACAAACCCCACAGCTCCAGCTACAATTTATGTAGCTGTATGTCTGATATGTCTGTATGTATAGCAACTGCTGTACATGAACTGTACTTCAGATCGAGGGCATCGGCAGATTGTGGTAAATGCGTCTAAATACATGTATGTAATTGTGCATAAAGACACAGACAAACAGTTAAAAACAGCAGTGGTTCCCAACTTGGGCCATAAAATGACTATAAGAGAGTAAAAAACCTTAAAAAGCAAAATAACATGTAAGCTGCACAAATTATTTTATTTTTTACTTTTTCTCATCTTTGTTTATTTATAGTTTTAACACTCCAAAAAGCAAAATGTAAGAAAGAAACATCATCAGTCTTTTGTTGAACTGCAAACCTGTGAAAACTTGTGTCAAATTCTATGTAAGAGATCTCAAGCCAAGATGGAGCAGTTGTCCTTAGAATTCAATAAAGTTGACTTCAGTTTGTTACAAATCCTTCAGGGAAAAAGGGAAAAAGCTCATATTCTATAGTTTTGTTTAATGTTGTATTTTTCCTTAGATCTGCCCCCAAAATTCAATTTTTCACCGTATATAAAACAACTTCAGGAGGTGGAGTTGGCTGAAGCTAGAGTGGAATGAAAGGTGGTGGTGGGGGGGTGTCTTCCAGGAAAAAGCATGCATCACTTTAACCCATCATTCTGATTCAAGGTTATGCTAAAAAAAAATAAATAAGGCATCAGCTTGTGTATTATTTTTCTTTGCTGTTGAATCCAAGCAGGGACTCAAAGGAATGAAGATAGGTGTGATAAGAGTAGCCTGTTGTGGTTGTGCCTCTGCCAAAACACTGCTGAGGGAATGAGATCGCTGTTTGTCCCTTTATTTAAACATGTAAACTGTCTTACACTTGCTTTATTGCCTCAATTACCTCGTCTCCTTGCCTGTTCTTTTACTCCCGGACTCAAACGTTAGAGACATTTTCTCTCAAGGACGAGGGAATTGAGTTTTGTGATTAGGCTACCTGCTCTGGAATCTTCACAGAGGGCCATTTTCTTGCTCTGAAGCTTGCTTTTTGTGTTGACAAGCAATAACTCGCATCTGTGATGCACAGCGACCAGGTCATTCTACTCTGAGCAGACTGAATCAAACCACTGTGGAGGGGAAAGTTCACTCTGAGTTTCAGCATCAGCACTCATACTCACATTTCACAGTGGTATTCCTTCTTGTACAAAGTGTAAATCAATAATTTTGTGTAGATTTACATGAATTTATATGCAAAGCTGTTCCGTTGCCCTCAAGCTCTATAAGGCACAACCTTGAAATCATCAATGTAGACAGCAGGATTTTTAATAGAAACACAGTATGGTATTTCACAATGAAAAAAGTCCCTCCAAGAAAAATGAATGCATCAGTCATTTAAGCAAGTGACTCAAAATGGCATGTTTATGTTCACATGACAAAGCTGGTAGACTTAGTAATTGTGATGCAGGTAAGGGAAGAAGTCAGGTGTCATTGTTATAAAGCCATAAAGCTCATGAAGGGAGCAGAGTAGCTTGGATTGATGGTTCAGCAGAAGACTTAAAAATCCCTGTGCATATCTAGAGAGAAAAAAAGACGGATGCTGTCATTAATCTGATGTATACTCTGTAATATGCTGTCAATTACAACTAAGCCGACAACCGCTCTCTCTGTTGCCAGTGATGAGAGCACATGGCAAAAAGGTTCTGATTTGTTTAGTGACTGGTGACTTAGTAAAGTCAGTTGACTTCACTACAACTCTGATGTGTAGTCGTTTTGGAAGTAGATAAGTGATACTGGCATCACAGAGTACACGGATTGTTGAACAAGATAAAACTCTACTGAAACTTCAGAAATTATAACAAGTTAAATTACCGCCAGGCTCAATCAAGGCAAGTCCTTTCAGATAAATGCAATTCTGTTCAACTCTTAAACATGGCACTCTTTGAAGTCAGGCAAAGTTTTAGCTTCCCCTTTAATTCTTCATAAAGTTTGTCCAAATGAACCTGCAAGATGCGAAATCTAAATCCTGCTGAACCTAAAACTGACTCTTACTATTATTGTTTTAACCTCTCAAAGAATGCACCTCCTTTCCTAGGACCTTAATGAGGGAATGAGTTATTTTCCACAACAGCATTATGAGCTAACCAGCTGAGATAAAATGTGAAAGCAGCACTGAGGCTTTATTTCCCATTTCTTGTGGATACTGCAGAGGTGTTACATTTTGCTGTTTGTTCAATTTCCCCTAATGTCCCAAAGAGCTGAGATCTTCCAGCATGGCTGACCGGGGGTCTGAGTTAGATCGACAAGTACGCAGCTGGTGTGTGGAGGACCTGATTGAAACCATGCAGCTTAAAGTCTCTGTGCAAACATTCCATTAGAACAATATTACGATATCACTGGGAAAAACTGTTATATATGCCTGAAAGTCTGCAGAGCTGCATAAAGAAAAACCGTCTGTCTTTGTTGCTTGGTTTTGTTGGTTGTGTGCTATATGTCTGCACTAGTCTGGTCTTTTTGCTTTTAGGCAGTCACAGTTTGTGTGCATCTGCCTGTTTGCCCTTTCTCTATCCGCATATATGTGTATCTAAAGGTTTCAGACTGTGCAGAACAAGCCTTTGTTCCTCCACAGTAATGTGACACCTTTCATAACTCCATAAAGAGAACATGGTGTATGTGAAAGGACAGCAGAGTGCTCCTGCACAAAGCAGCTGGCTGAATACACAATGATGGCCTCAAGCTTTACAGACACTTTTGATTTCTCTCTGTCTCTCTGTCTCTCTGTCTGTCTGTCTCGCTTTGAATCTGAAAGCTAAATTTAAAGGAGTCAGCTGTTTCAGTTCAGGCGTCAGGGATTGAGGTGGTACCTGCCCGCCTGTGAGTGATGGCGGTTAGGTGTTTGTTCATTTGGCAGACTGACATCTCTGATTGGTCAATCCTGGCCTGTCACTCATTTCAAAATCATTGACACCACAGCTAAGAGGCAATTGTCACGGCAGCCAAAGAGCCGGAGGCTATTATTGCCACTGTGACATGGAGCTTTACCTCTTAGCGAGACTAGAGACATCTCAACTGAAGAGCTTTAACACACTCAAATTTCAATTTTGCACTGTAAAATGCTGCTGCTTAGTAGTATTGACGGGATTTTCTGTGATGGAATGGCAATTTCTAGTTTCATTAGTGTGCTGGCATTATGTCCACCTCAGTGGCTTCCTCCATATTCCTTCCCTTCACCCACAACTTTCTCCAGCGTCAGTGTGATGTACTTGTGCTTTACCCTTCACTTTGACTCAGATAAAAGTGGGAAAGTTTGCCTGAAGTTGTTACAGAGGTGATCCTGAGGCAGGAAACGTCTACGGAGAGTTTGTATTTCTTGTATTAGCACTATAAAGGGCTAAGTAGAAAGTGTCGAGGATTTTACCCACACCAGACACAAAAAGTGATTGGCATAACGGCCGAATATACGGCAAGAAAAGAGCAGAAGGGAATAATTAGTCTGCCCTCTATCTCTCATTTGCAAAGGATAAAACTATGACTGCTCATGCCATAGGTTTTGAGTGTCATCTTGTATTACTTAAAGAGTGGCAGGGTGCTAGACTCAATCCTGTTAGCCAAGGTGTGTGACCTGCTGCAGTGCCTCAACAAAGGCAATTAAGTCTTAACCAGGCTCTGTTCTAAGGGAATGGGAGACCATTTATCACTGAAGTTTAACAATTAATTTCTCCTCTGCCACCGGTTAAGTTTTACAAAAAAAGAAGTATTAAACTGAAGCAAATAATTTTGTTTATCTGCTTTTATTTGTCCTCTGCGATGACCAATGTCAGATCTTTCTTGCAGCATAAACGCAGCCACTGAAAAACGGAGTTGTAACCGTGTGGAGAAAGGTCCAGTCAGTGTGAGGCTACAGCTTAAAAAATTCAATTTCCAGTTTCACTAAGAAGATTACTTTTAAATGAACAAATCACTCATGAGTGGCACTCCGCTGTTTCCCAACTTTCCTGGCAATCTTCACTGGGCTGTCAAAATAAATAATAATGAAATATGGTCAGGATGAAGTAGCATGAAAGGAATGCCTGGCCTCTCGTAAGCTTCTGGATTCAATGCTACTAGGCATGTTAGGCAAATTAAGTACAATCCAGGAGACCAAACTACATTTAAATATGAATGAAAAAAGAACTTTATGATATAATTTATGCATCTATGTGTTTGAAAGGCCAGATCTAAGAAAAATCTGAAGAAAGTTCTGGCTTTTGGATAATTTTTTATTTGTTTGTTTCCCCCTGTAGTTCCCCTGAACTTAGAGGCCCCTTTCCTTTTCCAATAGGATGTGAAGCAGCCATACCATGAATACTGAGCAGCAGACCAAAAAAAGACAGAGAGAAGCAAATGATATTGATATTAGTTACAAATGACAGGGACTGGGAAGGACAAAAGGAACCGGGACTAGTAGGAAAGGAGCTGCAAGGTATTAGCCTCTCTTGAAAACGTTAAAACTTAGATTTGTACACTCACAGCTTCCAGTACTGAATGAATATATTCGTCTCTGGTAAAGAAACCTATTTGGTCATCTCAGCAACGTTTACTGTGAGAGGTCTCCTCCGAGGAAGGAAGCAGTTGAGAAGTCAAAACATGTGCTTGAGGTGTTATCTTGTTCATATGTGCTAAGCTGCTTGAGAGTCTTGTTTGATTTCCTGTGAAACATTATTCCTGAGCTTTGAGAAAGATTAGTGATGTCAGGTGGCTAAGTGGGCATGTGTGCATGAGAGAGAGTGAGAATCAGGTGGGGAGGTGCTCTAAGTGTCCGGGTATAATGGTCGTCTTCCTGTGTCTGACCTCCAGAGGTCAGAGAAACCTGTTACACACTTTCACCTTTCTGTGGGCATTTAAGGAATCGTTCTGGTTCAGCTTGTATCTCATTTTTTGTAGTTTGCTCATCATTTTCATTATATTTCCTTCAGTTACGTGTCAACAGTGTTCAGAAAGCAAGGCACAACAAATTTTACTCAAACAACATGTAATTTGATGTAGATTTTATCTTTTTTAACTTTTTTCATTTTCTCTGAACAGTTCTTTTCCTCTTTCTCTTCACCTTTGTCTTTCCCTCTCTCATTTATCAACTCCTGATGCTCTCATAAGGTATTCATTCTGCTCTCATTCATTCATCTTTCACACACGGCTGTTTCCAATCGGCCCAGAGACATTCCTGGAATGCCAGGGCATCATTGTTTTGTGCAGTGTGTGCTTTTGTGTGTGTGTTTTGTAAGTGTGTGTGAATGTGCATACACCGTCAACTCTCTCATGTTAAGGAGCAGCTCTGGACCAGTTATCAGTAAGAAGAGGATGGGAGGGTGAGAAGAAGGAGAGCAGTGTGTGCTCGGTGTGCAACTTGCTTCAATTTGTATGCGCTTAATAAGTTAGTCTCAACAATTGTGTGAACTAGACTGAAAGTTCTGTTTAATCATATAGCATTGCCATAAAGGGCATACATGCTCACAAATACACACAACATGCAGATCGCACACAAGTCCTTTATAGTTTATGTTTTTTTTATTACTTTCCTTTAAAATAGAAGGATCCAAAATTTTTTAAAGATATCTGATATGCCCCGCTAAACTTCAAGCACGTGCATATAAAATGTTGTACAAAAAAAGCTATACCCCCTTAAAGAAAACATAATTAAATGGTAATGGACCAAAGCCACTCTTTAAATATGCTCAATATAACTTGGCACTCACTCATTTACTTTTAATGAGACATACAAGTGCACATATTGTACATATTGTTGAGAGGAATGTTCGCTGTAATTACATACATATTAAATTGCATATTTACATTGTAGTTCACTCAACTTGCTTCAAACAGACACGTACACACTCACATGTGCATTCATGCTTCGGGATGGCTTGAGCGCGCCGGATAAAAATATTACACCACAATTACGTTACCGTTAGCCACGACAGCTGGTCTGGACAGAAAGGCACCACAGCGTCTCTGTCTCTGCCTGTCTATGACTTTGTCCTACAAGTTTATTTACATTCCTCGTTCTCCCATGACACATGACTCAGCTAATCTAAAATGCAGCGAGCCCGGTGTTGGCAAGCCGAGCCAAGCAGAGGCCAAAGCCATCTGCTTAAACGAGTTATGCCACTGAGAGCAGCGCAGACTCCAAGAGGATCAAGTTCTTCCCAGTAGGATTTCTAATATGAAAAACGTGATTTTGAGCTGAGCTAAATGAAATGTGATAGATAGACAGAGAGACAGACAGGTTAGTTTGTTAGCTGTTGTCAGTTCATTGGTTTGTTCAGCACAGTACAGCTGTGTTCAATAAACACCTCGCTTTTATCAAATTGATTTCCATGACAGTTAAAACGGCATCGAAGTTGGTCATTTTGTATTTTTTATCGAGGTCAAGTCTGAATTTCATACAAAAAAAACTGAATGAAATTGATGAATTGCTGCAAGGGATGAAAAGGCATTCATCCTTGTTGTCATAGCAAGAGAATCCATGATAAACACACATGAGTTCAGAAAGACATGAATGTGCACACACACACAACGATGCATGCGGACAAACAGACACTCTCTCACACACACACATACACAAAACAACAGGGAGGCTGCTAACACAACCAAATAGCAATTACAACAGCTTCTGCATCCTAGCAACCAGGCCACTGGATGTCATTGTCCCTCATCACATTTGTGTGTGTGTGCGTGTGTGTTGGTGTGTGTGTGCACGCGCCCTCCTGTGACAATGATCCTCTTTTTGTGAGACCAGAATTTTTGTGTGACAGGTTCAGAATAGTGCCACAGGAGAAGAGAAAGCATAGACAGAGTATGAGAGAGAGAGAGAGAACTACAATGAGCTGCTGGTTGTTCTATCAGTTATATAGCGCAAAGTGGAAAAAAGAAAAAAGACAA
>JAQNCA010000013.1:5016849-5045385 GCA_029783725.1 Acanthurus tractus
AGAGAGAGAGAACTACAATGAGCTGCTGGTTGTTCTATCAGTTATATAGCGCAAAGTGGAAAAAAGAAAAAAGACAACACAGTGCTCAAAAACAAAATGTATCATGACTTTCATGCTATGATCTAGAGAGTGTTTTTTAAATTAAGATTCTTTTATGAGTACTTTTGTACAACAATCTGTCCAATCAAACATGATATGTGGAAATAAGCTAGTGGTTCCAATTATATTATACATATAAACGTAAACAGCTTCAGCCTCAGTTTCTGAGTGTTCCCCCACCTCCTTGTTTGACACTGTGGGTGAGGGAGGTGTTGGTGGCTAACAGTCCTCTATAAAGAAAGCTCACTAAGACTCTGTTCAATAAGTCATTTAAGTTATTGAGCATCTGATTCACTCAGAGATACATCATATTTCAGACACGAAAGGTGCTACAACAGCTATTTCGCTTTGAATTAAAGACGGAAAGAGCAGCATGCACCATGATAAATGAAATAAAAAAAAACATGAAATTTTAGATTTGTATCTTAAATCATGAAAAAGATATTTTCTGACTTTGCAAGGTAGTAAAAATGCAGCAGTAAAAGCCAGGCACCAAACTAAGAATTTTATGAATTTCTCTGTTTCGGTTTGCCATTAGAGTCGGTATTTTTAATTCAGTAATTGACAGAATTATTAAACACGTCATTTATCACATGTTATGTTTGCTACTATTATGTCATACAGTAAAAGAAGAAAAGACATTTGAACAAAATATGTATTCTCCAAACTGGGAAGGTCTCTCTCTCTCTCTCTCTCTGTCTCTCTCTCTCTCTCTCCTCTCTTTTGTTGTTGTTGTTCTCATTATGATTTATGAGCCACTGTGTGCAGCTAGTTGAATCTGTGACACATTAGCATTTAAAAGTAACCTTGCTAACCACTTGTCCATGAGCACATGGGCGCGCATGCAGGTGTGTGTTTCATGAGGTTAACAAAGAGCAACTTCAAAATCACATTGTTGTTTAGCAATGCAAAAGAGATGATTAAAGCTTGCTAATTCAAATACCATTTATTCATGAGCAGCGTCCTGTCTGCCACTGATCAGGTGATATCTCGCAGGGTGGATTCACGAAAAAAGAACAGCATGCATAGTGTCATTTTAATTTGAATTATTGTTTCATTTGCTTTATTATTCATTCAGTCTTTATTCTCTGTATTTTGGACGGGTGCATTATCTCTTGTTCTGTCTTCTCCTTCATGTTTCACCCTCTACTTTCATTAGATGCATAGAAAGTGTTTGATGTTTTATATTATCTCAGCAGCTGAGCAGCAGGGTTTTGTTTTGTTTTTTTTTCTGTGCACACATATGTGTTGTGTTCAAGGGCGCATCAGTAAAATCTGATTAAAAAAATGACTGTCTCTTCTTAGTTTTTCATGTATTTCACTTTCTCCTTCCAAACATTTGTCAATCATTTCCTCTTCCTTTTTCCTGTCCCTGCTTGTTGCCTTTATAGATGCCCGTCATCTTTTTCATCCAGTCCTTATTTTTCTTCCTCATTTCTTGTTTGTGTAATACTAATAGTGTGCTTGTTCCTTTTCTCTGGTATTTCCTATTTTGTCATTCAACCAACAGATGTTTTTAATGTAAAGCACTGACAAAATATTTAGTTTCTTCTGTTTCGGTTTTCAATTCATTCAGCACCATGTGTTGAAAACCATGCAGAAAATTAAATTTTAAGTGCATTAAAGCAAACAAAAGAAAGAAGAGAGATCACATCTTTGGAAATTCCTTCTTGCCTCATGCAAGAAATCTAAGGCTTGCAAACTCAAATCACATGGATGTACAAGTAGTTAAAGTATCATATGTCAGCATCAGTCCAGTTTTGTAAATGACCTTGCCTCTGTTATGCTCTGATTTTAATCGGTGATGAGCAGCTGCAATTTAGTGTCGACATCTGTCCTCCTGTTCCCACAACCCCTTGTGTTATGGGGTCACTCTGTATTGAAGGTTCAGTTCACGTTCTTCCTTACTAACAAACCGCACCTCAGTCCCATTGGAGAAGCTCTACAGTATGAGCTGCCCTTTTAGGAGTCTCGGTCAGTGGTTTGATTGACATCACTCACGTCTGGCAAAATGAGCTATAAATTAAAGGAGTAAACACTCCAGAGTTCAAATAAACCACTCCAAACATGGCTGCCTTGAGCACACACTTCTGCTCATCCTCGTTTCGCCTTTACTCCTTCACTGACCTGCTGTTTTTGTCTTTTAACTTTCTTTCTGCCGTATTTTTCTCTCTAAAACTGTGATCTTTAGGTATTATCTTGACTTTAAACTTCTCTCAGTTCTTAATGAACTGGTTTGATTGATTGCGGCTAAGTCAACACAGCCTATAGGAATACAGATTGTGTGTTTTATCCTGACAATAATGTGTGCGAGTATGTTTGCGGTCAACGTTGTGTGTTTTTGACTTTGACTGAAGCTTTCAGATGAGTAGCCGATTGATCGATATGGCCTCAATTAGTCTCTGCGATTAATTGAGTGCGATTGGATGTCGTCCCTGGCACCTCATCTTTGATGCTATTGACAGACTAATTAGTTGCCGTGGTGACCGTTTAAACACAGCTGATTGTGTGTGACAGTGAAATGACCCCATAGCAGCCAATCAAGATTACTTCTGGCTTATTTGTGCGTGTGCGTGTGCATGCTTGCGTGTCTATGTCTTTGATCAAATAGAGTGAGTCATTCACAATGACAGGATGTGCCAAAAATGTCTCGATGTCAAGATTACAAATGACAAAATAATTAAACAGTTTGTTGCTATGAGTTTATCTCCACTGAGGCATCGTTAATACAGAAAAATAAAATTATTTGTATGAGAAGGAAATTTCAGCATTGAAGAAGCAACTGGACCATAGATAACTTACAAAATGCTGAAAGTACATAAAAAAATTCAGAATAATGTTTCTGGAACTGGCTGCAAATAATTCAGCTCAAGAGTCGTCAGTGCCGAAAGAGACACTTGAGATAAAAATCAGAGGAACCACTACAAGCATTGTTTTTTGTTTTTCTGGAGCCACAGCAAGAAAACATATTGCAGAAGTACAAGTGGTTCTTATGATATATGATATAGCAATGAATTATCTGTTTGCTCTCTGTATCTCCATTCCTACTGAGGGATGAATTTTTGCTTGTGTTGTATTCTTTCCTGTCAAATTTTTTTCTATACACTGCCATTTTTTTTCACACAGAAAACAGTTTTTCTGATTGTCTCTCACGGCGTCTCTGGTCAAAAGTACAACCAGCTTTTTAAAACAGTGCTAATTAATGAGAAAAAAAAAATGTTTAATTAAGTTGTACTCTAAACTAAATGATGGTGAAAGCAAGACATTCATCTCGTCAGCCAAAGTTTGAGTCACAAATATCTTTTTTCACTTGATGCACTTTAATTTCTAGATAATGTTTTAGTAAGTGCCTCTGTTATTAATAACACTACAATGAAATTAGAGTAGATATTGCAAGTATAAGAAATAAGGTACTTATGGAGTGGCAGTTCTTTGCCTTTATCTTATCAGTTTTTTCCAGTCTCAGGCCAATAATTTACTATACCGACTTTGGTATTTTTGTATTATTTTTTACCCAATTTTCAACATATCATACACCAGCATACATTGTTTCATCAAGAAATCATTAACAGTCAGGCCATTGTTTAAAGAACAGTTTCATATACTAGCTTACCACCCCTAAGTGTGTTTACCCTGGGGTCATCTATTCAACACTTTTTGGACAACTATGACTTAGATGACTTAAAATCATCACAAACATCTTACCCTAGGGTCACACATCAAAAATTCCCCATTGTCCCTCGAGTTATCTCCATCAAACCATTGAGAACAGCTTCAAAGTCTGTCTGACATATCCCATCTCTCCTCTTGAAAAGACCCCTCTTTGTAACATTGTTACATATAATTATTACCTTTTTTTGTTCTGGCCACACCCTGGAAGCCCTGTTCTGCAAAAACATTGGGAGCTATCGTTTTTCCCACAGGGGAGAGAAATCCTGCTCGACTAAGCAGCTCATACAATTTTTCCCATGTCCGTCCTGAATGGGTTAGTTGCCCTTAAAGAGAAGGTTGACCCACCCCACCCATTCAACACCGGTGTACATTACAGACTATAAATGAAGAATTAAATTGTCTGAATGTAGCTGTTATCAGCCAATCTATCACATCTGAGGAACATATTACTAACCTAGGCTGAAATCCAATATTTAACAATGAAAGTCTAATGTCAGCCCTCTGTATTGTTGGAATGAGATACTGAAGCAATGAAGCAGCATATGTGAAAAGAAAAGATGAGGAGGAAAGAAGGTTTTGAACAATTACTATTAAGTAAAAATAAAAGAAAAAAACTGTTGTTTTGATGCCAGACGCTACTCACTGTGTATCACATATATTAGAGATAATAGGGGTAAAGGGGTAAAAAGCTCTGGGGTGAAAGAGGGAGTGGTAGACGAGCATGCGGTTGACTAGCTGTGAAGAAAAGACCCCTAATCTTGGAGGAGGCTGGAGTTGGCATAACATCACTTTCTCTGGCCAACCTCTTTTTATTCTTCTTTTGCTCTACCACTCTAATATCCTTCCTTTCTCTCCACACATCCTCCTTCCCTCCCTCCCATCTTCCCCTCCTCTTTTTTTTCTCGCTCTATTCCTCTGAGTTTTCCAGCTTTGCTCTCTATCATTTCTATTCTTTTTTCATATTCTCATTCATTTAGATTAAATTGAATTGTTGCAGAAGCTGCTTGTCCTGGGTCATAAAAAATTCTACAACTAGGTGTTCAGTTCATCATTTCCTATTCATTCAACATTCAGACAGCTGAGGGGAAAAAAATCAATGCAGATAAATAATTCTTTGTTTTATGATCATTTCAATATGTTTTTTTTTCTCAGTCAAAACACATAGTTTGAGAAAAAAAAAACTGCTGCAGTCATGCAATAAAAATAAAGAAGACATATTCTTGCAGAGTGACTGAGAAAGTAGGTTTGGAGCATTAAATTGGTATTGATGGTTTAGTAAACTGATAAATATTATGTTGAAGCTAATCTCATAATTTGAATTTCAGATTTTTGCCTGAGCTTGAAGTTTATAATAAATATGAGTGCTACTATAGAACCTAACAGACGCGTTTGTGCCATATGCATCTGTGGAAACAACTGTAATTACTCCACCTCTGAATCATCCTCTGCATCGTTGTCTATTTGTTGTAAAAAAAATAGAAGGTAAATTAAAAAAGTTCACACCAATCACAGGTAAACAGATTAAAAGCATCTCTAATACAACATAACCAAAGACACAACTTAATTTGAAGTGAGTAGCAGTGGCATTTTAATAGAAATATTTGATTAAGAATGGATTATTTAATAAGGAAGTGTAGATGCAGCTGCTTTGCATATGATAAATGTAATCTGTATTACTCTTATGGGTTGATCCTATCTCTCTCTCTCTCTCTCTCTCTCTCTCTCTCTTTCTCTATGTGGTACGTCTCTGTTTCAAATTCATCATAGTCAAATAATATGATGAATATATTATTTAACTGTTTTGCTCTTTTCTCTTGTATTTTTTCTCCCTGTAGTTCCCCCTCGGGAGCCCACTATCACCTGTCGATCCAACACCTACCCAAAAGGCTTCTACTGCAGCTGGCATCAGACGCACCCGACTTACATCCCCACCACCTTCGAAGTAGACGTACAGTAAGTGCATTTGTTTTATGATTACATATGCAAAAAAAATGTCAGGGTGCAAGTGTGGATTTACATGCTTAAGTCATCTCATAAAACTAGGATGACATCCAAGATAAGATCTAGTCTGACCTGAGTGACATAAATTTAAGGATAAATCACATTTATTTCAGTTAAGGCCTTAGTTTTTTGTTTGTTTGTTTGTTTGGTTGGTTGGTTTTGTTACTTTTAAGAGTTATGTTACCACTGTTATCACCAAGGCCAGCTATAAGAACTAGGAAGACCACAACTTTGCAATAACAAGTCTGATTGGACAATCTAATAGTTACAGACAGCAAGGATGGTTATAATTACAATTATGAGACTGTAGTGATATTATAGCTAAATTATTTATTACAGTATATTTCTGTATTCTTAACGTAGAAAACGTACTAAAAGTTAATATTTTCTAGTTTTCTGATTTGAAGCCATTTGGTTTTCAAACTGTAAGGCAAGCCTCCCCAGGGGGGCGCAGTGGAGTTGAAAAGGGGTAGTGGGGGGGACTCAAAGCACTTTGAAACCCTGAGCACCCAATTACGGCAATTTGCGTCAAAAATCTTACTCCTTCAAACCTTAACACACAGACATGATACATTAAGATTCAGTGTGACTTACACTTTCTGAGGAAATCATTATCTCCTATGTCCATCAAGACTCCTTATCACTCCAGAACTTTTTAACATTTTAATCCCAGTCAAGACCCTGCACTCCATATCATAGTTGTCTGTACATCCATTGCTAAAGTGCAAATACAAAATGCAAAAAGCTAATTACCATACTTATTTAATATTGCCAGTTTGGCAAAATGTAACAAATAAGTGCAGGGAAGACAAAGTAAAGTGTTAGCGTTTGGAAACCTTGGGCTTTGAGAAGAAAATTTGACTCAGAGAAAGAAACAGTTGATGCATGTTAAAGGAAAATTTGAATAGAGAACATATCTTGTGACCTCCACCACTACCCTTCCAACCTCTTAACAAAAAAATTAAATATTCCAAAAATATGTCCATGCATCTATAGAAAACAGCATCTGAAAGGTTTGTCTTTATTCATCTTACGAATGCATTTAGTTTGCTCTTGTCTTTTTACATGAAACAATGTGTCTTCCCTTAAATGAACAAAACATTTCTTATCAAATTTTTCATTCCTCAAGCTGTACAGTTAAAAATCAAACAAGCCTACACCCACAGGACAAAGCTAAACAATAGATTTTACATAGTTTGTCACATTTTTTTCTTTTCTCTATTGTCACAGGGAATTTGTTCTGAAAAAACATGAAAAAAACCTAGAAAAAAATCACATGTAGAGAGTATTGTTGTAAGACTTAATACTTAAAAATACTAATGCATGGCAAATCAACATTTTTAGATAAAAAAGAGAGGTTTTATAATTTTTTCCCCTCTGTACTTAAACACCTTTCTCTCTTCCTGTCCTCGGGCCTCCAGCCATGCTTTAACAGCAGGTAGACCTTAAATACTTGAAATGTGTAAATGAAAACCCAGCGAGTGTTTCCCCATCATATTCTCCTTTGATATTCAAAGATCACAGAATCCCACAGCTCACACCACAGCAGGTTGGCACTGCCTTCATTAATGTTGTAACACCAACATTATTCTGTTTGAATAATAATGAGCAGGGGGACAGGGAGAAGTATGGATGAGGAGCACAATTGAGAGGTGAACAGTGAAAATAGTAAGTGTAGTTAGTCAGTTGACAAAGTCAGTCAATTTATGTGCGAAGATGGGAGCAACATTCAACAGGTGGATTGTGCCTTTGCAAAAACATCCATAAGTTTATAACAAAAGAATTGTAATTGTGTGAGGCCTCTCTTAGCTGTTACTGACATCTTAGTTTCATCTGCAGTTAGTCAAATGCAAGACTTCAGTGTTCAGTATGTAACATTTTCATGTTAAAATGTACAAACACAACTGTTGATATTTTTGTTACATATCTTGTTTTGTACTAGAACTATTCAAAATGATCATCCAAAATATCTAAACTCAGAGAAATCTGTAATTTTATTCAACTTCAGGTTTTATTTTGTCACCCATTGCTAACCTCTCAAGTGACACCAATCAGAGAATAAGAAAGTCATAAACAAGGAATGAATGTAACAAGCATTTAAAAAAGATGTCGATGTTGAAAAAGATAAAAAGATGTTCCCTAAGTCCTTGGAAGTCTTTCGAAAGTCTCTTTGACCATCTGCTTTAGCTTTAGACATCCATAACTACAACAACCTTGTAAGATATCTACTCATGTTGGATTATGCAAAGTCCCACAATGAATTCCATCATAATGGTTGACTAACAGGGAACATTATTTTCAGCAAAATATGGAAATATAAACAATGAACTATGGCACAAGGTGCCCTTTTCACTTGTTATACACCAGCATATTTGTGTACTGTAGCCATTTTAATCATATTAGATTAAAATTGTAACCTTTCATCAAATACGTGACTTACTTATTAATTTCATGACATTATTAAATCAATTATCAAACAGTCAATTATCAATTATGCATTATGACCCTGAAGCATATATGCTACAGCATTTACATGCTGTTTAATTATGAATTAAACAAATACCATGATCCCATGCAACTTTACTTCATCATCAAACCACGTCTTTTATGGTCATTGTTTCAACTGACAGTCCCCTAGTGGCAGGAGTTACATATTGCATGTTCAAAAGGGATGTTAGCTTGCAAGCAATAATGAAATAAAACTTAAAAAAGGGACATTTGTGCCCAGAATCCAGGCTAAAATGTAGGATAAGTAAAATACAGTTGTTCAACTTCTGTCTGACTTTGTTCCGGACCTTAGCTGTCTTGATCTGTGTAGCATATATAAGTGTCAGAATTAAAATGATGTCCCATCTTTGATATACAGCTCCAAAACTGTGACAGAAAAACAAGAAAAAATTCTCACCACCTTGCAACTCTCTACTCTCTTACACCAGTGTGTGAAGCCACTTTTTTATTATAAAACATACAAGTTTATAAAAAGTTAAAGTACATCTGTCACTTTCATACTTTTACTTATTCTACACTGTCTCCAATCATTTTTGAAATCTTTCCTCTCCAGACACAACCAGCGTTCACTGGAGGTGCAGAAAGACCCAGACCACAAGAATCGCTGTCGCGTACGTTTTCCTGAGGTCTTCTCCAGCTTCCCCTACATAGTTAATGTGACAGCAGTCAACGCCTTGGGGAAAGCTTCTGCCACGATCTCCTTTGAAGAGTCCAGTATAGGTAAAAAAGATGATGTGATATTCTCACTATGTTGTGTTATGTTGTTTCATGTTCAGTTTTCCTTCATTCTCTTGTGTCTGCAAGCAGTTGTGAGGTGACCAGTGTTGTATTATTACACCAATTTCCTCGCTCACCAAACTTTAATAATTTAATTACTGGCTTATCACTGCTGGGGCTGCATTTACATGGGTTTCTGATGAGGTTTTGCTCAAAATTAAATAGTTTAATTGAGATTCTAAGCTTCAAGGGTTCAAAGAGAGCACACTGACATTTTGTGCATTTAGAAAATCTTTGCTCCTAAGTCATTCAGGCAGCAGAATGTTAACACATTTCTTTAAAGTTTGCCAACAATGATCTTTTGAACTATAGTTCAGGGACAAATCTAAGAACCCTGTTTCCATACAAATTTGGCAAATCAAAAAGGGCCAAAATGCAGAGTGTCAAGACATTTCTTTGAGGATGCCAACCCCTGAGAAATGTTAATGTGTTTGTTTGACCACAGATGACTGATTTCATTCACTTCTGGTTCCCTCTGGAGATGTGTTGCACACATATTTATGCTTGGTGCGAGAAAGACAAAGAACTTTGAAATTTCAGTGGCCAAATAAATGTCACCCAGCTGAAAGGAAACTGCACAGCTTGTTTTTTTTTCCTTTCCTTTAACCAACAGCAAAATCCATTAGCGAAAACTCACTGACTGCGCACCACTGTCATTATGAAAGGCACCGGGTAATAAACAAGCTACCTCTGAACCTTTTCTGCAGCAAACAGTATTTAATTGAGGCTTGGACAGGATATGACAGTCACAAATCAATGCACTGGTTTCTCACTGAGAGTGTCAGATAACCCAAACACCAGCTGCCTTATAAGCACATTACAGTCATATTTAATATTAAAAAATACTCCTTAAAGCCATTCCCTTCATTGGCTATTTCTTTAAATTACAACCTTCATGGCCATGTGGTAAGTAGTTGGAAAATAATGCAGCAGGGATTGTGAAGTTTTTGTTCACAGGCTGCAGAAGGCCACATAATAACAGCAAGACTCTTAGAATTCATGAGCGACTCAGACTGGAATGCAGTGAAGAGGAGAAATTCATTTTAAAGAAGGAATGAGGAGTACTTTGATAGATAAGGGAAATGCTGCCAGCAGCCCTTAGCTCTGTTGTATTGCTTGGAGTGCGATATGGGTGTGCATGACGCATAAACACACACAGAAACCAATGGGGCTGTGAGCGACTGTGTGGAGTGTGTCGCTTGAGAGGGCGAGGTATTGAAAGGGAGGGATGTGCATGTGTGAGTGGTGTGCGTGTGTGTGGCGTGCATGCGTATGTGTGTGTGTGTCTGTGTGTGTGTACATAAGTAACCAAATTAGGCAGTGACATGCTCTGCCAAGCCCCGGACACAGGACTCATGAAAATGCTAATGCTAGCCGGATTAGCGCCCTGGCTCAGGAAATATCCTTCAACTATTGGTGATAGCAAAATACCCCACTGTTCCTTTCTTTTCCTCTGCTTTCTCTTTCTTTCCTGCATGCCCTTCTTGTGACTTTGTACTTCTTTTTCTTTTCTTCTCTCCCATTTTTTTTCTTCCTTAAAAAACACTCCTTTCAGCAATGTTTCTTTGCCACTACAATCAGATAAATTGCCATAAAAATGCCATTTGTATGACAAATAGCTTCCGTCAACACTATTATTTTGAGATTGATTTTTTTGTTTTGTTTTGACATGACATACTCAGCTTGTTTTAATAGGCTAAAGCTCCAATCCCCAACACGATCAGTTGCTTTTAGTTTGACTTGACTGATTACACAATACAGCTGCTGTCGTTTTTCACCAAAAAAGTTGGAGGCAACAGTTTTTTTTTCATACTTCAACACAAGAACTGCTAAGTGTGCCTGAAAACACCTTACATTTAAATGTTTTTTTAATTATAAAACATTACATCTAAAAATGGCAAAAAAAAAATGTTTGTCAGATTTATTGGTGGGGCTGTGGTCTTGTTCCTCCTTTTCCATGTTCCTCTTCTTCTTCAACTGTTTCACATTGTTTGACTCCTCTCACCCATCCTCTCCCTCCTCCCTTCATCCACTCCTCGTTCCTGTGTTGTCAAAAGTCTTTCTCATGCCATTCTAAGTAGTAAGTCACATTCATTATTAGGGACAACGAGGCAGATCGTAAATAAATAAAACAATTTCATGCTTCCTGGTGCACTTCTGAATTCTGAGCGGGAGTAAGATGATTCTCAACTGTCCTTGTTCATCCGACCAAGCTGGGATGAAATTAGATGAGAAGAGATTGTGTGTGTGTGTGGGTGTGTGTGGGTGCGTGTGTGTGGGTCTGCGTGCGTGTGTGTGGCTGTGTATGTGTGTCCTCACATGTGCATGCTGTGGTTACAGTTACAAAGAAAAGCCTCAAGGAAGCTCCAGACTCATCAAATGATAACTTCAAGCTTTCTGGTGTCAGGATGATCAAACGATAACTGATCTTGTCAAAGTGTAAAGGGCTCCTAAAGTTTAAGCTGCTTTTACTTGCAAAGATTTTTTTTTGACAGCTCTTGCATTAGCCCACCTGAACACCTGCTTTCATTCACCACTACGTGGCTCAGTCATTGTGATTTAAATGAATAAACTGTAACCTAATCCCACAGCGTGACTGTAGCTGCGGTAGCATTTCAACAGCACCATTAAATCATCTGTCACTTTCAATTAAAACTTAAAAGTGATCATACACGGGTTTAATTTGCAGTTACTTTGTGGTAGTATGTGGGAAAAAACAGAAGTGTCCCATGTCCCAGAGCCAGTAAAGAGGATTTCAGTCATTCAAAAGTGAAGATCCAGCTCACAACGCAGTAAGAACACAGTGGTGTTATTTACAGTAGCTGTCTCATAATTTATTTTCTCTAAGATTACAAGATGAGTAGCCAAGATTGAATTGACAGGCTGATTTGTTTTTCAGGAACATTTATTTAGCAAAATAAAAACTAAAAAAGGGAAAAGAAAGAAAAACAAGCTCAGCGTTTTCCACAAGGGAGGTCAGAGAGAGCATTGGCTACTAGCAGAGGTTTACAGGCGTATTGGGTATAAGATGGACTAATTACTACCATGTTCAAAACTTAACAACTACTACTGTCTCCACAACAGCAGGGGATTTCTGAAGAGCTGCTGTAAAGTTGCAATTTTCGTCTAAAAAATCCCCGAGGCGCAGACATGGTCCCAAATGGCGCAGATGTGCTCGGAATGAAAAAAGAGCACAAGTGAGAGATCAGATTGCTGCATCCTCGTCCTAATTGAAGAGTCAGGAGATGAAAGGCTGACAAATGTTGACTCCCTGAAGTCTGAGTGGTGGTACGACAATAATCTGTAACTTCCTTTGAAAGAGAGCAAACCTGACAGAGAGTTTTCTGGTGTTCTTTTAAAATTTATATTTATTCTCTTTGCCTGGTGAAGCTTTTGAACGAGGGAACAGCCGTGCAAATATAGGACGTTTTTCTTTTACTCACTCAACTCTGTGAGCTTACTGGAAATTTTATGTAATTTTGGTTTAGTGAGTTGATGAGAAATCCACTTAACTCATCTAATTTCATGCTTTGGCATCGCTCTGCTTTACATATTATTAAGTAAAAATGCACTGAACACATCTATCATATTTGCTGTACACATACACAGTGCTTGTGCACATAGAAGAGCTCACTCCCCTTTGAGTTTAGCTGCAGTTACCAGTTTGGTACTCACTTGTTTTGACTTCAGTATGATGTGTTCTCGACTGCTGATATAACTCCTGTAGTATTAGAGCGCTAGAGTGTATTTTTTACCTCTTTCCTCCATTCCCTTTTGTTATTTTTGTAAGATCTTACTGCAGATTGAAGCACTCTACCTCTACCAATTTTCTCTTAAAGTGCACTGTTAGTCGCTGTCATCCAGCACCTGTTCTCTTGTAAAAACAACAAATAGATGCCACTTTTTTTCTTTTGTTCTTTCTGAAAAGCCTAGTTATTTAAAACAGAGTAGATTTTAAGTCTGTTTTTTTTAAATCACCCAGTCAGGACTCATGACACAAAATAGTTTTAGAAACACTACAATCAGATGTTAAAAGAATCTAATCGGGCGTGCATAGGTACATGAATGCTCTACATTGCAAATTTAGCTTTTGTGGATCTCTTATATGTCTTCCTTTTCCGAACCAATGCGACAGGCTTTGAGCAACATTTTTTTTTTTTTTTAAGTAAGAAAGATTAGTCGCTCTCATCCCTTTGTCTCATTGTATTTGCAGGTGACAGTGAATATAATGGCCTTGCAAGTAGCTGTTTGAAAGATTAGACTTTCATGTTACAGTTCACCTGTTCACTTGCATCAGCAGGCAAGGAGGAAAAAAATGGGCTGCGGTCTCTGTTGCAACATAAGAGTGAAGGGAAGAAAAGAGGAACGGTAATGTGGACGCAAATTTGAATGAACAGAGCCAGGGGAGGCATGACAGACATTTTAAGGCTGGGCACGGACAGGCACAACAATGGGGTGTCATAAAACTATACCCCTATGATCAAACATCATTATTTTTTTCTTTCTCTTGCCGTAGCTCAATTTTTTAACATTTGCTCCCACAGCAAGATTTCTTGCTTTGTACTACATCCTAATTCTGGCTGTATATGTGAAAAGGTGTTTTTTTTTTTGTATTAACATCACCTCATTACACGACCCTGTTCCTTTTTTCTATAATTTATTCATTAGAAGTTGGCAATTGTGGCTTTGCAGAGCAAAATTTATTCTTGACAAAGACAGCTCATGTCTAACTACCTACAACTTTACTTTAAGAGTCATGAAAACTGCAAACTTTTTCAATCTTTAAGCTTGAAACTGTTTCTCATCTGTTGTGCATTTTTCTAATTATTTTCCTGAAATCTGTGTCAGTGAATTTTAAACTTTCATTTAAGAGAAAAATCTTTTCAGCTCTCATTGATAGCAGCAGTTCCACAAGTCATCAAAGGAGGATGTGTTCATTACTCATTAAACACAAAGTGAATACTCTCCGTTTTAAGTCAGATGAATACTTTAAAAGTCTTAGGGGAGACCTCACCCGTACAGTTTCTCTCTGTTTTGCTCTGTGCTTGCACATGTTTTCGTAAAGTTGGACAAAGAGGAGAATTTCTGCTCTCTTGTGTCCACAGCCCTCACTTTGGTTTCACTCTGACAGTATGCACTTTTCCTTTCTTTCTCTGTCTTTCTCCCCTTTCCTGTGTCATCTTTTTTTTACACATTTATTTGATGGAGGTCACAATGAAATTAACATTCTTTTCCCAAGGGAAAAAAGCTGCCTGCTTGGCCTGCTTTTCTCTTTTTTCTTCCATCTTTCATATTTTTGATCACTCATTCTTTAAAGTCATCATGGCAAATGAGATGCCTGTCTGTCTGTGTCTGTATTGGCTGCATGCCTCTCTGTATGTGTTATTGTGCTTTTTTTAACCTAAGTTGCTTTCATCCTTCAGTACCATATCTGTGTGTACGTGTGTTATCAGACCTTCAGGTTGTAATTGCTGCTATCCATTTCCTTTTGTAATGTCATGTGTGTATCTGGTTGAAAAGGGGTTTCATGTAGCTAAAGTGGCAGGCCAGTGTGTTCCCCAGTGGGAGTGATCTAACAGAGACCGGGTCATTCAATATGTTCTGAAAGCATTCAATTCAATTCTCTCAGTCTTTCTGTCTGCGTGTCTCTCTCTCAGACGTGGATTCAAATAGACATCATCCTCACCTAGCATTTTATCAGGGACTGATGTTTTTCCATCTCGTGCTTTTCCACAGGTCCCTCAAATATGATAAATTGACAACTCTCACGTGTTAATAACAATTTTTTAAGGGAACATGTGACCATCAGAAAATCCTAAAAAAGAATGATCAATATCAGCACATGAGAGGGATGGATATGATGGTTCAAGCTTCAAAAAACTCTGGATCTTGTAACTCATTAGCATCTTTCATCAGACCATCCCTTCCTGTTCTTTTGTTTGACCTTGTCTTCCCTCAAGTTTAAAGCTCAATGCCCCTACTTTGTTATGCAGAGTTTTTTTTTATATTCCATTGAATATTTGAATTCTCCTGCCTTGAGGCATTTTCACATTATTGTATAAAAACAGTTTCTGAGCTCTCCTCCTCCAACATTTTGCATGTGTTGTGATGGGATGTTTCTGGGCAAATGTCCACCATGCTCAGAGCAGAGTGGGGTGCGGCAAAAGTTTGAATTTGTTGAACTTTGACCCCAGCTGCGCTGAGCTCTTTGGAAATGCTGCTTGAACTTAAAAAAAGGACAAAAAAGAAAGACTTCTCAGAACTGTTATGATTACACATTGGCCTCGACCAAAAAACTAAAATATTTACTTAACAAAATATCATAATGCAGATGCTGCCAACACAGTTTGATTTAGGTGTAGTCTTCTACTTCTAGCAACATTAATATTTGCAACTAGCAGGGAAGACCCTTGTTTTTCTGCTATAATGTAAACAAGCCCAATCTCAGGATACATTTTTTCTCATCATCAAGTTTATTTTCTCTAAGACTTTGGAAATCTCCTCAAGAGTTACAAGAGTGTTCCCATTTCCCTCCAACACAGTCAAACCGGACCCCCCAGAGCGTGTGACAGCAACCCCGATCCGTTTCAACGCTCGGAGGCTGGAGGTGTCCTGGCATAGCCCTGCCACCTGGCCTGACATCGACAACTTCCCTCTGAAATACTTCCTCCGATACCGACCACTCATCCGAGAGCAGTGGCAGCATGTGAGTAGCGCGGCTGTGTGTGTGTCTACGTGGGTGTGAGTGTGTCTGTGTAAGGTCACAAAACCCTATTTGGAATTTAAGCTCCATTGGTAGTCATTTTACATGGTGGTTTTATCTACCAGAAGTCAAAATGCCATCAAAGACAAAAAGGAACAGTTTCATCTACTGAAGTCTCGAAATCATGAAAATACTTATTAATTGTAAAGAAGTGATTTGCTTACTAAGAAATACTAATCTTGCTTCGAAGTAATAAAAAATGCTTGACATACAAATAATGCCAAAAATTTATAATATAAGATGGGAAACTTAACCTACCGAAATGTTATAATTATAAAAATGAAATAGGTGTATAGAATGTATGAAAAATGTAACAGTGTTACAAAAGCAGTGCACGGTGGAGGGCAAAACTTGAACAAAAGTTTGAATTATATACATCAGGGAGGACTTAGCTATGTAAAGTAAACTAGATATGAAGCAGCAGCAACTGACTGAAATATTGTAATAGGCAAGTAGTTAACAATGGAGTTAGTAATATAGCTTGGCCCTACCTTTCTGAGGTCTTCTATATGTAAAAGAGCAATTTGTAGTAATTCTTAAGCTACAGGAAGGTAGTACAGGGGAGCTAAAGTGGTGGAATGCCCTCTTTCCTAATTGTTTTGGAGAGCAGTGAAACTTCAGTTCTGCAATTTTTTAAGGTAATAAGAAAAATTTTGCTTTTTTGTCATCTTGTCAATGTGAGACTTTAAGCCTGAATATCTGTATTAAGGATAACACCAGGACTTGTAACCTCAGCTTTAATTCAGTGAGTTATTTTCCTCAGACTATTAAATTAAATTTCTCCTGTGGCCTGAGGGCAGACCAGCAGGATTTCAATTTTGTATTTGTTTAACTTCAAGAAATGATTGTTCATCCATTTATTTATGGCCAAGAAGCAGGTGCTAATGGAGTCTTGCAGCAACATCATTAATCACGCAGTAAAAGGAGCTCATTGAATAGGAAATCAGTTTTTGCACTTCCAAGAAGCACAGTACCTAAAAACATCTGGCTGACACATGTAATGACTATGCCATAAGACAAAAGTAAATGGTCAAGAGTGTTTGTCCAGATACATCTTTATTACCTAAAGCTGTAAGTCAACATTGCATAACACCTGTTAGTGAGTGTGAGTGTTTTAAAACTTCTGATTAGCTTGTCTTATATTTTTTTTTCTGGAAGTGGTGCTGTAAAGGACAAAGATTGGCCTTCAACCAAACTGCAGATTGAGTTTCACCTCATTTAAAAAATGTTTCTCAAAAGGAAATGCCTTTTTTTTCTCAAAGCAGGAGGGATTGAAACTTGGAGCAATAATCATCGTAGCTTATCACACATTATTTCAGGCTTCTATTGGAATGAACTCCACTTTTTTTCCTCTGTATGATCAGTAGTATGGCAAAAGAAAAACAAACATAGAGGGAAAAAGACTAAAAAAATACTTTATCCAGAGAGATGCCTTTGAGGACAGTGAGCAGTTATGAGAGAAATGGTCCAGCCTGTAGCCGTTTGTGCTTGATCCCTGGTCAGACAGGCATAATCGCTCAGCTTCTTTGGTGTCTGTTACTGTATCTGACTTTGTCTTGTAGGTTCAGTTCCCTCAGGGCTTCATATAGTAAAAGCATATGTGTCCACTATAGAATTCCTGGGATGAAAGCTCTGTCTACCGCAGCCTGACATTGCGGCATTATTATCATGCACGTCAATGGTCTGCGAAGGTGTTGTTCCAAGAACTTGGGTTACGGACCCTTGCATGGAGGCACGCGGGCACACTTACCCACACACATTAAGAATCCACATTTTCTTCCTCCGTCTTTCCCTTTCTTTTCCCATCTTTAAATATATCTTTCAACAAGTTTCTCTTTCATTAGCAGTCAGGCCAATATTTTCATCTTTTTGCTCCTTTCTATCTCTGTGTTCTGATCTTTTCCACCCTTTTTCCTTTATTCTTACAACAGCCCACTTTCTATGGTTTTAACTTTGGTACTTTGGTTTTTGTGTAGAAGTGTATTAATGGTATTTTTGTGCCATATGTTCACTATATTATATATAATATGTATTATATATATTATTACTATAAACTGAATATTATATGTTGCATTTTTATATAAAACAAGAGTAATAAAAGCACCTGGAGGAGTAAGTCTTCAAGATATCCACAATTTTGATTCCTTTCCTAAGTAGACTGTTTTTTTGCTTTTCACAGCGATGATGTTGACATTACTTTTCAGCAAAACATTAATCAAGCAAAAGAACAAAAGGACACAGTAGAGTAAATGTAATTTTTTTAAAGATTATCAACAACAATGTATGTACACTGTATATTAATGATTATACAGTCTCATCTGTGTACAAACCTCAAGTTACACAATCCCTCATATAAAAACATACTGTTGTTATCTACAGACATACATTCCAGCTCGCTCTCTTTCTCCCCATGTCTCTCTGCCACACACTGACAGTTGGAATGAAGGAAGTAATAATAACGCCTCAGATCTTTGTGGTATAAATCGATGATTAAACCTGACACACACTCTCGGTTTCCCTCCTCACCCTCACCACTAATCAATCAATATGTGCACTGGTGCATAACGTTAAAAGGTGGGAAACCTTAAGTCAATATTTGGATTGGGTAAGAACACATCATTTGGAGATTACATAAATACAGTTGATGACAGCTGAGAATTGCAGGGTTTTCCGTTTTTGTAGTGGTCTTTGATAAATGTCTCTGTGGTCATGGTTTTAATTTTGGAGCAATAAGTGTGGTTTTTCAGAGGCAGGAGTGCTGAACCTATCACCATTGAACTAGTGAACACTTTGTGGCTGCAAGTCTGTTTCTTTTATTAGGTATTGGTTAACAGCATATAACAGTACTGATTTATATTTTTGTAAGGAATTTGCATGCATTATTTAGTCTGATTTTTACACTAGCTGTCAGGTATGTGCTAATATTTATGCAACAGGTCTTTTGTTAAAGAAAGCGGTTGCAACTAGCTAATGTCATTTCAGTTTCTCAATTATTGGAGATCGATATATTAAATGTAATTGCTTGGTGTTACACATTGACAGCTGTTTCCCCAGTTGATGAAAGAACAAAGCCAGTTTAAGCTTGGACACCTCAATCAAAGAGCAAAATATACTTACCACATCTGCGTAGCTTAACAATAGAGATGCTGCCTCCCTGTGTCAGTGCAGAATCCGTTCCGAATATAGATGACAACAAGCGTGAATAAGATCACTTGTTTTTAACTTCATTTACTTAATCAGACCTCTTTTT
The DNA here is from genome assembly GCA_029783725.1 of Acanthurus tractus. Classification (NCBI taxonomy): domain Eukaryota; kingdom Metazoa; phylum Chordata; class Actinopteri; order Acanthuriformes; family Acanthuridae; genus Acanthurus; species Acanthurus tractus. The sequence goes on from JAQNCA010000013.1 coordinate 5,035,920, forward strand.
GGTGCTGTATGAGCAACTACAGACTGGTTGATTGACCATCCTAATGAATTCTATTAACCTCAGATAAACCCAAGATATCTCTCCGCCCTTTGTTTAAAATGGACAACTTTAACTTTGTAAATGGAATCATTTCTATTGCTTATGGCAGCTTGTCGCTAGCTGCTGCCTATAGTGCTGATCATGGCTGAAAAGGACTGTAAATCACACTTTTATTGACTGGCTATAGGAGCACAGTGTTGTAGAAAACATTTGAGTTTAAAACTATCAGGCCGTGACATAAATCATTAGGTGTAGTTTAATGAGGTTGCCAAAATGCGATACACTGTTTATTGCCCCCCCATGTATACTTCATTAATTATCGCCTCAGAGGTTGAATACTAATTGAAGTGGTTAGTATTACTCAGGAATTCACCTTTCATGTGGTTAGACAGCCGAGCTGGGTGAGTGTGGCTTTCATAGAAGACATTTGAAATGTGTTTTGAGTCAGGAATGAAAGGACTGGTGTGATCAGACTGATATTTAGAGGAAACCATCCATCCTCCTGAGGAATGAAGGGATGACTACACCAGATATTTAGAGTGATGGAGATCCACAGCAAAGGAGAAAAAAAAGTGGATATAAATGGATTGCATCACAAAAGGAAAAAAAGAAGTTAATAGATAGCAGATACGAGAGAGAGAGGCAGATATTTGAATAAGAGAGACATTCATGGACACATAAGAACATTCAGATTTAACTTATTGAGTGACAAAGATGATTGATAAAAGGAAAAGACTTGTTACATTTAAAAAAGCTTAAATAGAGTATTGAAAACCTGAGACAATGTTATTGGATTATAAGAACTGAAAGAAGAATGGAATTTTTGGAAATGGTTTTTTTGGAGATGAGCATGATACAATTGCATGGAGCAATGACAGGCTCAAATAAACTGATAAATGAATGAAAGCGTGGGAGAGGAGAAGAAAAGAGGAGCACTGGAGGCTACTTTGAAAGTGAGGTTTTATAAGCCATCAGTTGCAAGATGTTTCAAGTTAAAGGAAGATGGATGAACGGTTCAGGGAAAAGGCAAAAAACTTCTGCATTAAGTTAAGCCATAAAATAGTGGAGGGAGAAGGAGAGGGAGCTACATACAAATGCAAACCTTTAAGTAACCGACATGAAAAACAGTAATTACACATAACTGTCCTCATACAGAGTCACTGAGTGATTTGCAAAGCGATGCACTGCAAATGAGTTTGACTTTAAGCTATATTATTCTTCAAGTGATAACATTTTATGAGGTTGCTGATTGAAAAATATGATCTCTTTTCCTTTAAGTCCCAAATCTGATTAGATAAAAGAAAGGGAGCAACAAGAATAAACATAGACATTATGTTTTTGCAAAGATACACCACTGCCTGTTCTTTTAAAGGATAACAAATTGCTTCAGGATGTGTGCTGCTGCAATGAATGTTTCTGATTATATTGCCTCTTGTTGTTTGTATTGGTACTGACTTTGGTATCCTTAGAACGGAGACTGACACCTTGACTATCATCACTGCATGTTGATTTACATGTTTTTATCATAATATGACACACTCTTATTTCCTCTCATGCCCCAGTGCTCCAGAAAAGTGGCCATTTCATCACTTTTACTCTCCAGAAAAGTTACATCTGGACCACTATACCTTTACTACTGTAGCCCAGTTCCTGTGACAGGCTTCAACTTAGCAAATCAAATGATGAAACTGTACATGCCATTCCCCATGTTTTGCACTGAAGTGAGTAATAAACAACTATATTTTGTTCCTTAATACCCTGATCCTCCAGTCTTCATAGCAGATGACATCTTTTGTTTAGACTACAGCTTTAAAGGGTTAAACACACCACATGGCAAGCCAGAGTCAGCCTGTCTTACATTGTTCTTCTGTGTTTTATTCTGTAACTGTAATTATTAAAGACACAAAAGAATCTCTGTATGAGAGTACATCTGTATGCCTGTAAATGAGGCGAGTTGTACTGTTTCCCATGGCCTTGTGCTGCATTGTTTCCATCTGACCCTCACGCTCCCCTCACTGAGACATGAACTCAAAACTCTTACTGCAATTAAAGCAATGGTCCGGTAAGTGTGATAAGAACAATTTCAGATTGCTCAATATTCTATTCGTGGTATGAAACTGCATCTGCTGCACTGTAATTGCCCTTTGGGGATGATGCTGAAATTCAGTCGACTGAAAACACACATTTTAATGCCGAGATTGTTGTGCATGGAAACACCCTTACACAGGCAGAAATGAATACACGCACATGCACGTGCAGATGATTGTACTCTGATGATTGTACTGATTGTATGATTGTACATGTTGGTACATGTATAGATGAGTAACACGCTCGCACACACGCACATTCTTGCTCATCTAATTACAAAGATTAATCTGCATACAAATGCTATCCAAACGCTCCCACATGCATATGCATGAGTGTACATGTTAGAAACAAATAAAGCAGTCGTAGATTATCACAGATATCCAACTGATCCACAAATTGCACAGTGCAAAAACTCTGTCTCATCAAGTCAATGCTGAGTATCACACAAAGTCTTAAAAGTAAAGCAAAAGATCTTTTCAGCTTGGCATCAAGAACTTTTGGACCATGAGCATCTTCTTTATTAAATACATTAATAAATACTATTTTAAAATGCATTTCAGTTGTTTAAAATTAAGAATATTAAGGCTTAAAAGTTAGAAATGTTTTTTGGAGTACATGTATACGCCCATACAATATATTGGCACGTGACTGCCCAACTACAAGCTGTAAAAGCACTGTCCCACCCACACATGCTGTATAGATGCATACATACACGGTAGGAGGCAGAAAAGTGCAAATGTTGAAACGTTCATGATTTAAAAAACACAAAAAGGACACAATAAATGAAGCAGCCGGAGCAGAGAAGGGAGGTGGACTTAAAATTCTTCTTCCTTTAATCTGTGTCCGCTTGGCCAGCACAGCTTAGCCTTTCATTCATTTATTTATCCCACATTTTTTCTCCTTTGTCCTTCTGCCTGACATGCCGCATCCTCCCTTTCCCATCCATCTCCTTCGGTCTCCCCCTCACCTCACTCTCTCTGTCACTCTCTCTGCCTCCAATTACTTTCTTTCCTCTCCTTTTTTTTGCATCCCTCTCTTGTTCTCCTCTCTCCCTCTTGTCGTCCTTTCATTGTCAATATTGCTTCACCTTCCTATTACTCTTCTTTCACACCGCCAGCACATTGTCTTTTACCTCTTCATCCATGTCATAACGGTTTTTGTATGTTTGCCAAAAGTCACTTTCATCCTGCAAGCACTTAGATGAATCATTAGTGAGCCCGGAGCAGTGTGTGTTTGTGTGTGTGTGTGTAGTGTGTTTGTAATGGTTTGTGGAGTTGCCTAGGCACACTTTATGTATGTGCTTGTGCATGTGTCTGCTTGTGTAATTTCATGTGCATGCTTCTTCTCTGTCCGATATTGCATTTTTCATTGTTGTGTGTGTGTGTGCGTGGGTGTGTGTGTGTGGTAGATGACTGTGTGTGGTAGATAACTGTGTGCATATGTACAGTGTGTTTTTCTGAGTAGCATTATTATCATGGCAAAGGAAAAGCAGAGATAGACACTGAATAATAGTTCAGTCAACTCAATGTGACATCAGACGTCATGAAAGGCAAACAGTGGCCCTGTTTTCCTTCTTTTTCCGCCTTCTCTCTCCACTGATAATTTGCATTTAAGCCTTGTATCCTTGTTTCCTTTTTTACCTTCTGATCCTGCTCCACCACCAGCAGCCACTTCTCTCTGCTTTTCTCAGTAGCCCATGATTCACCATCATCCACTCAGTCATCCATTCATCCATCCATCCATCCATCCTTCCATCCTTGCATTAAGCCAGCTATCTAACCATCCATCCCTCAAGCCATCCATTTGTATCTTTGGGTGCACATGATAAATGTTTAGACCTTGTTTGGGGAAAACATCCCATCTAAAGGACACTGCGACAGACAGATCATCTATCAAACCCCGTCTGTCTAGCACACACACATGCACGCTCAGACACAGACACAAGCACACACAGGACAGATTTAGTCCTGTCACACATGAAAGTCGTCATCATTTAGCTCTGCCGTCAAAACAAATTAAAGTTTATCTATATTCCTTGCATTTACATAAAGATGCACACAGAGATACATATAGTAGATCTGTTTAGATTGAGCCTGGAATTTATGTTACCAGACTGTCTGTTGGTTTTATGTAGATTTCTAACAAAATGGACATTCTTTTATATAAAATAGTTTGTTTGTTTGTTTCGTTCTATCGAAAATATAAAAGCTAAGGAGTTTGAGATTGGGACAAAGACAGTAAAAGAAATATAAAAATGCACAGAGACAGAAAGCAAAAGACTGAACATGGACAGCGTTGCTCTTACTGTTTAACTTTTTATATAAATAGATGTCATATACACTCATACCCTCTTATCCAGTGTGTGTTTTCCAGTTAGCAGTTGGGACATTTCATTGTTTGCTCTTTGTGGTGCTTTGGAGGTCTTACTCTGTAAGGGTGAATGAAGATGAATGGGGCCACTGCCCTCCCTTTTGCCTCTATTGATTTCTATATCACCATGTCAATCCTTAGGCTGTCACACACACACACACACACACGCACACACTGATCTGCTCTGAGATGTCAGGACATATACACACACACAGTGTTAGGACCTCATCTTGGGGGCTTGTGTTTCATGGCCAATAAAGTTCTGATAGAATGAACATTGCAGTTTCACGAAGTCAACAAAGCTTGTTGGGATTTGATAAACAAGGTTGATTTTTTTTTATCCAGAAAACATGAACACAACACATAGGAGACTTTAAAACATTCACCACAAATCCGTGTAGCATGGTTTCATTATGTTAGGTTGTTTAAGCAAGTTTAAATCATGTGATCATTCAGCACTTTGCTAAAACAGACACCGGAGAACATGGCTCATTATTCCAAAATACTGTCTGACATGGAAAAATTAACTATAGGTTGTGTTGAACTTACCTAAAGTGCAGTCAAATGTTCCACTTTTTTGAGGCATTTTTAAAATACTTGTAAAAACTAAGCAACTAATTTGATGAGCGTTGCCAGCTGCCAGTGGGCAGCGTCACTCTCTTCAGAGACCTGTGGTTCAGCTGCTGTACAGTAGTTTCCCCGCTCATCATTTTCTGTCAGCTTCAGCTTTATTATGTATCCTTCTGTAGGCAGCACCGCAGGGTGGGACATGTCGGAAAAATGTCCATCTGGTTATTTGAGTGGGAACTGGTTACTTGATTTGAAGCTTTCTAACAAATTCTTGAAATAAAAAGGTAGTCTTGGAGAGCGTTGTGCAGAAATAACCATGGAGAGCCCGCTCAGCAGCAGTGTAGATATCATACAATGATCATTGTGCTGAAGCAAGCTATTTTCATGAGATTTTTTTTTTTTTTTTTTGAAAAAATCCAACTTTTAGAGATTTTTTATGATTATTATAAGTTTAATTATCTGATAGAAAAGCACATGCTGCTTGAAAAGTCCTGGATGTCAGACTTTCTGTGCAGCACAGCAAAATAAAGAGGCAAAAAAATCAAAGATCTAAATGACTCCCAGTCTAAGACTAATTAATTTATCCAAAGACAACGTAACATCCGTTGTTAGACAAATGTTGTTTTAATTTTACATGGTCAGCCCAGTTGTTTGCCAGCACTGGAAAATCACAGAATAAAGCACTGACCAGGCGTCAGTATCTCAGGCAGGAGTCGTCCAGTCGTTTCAAGGCTGAGAGTCTGATCCCTCGTTCCTCCTCACTGCATGTCGGAAGTGACCCTTAGCACAGCAGTGTACCTCCAGTCTGCATCCAGTTTGCAAATCAGTGGGGTGTGAATGTGTTCGAGTAGGTTAACGTGAGACTCTGCAAAGCACTCTGCAATGTTCTCAGGATAAAAAAAAACCAAAAAAAAACTATATAAATGCAGAACTCACTGACAAAAAAAGAAAATTCATCCATCCATGTGTATTTCCCATACAGACTTATCCTGTGAGGGGTCACAGGGGGTTGAGGCCTACCCCGACTCACACTTGACGAAAAACAGAGTATAGGCTGGGCAGTTGGCCAAGAAAATTACCTTTTCTTTTTTTTTTTAATTTGCTCAATGAACTGTTGGGAGAGACTGCATGGAAGGGAGCTCAGACAGCATGCTATATGGTACATAACCATGTCATTTTTGTTTTTCAAAGCATCCATCTCACAAAATGAGGAAATCCTAAAAAAAAAAAAAAAAAAAAAGGGGGGGGGAATAAAGGAAGAGGAGGAGTTCATGTACAAATATTTAATAATATGTTCTTGTTTGACATTTTTGACATGTTGACATAACAGCTTAAACCAGAATTAATGAAGAGACACCCCTCCAGCACTGAGTTGATGAAATTGTATCAACATGATTTTTCGGAGTACATGGCGTAGTTTTGGGATTTTCGATTGCCTTTTACAGTAATTGCCGCCATGGCGATTGGGGCTTCACTGAGGGAAATACCATCTGAGAAATTACCCCTGGATTTGGCGTTTCTTTTTTGTGCGTGTGTGTGTCTGTGTGTTCTCAAATGGGAGGAGTGCACGGCGGAAAAATGGGAGCTGTCAGTCAACCTAATGAGACCAACCTCCTCAGTGCACACACACACACACACACAGAGCGCCATCGGGACAGTGGAAGTGCCATATAATTGGGTTTCCTTTCCAGGACAACAGACATGCTCACTGGATTAGATCTGACCACCGACGCCAATTCTCTCCATGTCTCCCTCTCTCTGCTTTTCCTTCCCTCTTTTGCTTTTCTGTCTCTTTTTTGCATCTCTGTTTTTCTCCCTTTTCCCAGCCTCCTTATTTTTCCCTGCAATTGTGTCTACTCTTCTCTTGTTCTCATCTCTACTTTTCTCTCTGTGTTTTGCCTTTTTCTCTTTTCTTTTTTCTCTTTTGACTTTTTTTTAATTTTATTGTCTTTTCCACTTCTGACCAACACGTGTTGTGTCTTATCCCAAAACGTATTTATCTATGGATTAAATACTGTATAAAACTGTAAATAGTAGCAACTGTTTTGCCTGATATGAGGTATAATCAAAAATGTTATTTTCATTTTGTTGGACTTGTTGGCCCCCTAGTATGACCTTACAGTGGTCATCATAGGGGTCAGTTTGAGTTACCTCCTTTCTTTTAATTTCCACAACATCATAATAATTGTATATTGGATGAGATGACACTTTATTGATTCAAGAGGGAAAGTTATTTGCCGTTTCCCCAACAGCAAGCACAAGCGTGAGTCAGAATAATGATTGAAGAGGGCATAAGAAGGAGGGTTGTAGGAGGTATGAGATAAAAAAGCAAGAGGAAAGGACATGAAAGGAATGGAAAAGAGAGAAAGAAAGGGGGAAAAAAGGATGTGTGAAAAGTAAAGGGTCACTTCTTTTTCTCACAGTTCCTTATGCAATCCCTAAGGAATGTTCACATCTCCTCTCTCTGCCCCTCGCATTGTCTGGATTTGTGTAAAAGGGTCTCAGGGAGTGTGTGCGTGTGTGTGTGTTGTAGCACTAAGCCTTGTGTGCGAGCAAATTCTCTTCACTCAAGCCTCTCGTCCTCATCCTCCTCACTCTCAGGCTTTGTTTTTTTTACATTCTCGATAAATGTTGCTCTGTCCTTCCTGTGTGTTTTTCATCGCGTCTGCTTTACTGTTAAAATTGCATTTTTTCACAAACAAAACCAAAAGGTTTCACTAGTTAGCCATTTCTCTGCCTCAGATGTAACCTGACATGTCAAAAGGCATCTGTGGAAATGATACCTGAAAAGTAGCTTAGGCAGCTTTAAGAAACACATGTACAAAATGAGACCCTTTTGCAAAAATGTTTGTGTCCTGTTTCACATAGTGTTTTTGTTCTGAGTACCAGCATCCTTATTTTTTTGTTTTGCCCGATGAGAAGTGTGGCTGCAAAAAGTGCTGCAGCTGGCGTCCTTTTCAGCGCACTCAGCTTGGAGTTTAAAAACTTTCAATTTTAAGCTCCTTCCAGTCAACCTAGCTTAATACTCAATTGTACTAGACTTGTTTTCTTGGCAGCCAAGACAAATGAAGCTTGTACTGGCCTTGTTCAGGTGTAGTAATACAATTTAAGACAGAAACCATCATAACTGAGAAAGAGAAGCCCATTCGCTGGAGCAGACCGGTCAGACACTGAATGTTAGTGAAAAGTGTTGTGCTTTTATGACCCTGTGTGTTGTGAGCTTGTTTTTGAACATGTAGTCATCCCTCTGTTAACACAGCTAAGTCAACTCCTTAATTAATGTCAATTACAACCCACAGGCAGCGTTTTGTTTTGTTTTTTTCTCACCAAAGAAGCGCTTCATCCCAGCGCTTTACAACACCCTACCAGCACTTCCCTGCCAGAAAAAAAATACACTTTGTGGACTCAGGCTCTTTCTCAGCAGCTGCAGTTTTAAGACTCGTCATGAGTCCTAACACCCCGGCCTTTGTGGTTTTAGTTTTTTACTGTAAAAATGTTACGCTTTGGTTTAAGGAGGAAGGAGCAATAAATTTGCACTTTAATCCACCATGTTCAAAGGGGATATAAAAAACACAGGTGTGCTTCTTCCCATGTGGATCCCTGCAATAATCCCAGGATGATATCTTGAGTCTTTTGGTTCATTGTTGTACATCCGTGCTCACATATGCTGTTTACAATGAACAGGCATATGGTGTTTAGGTATTTAATGAGGGAATTTCACCAGAGGGAAGACATACAGTGATTATTACTTTCAAAACAGACCTTTTTGTGGACAGTCCATTTGGAGGGTGTCTTCAGTGTTATCATGATCTTATTTAATCTTGAGTTCAGTAAATACATCATATTTACACTGAGTCGGCGGGAAGTCATTATAGTACTGTGCTGTAAATATATTCGTGCAAGCAATGACAGCGTGTGTGTGTGTGAGTGTGCACAACTGCAAATGTCTATTTTTCTTTTTTTGCAACTCTGGACAACTTAACTATACAATACATCATGTAAAACTAAGTACACACACACACAGACTCACACACACAGGCAAAGCAACAAGTAAATATGCTTCACTTCACCACTGCCACAACACACAGGCTTGGTCTTGCAGTGTGAATGATCTGATAGTGTTTTTTTGGCAGCCTCTCCAAAATGCATCTCGTCCCTCCATCTATCTACCCCCCCCCCCTCCAGTGTACGTGATATTAAGTGCTGCTCTCACAGCTCCCTGTTTAGCCACTTGGCAATGCGGCAACACATCCATCTCTCTGGAAATGTTTATCTGCAAGCTGTTTACTCCGTATACTCCTCCACATATATTCACATACAGTACATGTGAACTCATACACATACACACATAGGCTGCATATAATCACACTCATATACACACACGCAAACAACACACTCA
>JAQNCA010000013.1:5045485-5065305 GCA_029783725.1 Acanthurus tractus
ACATGTGAACTCATACACATACACACATAGGCTGCATATAATCACACTCATATACACACACGCAAACAACACACTCACACCGGTTCCAGTTAAGCCTTTCAAACACAAACAGTGCAACAAACACGTGCTAACATGAATGTAAACATGTGCCTACAAGGTAAAACCAACAAAAAATGCGGGGAGGCATATTATCCTAAACTGGTGTGTTTTCAGCGATATTAAATGGCAACAGATTAACACTCTTAACTCATCACACATGGTAGCTTATTAAGGACCCTGTTGGTGTCACAATTTAAAGCACAGGGTGCCACTTAAGCATTTGTTGTGATGCTTAAAGCCTTTCTGCTACTAAGCTTTCTTACACATGGTTAACCTGGCTGAAAGTCCTATGTGTGACCCACCGTCCTACCACATCCTTTGCTCCTTTTAGGACCTTTTTCCCTTACCTTTTTTTGGCTCAGTAGGAGTCATTATTATGTACGTTCAATTTTGCCTGGAATAAGCTTTACTGTAGTTATTTAAAAGCTCCATTTGCTGCTAAATGGATGCTAAAGGTGCCTGAAATGTGACCCTAAGGGGTCCCGACCAAGCCACCATAGGTGATGAGTTGGGAGTGGGAATGGTTAAAATTCAAGCAAACACACAGAAGCACACACAACATGCAAAAAAAAAACAGATTTACATGAAAACATGCAATCAAACAGATGCACGTGTATGGTTGAACCCTCACAGGCTTTCACACCCTAGACATTAGTATGCATACATACACGCAATAACACACAGATGCACATTAGAGTTAGGAAGGAATGCTGATAGGAGCTATGGTTTGGATACGCTGGTTGAACTATATATAAACAGTGGAAGATTTAACCTCAATAAGCTGCTGCACGTCTGTTAACACACATGTGTGCACACACTACATATACTTAAGTGCATCTCCAGCACACAACAGGAACACGTAACACGCACACATGCTCGGATGACATTGTTATTACATTCCGCTAATGAAATTATGCCTGTAAATGTAGCGCTCGGTTAAGCAGATAAAGCTCGAGCTTCCTTCCAAGCAGAGGGGAGAGAGGTCGAGAGACAAAGAATGAGAGCAGATAGAGAGGCTGCAGGGATCAAGGAGAAGTTGAAAACAGAAAAGTCAACTTTACAGAGAGGGTGAGCAATGGGAGAGAGATTACAGGAAGATAGAAGAAGCATGTGTGCTGGGGATGTACAAGGAGTTATTTGTCAGATCAAATCCAGATTTGCACATCATGAAGAACTACAAGGGAACTGAAAGCTCTTATCTGTTTCATTGTGGCCTTGATTTCCATCAGTTGTACAGTATTTTCAAGAGAAATCAAAGGCAAGTTGAATCAGCTTTACCCAAACAGTTGAAAACATTCATCTGTGCCTGTTAAGTGCAGTTGCTCCAAGTATTGATTTCTCTTACACATGAAGCAGTTTAGATAATCTGGCTAAATTTACAACCTATATGATCATTCAAGTGCTCTTTTCTTGTGCATTGCATTTTGTTAAAGTGACAACTATGTCATCAGATCTCAGCAATAAACTTGATAGGTAAACATTATCATAACCAATGGAAACAATAACCAGACTACTCTTTTGGAGTGTGGAGGTGGAACAATTGAATGTATTTTGTGAGGTAGTAGTATTTAAAAGACAATGATGGATGAGTTTGTAGTGAAAGGAGGGTCACATTATCTCATTGCTGGAAAAATCATGTTAATGAAAATTAAGGCTGTATTAATAAAATGAATTCAATAGGAGTCGCCCACTGAGCAATCATTAAGTGGTTCATTCTGATAAAGCCTTTTTGGCCCAAATCATTCTCTCATAAATAGTCTCACCTGCATCAACAATCTGGAACTATCAAGACGACCTTTATCAATGACCAATTTATTATCAAGAACAAAAGAGTCTTAAATGTAGTTCCTTTCTCTCGCAGAGGAGCGTAGCCTGCTATTCATTTAAAATCCTTTAATCTTTTTCAAGTCCTCTCTGTCAACATGTATTGTTAGCATCTGTGAAATGTCTTACATCTGTTGCCTTTTTTACAAATCTGATTTTTTTCAGACACTATAACGTATAGCCTACGCAATAAATAAACCACTTGTTAAGTTAGTGCATTGACTGATGTCAGATTACTTCCAGCTTGTTGCACCGGTAGACTGCAGTCGGCAACAAGCAAGTCACTAAATCATTTAATTTGACTTCAGGAGTAGAAAAGGCAGCACCTTCCTTCTCTCTGTTTTCCCTTCAGTGTGTCAGACACGGGCTAAAGGCAAACAAACACACACTCGCACACATGAAACACACACACAACACTAACCATAAATTACAGAGAGGCAGCAAATCATTCTCTCATGCACTCCCCGGTGACTCAAACATTTAGTTTATTCTCTGTTGCGCTCTGCAAATTAAAGTGTGCACAAAAGGCTTTTAAATGTTGGCATGCATTATATTGTGTTATGAAATTATGTGGCATTGATGCCAAAGCTTTCTGGTATAATCATCAATTATGCCTGGTATTTTGCATGCGTGTGTCTTGGTGTTGGTATGTGTGGAGTATAAAGGCTGCAGGGGCAACGAGGTTCAATCAATTCAACAGTGAAATGTAAAACACCGCAAGGATAAAGCTACAAACTTGACCTATGCAACAAAATAATGATGAACGGTGTGTTGTAAATAAATGAGCACTGAATAAAAATTGCATTCTGTATGGCACAGTTGAATCTACCCACCATAAAACATTAAAGACTCAAGCTAGGATCGCTATACTGAGCACATAATTAATGGGTAGAGCTATAACGGTAGACGGGTAGAACTTTTAGACCAAAAGTTGACTTAGGACCTCATAACTGCCTTTTTTAGCCAAGTTTCATATGTTTCATAATTCATCATGTCAAAACAGTTCATATCCCGAAGGCCACAGAACCCATTCAGAAATCTGTGTAAAGCTTCAAAATGGCACAGGGTTTAGTCATAAATAAAGTTATTTTGTTTACTGCTTAAAGCAAAGACTCAACAAACTTTCCTCAAGTGTGCTGCTCTCTGATCCAAGCTGACCTTCAGCTCTTTTTTATCGGCTCCTTAGGTGGAGCTGTCTGACAGCACCTCTCACACCATCACTGATGCCTACGCTGGGAAGGAATACATCATCCAGGTAACGTCTCTTGTATTCACTGTGTCTACCTGACTCATCATTTAAGGCATAGAACAATTCACATCCAATTATGTCTTTATACATCCAATTATGTCTTTATAAAAGCCGTCTGAGGCTATTATTTTCTCCAACCTGCAGCCTCAAAACTGGGGAACAAGGGGGAAACAAACATGGAACCACTGATGTTTGCAGTTTCTCTTGTTAAGAGTTTCCTTTCTAACAGGTCCTCAAGGTTTTTCTAACAACTGACTTCTTTCTGCTGTCGTTTTGTTTAACAGGTTGCTGCCAAGGACACAGAGATTGGAACATGGAGTGACTGGAGTGTTGCTGTCCATGCTACACCCTGGATTGAAGACCCTCTGCCAATCACTTCCACAACTGAAGTGGACTTTTCTACCGGTAGGTTACAGCCTCATGCAGAACTGACGACAAATGTTATAATTGCAAAGTTATAATTGTTTGAATCTATACTGTCTGAGCTTCACTTTTATATTTCATGTTTCTATCTCCAATCCACACTGTACAAACTGAAAGAATTTTTTCCCCCCGTCTCTCTGGAATTGAGGTTTTCCATGCATAAAGCATGTCCACTTTAAAACAAAAGTAAATGGAGCAGGACAGTGGTTATAGAGGAAATATACTTCATGGAAAAACTGACTCGTTTCTAAGGATTTAAGCAGAGACCCATGAAAACTGCTGAGGAAAATGGACTGCATTTTACGTGCAAGAGCAAAGATGGTTTATGTTTCCAGCTTGTCAGAAAAGTACAGATCAAAGTCTGGAATGAGAGAGTTGATGCCTCTTTTTTTATATTAATTTATTTTATTTCCCTCTTATCATTGTGTCATTTTTTGTGGATGTTGCTGAGTGAGAAAAAGTATAAACTGAATGTCAGAATGATCACCAGAGTGATCACAGTTCATTGTATGGAAAACACGAATGTGTGCATTATATTCTGTGTAGAATCACATAGTAGTTGTGAGAGATTTTACGTAAAGCTACCTATGCCATCTCTCCCATGGTGTGTGAGCTAGAGAAGTCAAAGAAGCAGCAAATCATAAGAATAAATTGTCTTTGCACCTTAGTGTCTCCGCAAAATTACATGCAAATCCATCTAGTAAATGTTGAGTTATTTAAACTTTTTACCGCTAGTGGAAAAATGCAAATTAGTATAACAGTAGCCTTAATGTGTTGCAAAGGCTTGTCAAGAGTAGGCAATGATATTTGCAATAATTCCCCAAATAATCGAGTTGACCACTTTAAAGAGGCAAAATTACGGATAAAACTGATCAAGCACTAACACTTAACATGAGTGAGTGCATGTAGAATATTACAATATAATAACATAACAATATAATTCCTTCAATGCTGTTGATTTTTTTTTATAAGTCTTGTAGTTCATCAGCTTGAGTAATTGTAATAATAATAAAGTATTCCCATAATGTTTTTAAAATTGTTCTTTGGTGCCCATGGCTGTCACACAGTAAATTTCCTGAACCAGTTAGGTATGAAATTAAGTCTGGTTAATAACTTTCTTTCTCATTAAATTGAGTATGTGTTTGATAGCCTTGAACTTTTATCACAGCTTAAGCTATAAGATCCAGTAGCCTCCAGACAAATCAACGCACATCAACCTGAGCGCCTGAACACCGCCTAAGGGAAAAAGTGTGCCTCCTTTTAAAAAATGCTCACGTCTCTATCTTTCCTGCAGCCTCAATTTGGCTCACTTACAGTATAGCAACACCACACCTTTTAGGATTGTTTTTTTTTTTTTTAAAGCATGAGAAATAATAATTTAACATTATTTTCCTTGTAGAGTGTTATATATCGTGTCCTCTAACACGCAATCGCATAAACACAAGGACAGAAGCTATGTCTGGGAATTATCTAGTCAACAACCCTTCAGCATGTGGCAGAGATCAAGGATGGCTCGCTTGTCGAATCGAAATCTCTCAACGCACTGATGATCCCTGAACAATAAGACATCCATTCCAGCTCTAAACACTCCTCTGTGCACATCTCTGCAGCCGCAGTGGAATAGCAAAGCACGACTGGCAGGACACATTTTGAATGAATAAACCCTGAAAATAACTGGATATGTTTTAAAGTGTATTTGGCCAATTTACACTCTCTAAATTGCAATGCTGCTGTCATGTTGCAAAAGTAGGGCGTGTTTATCCTCACTATTTTCATATTAAGCTGATAAATATTCCATCTAATATTCTAACATTCAAATTGCAAGAGATATTAAACTGCAAAAAACTGTACTGGAAAGCATTTTGTGTTAAGTTGTTAAAACGTTCAAGTCTGTCACCTCTTGTAAAATGAAGTGTGGTCTACGCTTTTCACGCCTGTACAACACCCTACAGTGATGTCACAGTGACCACACTCCAGTTACATTTATGTATTATTATATTGAGCCAAGAGCCTCAACCACTTGAAGCTGGCAAGAAATTACGCTGCTTTTTAATATCCTGCAGAGGTAGGATTTTTTTTGGAGGGGGGTATTATCAAAAAGTTGTCTCACAGTCTCGCTTGACTTGATACAGCTTTTTACTGAAAAATGGCTTTTTCAATTTTGAAAACAGCAAAAGCAATCGAAATTTGGAAGTCTGGAGATAAATCTGAGGTCAGATATCAGTGGGCAAAGTTCTAATATCAGTATGTCAAACGTTAAAAAGCCATCAAACAGGTGTCAAAAGAAATCTCTTCTGCCAGAGGGAAGAAGCTTGCTATTGACCACTGAAATGCAATCACAAGCATGACAAAAGACACAGACAGTCCACAGTCATTCGCTTTCAAGCCCAAAAAGTAGCTTCTATGACAGAGAGTTACTATTTGTTGCTTCTGTTGCTTATCTTGTCACTCAGAGTCACTCAGAGTGTTTGAAGGACAGTCAGGACATGTGGACGAAGGAAAGCACAGTATCCAAAGAAGACCCCTGTCCTTATGGAAAATGAACTGAAATGATTTTGACAGTAAAAAAGTTCAACAGAATAATGAAAAAAACATTTTGACAAAGTACCTCTCAGTGTAACAACATAGTATCAACACAAAGTTATTTCACTGAAATACTCACTAATACCTTGTTACTAACTAAGAAACACACTTTTTGTTGCCCTGCTGCTATACATTTAATCTGGTTAATCTGGTTTCACAGGTCATTATGTACAAGATCCTTTTTGGCCTGGAGCAGGCAACTTCCTGGAGTCTCTGCTAGGTGCCTGGCAACCTTACAATGGCCGCCAGACTCAAGAAAATAGTTGCGCCTGGCTAAGAAGTAGTTCAACAGACACCACATAAAACCGAACTCAACACAAAACAGCCAATTGTTGTGCTTTACACTTTTGGTGAGGATTAAAAAAACAAAATGTAACATATTACTTAGAGAGCTTTACAGGTTCTGGTGTGCACATTGTGTTACCTTCAGACAGAGCCAGGCTAGCTGTTTCCAATCTTAATGCTAAGCTAAACTAACAGGCTGCTGGCTATAACTTAATATTAAACAGACACAAACGGCAGTGATATCAATATTAACATCTCTTCTTGACAAGGAAATGAATAAGCAAATATCCTTAGATATTCAGTTATTTTGAATGCACTAGATGTGAATACAGATCATAGAGTCTTCATAAATTACTAACATTTAGACTTTTTTGTCCTGGATTTTGCCTCAAAGGTCACATACAATTTATTGGTGGAGGTTGTTGACCTTTAACTGCTTGATCAGAGATGGACAAACACCTCATTTTACAACAAGGTGCTTCTTTTAAATTCTATTAATATTGGTATATTTTTTACAAAATCAGATTTTAATTACAGTATTAAAAGTATAAAACTAGAATAACTTTGTGTTATCAATGAAAAGTATTTTAATGAAACAATTCCTGACCTATTTGAGCCTTCATTCTTTAATCCAGGTGACCTTTACATTACAACCCCATCATAAGGTCACTTTAACAAGAAATTTATTTATAGGCAGTGCAACATTAGTTTTAAATCAAGTAGATAAGAATAAGTATCCTGAAAAATATTTCCACTGGCAATATGAACCTTATTTGAAATCCCCCTGAAAAAATTCTCTCTGTGTACCTGTCTTTCTCTGTCTGTCTACCTGTCTTTCTTTCCCTTTATCTGTCTGTCTTTCTCTACCTCTTTCTGCCTGCCTGCCCTTTTCTCCTTCCCTCTGTCTACCTGTCTTTCTCTTCCTCGCTGCCCATCTGTTGACATTTCTCAGCAGTTTAGCAGTACAACAGTGACTCCTGTTGGTCACGAGCAGCACTGCAGACTAATCTTTACAGTCAACACTGAATGAGCTCTCCCGATCCTGGAAACACACAAACATGCTAAACAGCTCACACAGAACGTGCAGCGTGCTTCAACACCCCCCTTACACACAAACACATAGAAACAGGATCACACACACATTCACTGTATTTCTCTCTCATTGTATGCAGAGTCCACACTCACACACACACACACACACTGACTCTCTGACTTAGTACACAGTGTATTTTTCTTGTTCTCTGGGAAAAGAACAGGAGGTTATTGGGATTCTCCTCATGCCTCTTCCCGATCCAGCTGCGGATTCTCTGCTTTCCTTCCTTCTTTCTGTTCACTTTCCCCTCTTTTCTCTCTCTTACCTCTAGATTATCCTTTTTCTTTGTCACTCTTTTGCTTTCCTACTTTCCCTCAATTCCATACCTTTTGACCACTCACTCTTTCTCTTTCTTTTGGTCACCTGACCCTCTGTACATATCTCTTTTTTTATGGCCTTCTGCAACATTCTTTACAGGTGTTACTTGTTGATGTCAGATTACATCTGTGTAATGGCTGTGTGCAGCCGCAACTGCTTCGTTAAAATCAATACAGTGACTTCAGGGCTGTTATTGTTCTCAGTGATGGGTACACCTTTTCTCCATGTTGTGTTTTTTTATCGCTCAGGACTTTGAAATAAATGCAGGAAAGAACAAAGAAAACAATGGGTACTTCCATCAACCTGTTTTCATTAGGTCCTCTCACATGCAGGAAACGGGAAGTCCAAAATATGAAGAATTATTGAGCAGAGATGTTGAAATCGTACCTAACCCAAACATGATTCGTTGTTATATTTGCAGCCATTCATTTAGCAACTGATTGAACACAGCAGGGACCAATTGAAGTACAATATCACATGAAGAACTTAAACTATTGTTGGAAGCAGCACTTTGTTGAAATTATGTATCCGAGTCGCTGGGTGCTCAGCTCACTATGTTAATGTGTCCCCTGAGATTTCTGCCAAGAAGGAAGATTCTATTGCCATACACTACAATATACAATCACATCAAAAATTCCAACAAGTCGATCAATCACTTACTTAGGTCTTGCTGACAGTTGTAGAGTTATGTCACATGACTGGGAAAACAAGGAAAATAACAGATTTCCTGTCCACAAAGGGGCCCGGTAAGAACAACTTTCAGCCTGGGCCGACTCTTTTTCAGCTGACCAGCTTGTTAACATCTCCACACTGACCAATATTTCCTGGCTGCTAAGGCAAATAGGAAATGAATAGACTTCCTGTGACTTATTGATTGTGTAGCTCACAGTCTAAACACACGGTTACACTTTCTCTATTTCCTCTCTGTCTTTTCCCCATCTTGTCTATACGGCATTCCCTCTACCTCTCCTTTCTTTCAGTGCCTTTCTCTCTGTTCATGTAGCAGCAATAGCAGATGAACTGAATTAGTCGCTAGTTGCACTTAAGTGTCTGTCCTGTTTCCTGGCATCAGCAGCCTCATTTCACATCAAAAGATAGCACAGTGACAGGCAGATGATATTTAGAAATCCCATCCACGCTGATTGGACCATTGCCTAGCAACAACATTCCAGGAGGTAAAAAGCAGATCAGTTTAGGCTTTAAAAAGTTGCAGTCATCTTTAGTGTTGCAACCATCTAAGATATAAGTTTCTGCCCCACCCATCCTGTGAGACAGAAACTGGACACTGTCTAGCACCAAACAGGCAACACTAGATATCACTTCTTATATCCTTCAAGTCTGCAACTATTTATAGATGCTTAGTGTCTGTTTCAAGGCATATCATAGAGCGGGATTTTGTGTTTCTGTGCATGCATGCAGAAACCACCGCAGCAAAATGCTTCAGTGCCTTAAGGACCTCCTTTGCTGCATGCTGGCTGCATTTACAGAAAAAAACACTATTTAAAGGCCCTATTTATTAAAGTGACATAGGAGTATTAAAATCAGTGGTGTGTTATGATTTTTTATGGTTCTTGAAGAAAATGTCTCATTCAGTTTCTCGGTTGTTACTGTGGGGTGAAAGACGAGCACTTTCAGGACTTGGATGGGCATAAAGTAATCAGTACATAAATTTGGTTACTAAGTTTGACTGCCCCTCACTGTCTCCATGTCATAAATAAATAAAAATGGCCAAAGTGCCTCTTTGGGAATCTTGGATTCCGCTAAGGTAAATAAAACATGATAACATGCCATAAAGTGTCTCAAGGGTGCCCATCCAGTGGAGAAAACATGTTTGAGGGCCCCCTGGGGTGTCTTTCAAGTGGAAAAATGCTCTTAAAAGCCCTCAAGAGGGCTCCTACAGTTGAGAAAATTTGATTGAAAGCCCTTTAGAGTGCCCATTTAATGGAGAAACCGGGATGCAGTGCCCTTTAAGGTGCCCCTTCAAGAAGAAAAAAAAGGAAAAAGTGCCCTGGTTGTCCCTATGGCAGTTAAAACATGATAATATGCCAACACAATACATGCCAAACACGGTAAATTGCCCTCTGGGGTGCCCACCTAATGGATAAAATGTTCCTTCATTGTTTATTTACGTAGAAAACCCATGTTGATAAGTAGAGAAAACTTGAAAATGGCAATTGACTTTTGCAAAACAAAAAAACTTAGTATGTTTCCATTGGCTGGCAAACATGGCAACAAACACAACTTAAAAACAGATAATGATGAACATGCAGCAAGGATAATCAAAATGCTGCTTTCATGTTTTTCTTACAACGGCTTTTTACATTGAAATACCCAGACGCTTTACACAACAGTATCAGCATCAATAGGCAGCATTCTTTTGATTGAAGTCACTCAGCAAATTAAACCTTATTAATTTCTTCCTCAAGGGCGTTTATACCCATCCTTCTAAACTTTCTCTTCATCTTTCAGATTTCCCTGTCTCCTCTCTGCACGCCCTCGCTGCTACTTGTCTCCTCCGTCACCTATGTTTCTTCTTGCCATTCTTTATTGGTCGTCTTTCCTCCTCAAATCATTATCTTGTCTCCATGTCTTTACCTGTCCCCAACTTGCCTGTTACACCAACGCACACCCCATAACTGTCTCCGCTCATCACCATCACATTATTTCTGCATAATTTTTATTTTCTCCTCCACTCCAAAGCTAAATGTTTTGCTGAAGGCAGGAAGAGCTGCTGATCATTTTAAATGTGTCCTAGATCGCTCTCTCTTTCTCTGTCTCTCTTTCTCTCTCTCTCTCTCTCTTTACCACTTACTCTTCAGCTATTTCACACCTGGCTGCTTCCCTCTAATATCTCCCCACTCCCAACACAGTGCTACACTACAGACATTAATTGGAAGGAGAGGGAAATCATACTCTCTCTCCAGTAAAAAAAAAAAAAACAACAAAAAAACGATGCTGTAGATTCAAGACTGAGCTGCAAACAGTGTGCATGAGTTAATATCTGCTGTGTTGCCTGCAGCTGTAGCAACAGCCCCATTTTATAAAACATTTAGCCGTGATATTTTTATTTGTCAGAGCAATGTAAAACAAAAATGGAGTGCTTTAAAACAGTTTAGGCAGCTTGTAATTTTCAGCATTTATTTATGTTTGCAGCCTCACACACCAGAGGTAGCAATATTGATAGGAACAGTACAATATCACAGCCTTACTGTATCAGTATCAGTGACCATGGCTGTAAACAGTATAGTAGCACTTTGATTCTCTATCTACATGTGTAACTATTAGACCAGCCTTATAATAATGTTTAGAAACATATTTGACTATTACATTTCATTTCTTTTGTTGCTTTATTGTATATGCGAGTTTTGTCTCATGTCACTTAAGGGAAGTTAAGTCAAAAAAGTAAAGCCTAGACCTTTTTTGTATCTCTCGATTGTTCTTGGATTTTACCAGATCAAAGCAGAAACTGAATGTTTTTGCTTTCAAGTCTCAAGTTTTTTTAGAGCTTAAAGTCTCAATACAGAAAAATGCAAAAAAAAGTTCTCAGATTCGTGGCTTAAATTGGTCTACAGCTGGTTATGTGCTGTTAAATCAGAATTTACAGCGTAAAATGAGTAAGTGGGTGTATTTTCAAAGTGTGTATTAAACCATCTCTTATCAGCAGTATATTAACCACCAGAATGTATATCCAGTCCTTTTTCCACTTTGCTGTCTTCTTTACCTTCCTTTAATGTATTTCCCCCTTCATATTTTATCCTTCTTTTTGCTGTCTTTGCCCTTCTCTCTCTCTTCTCTCTCTCCCTCTTTCTCTCAATTTTACCCTGCAGCTTCAGCATGAATGAGATTTTTTTCTTTTTCTTTTTTTCTTTTTTTTGTCCGGTTCACTTCATAACTGCCTTGACAAGTCCCATATTGATTGCACTTGCTGATTAGAATTGATTTCACTCTGCACTGTATTTTCCTTTCTGTCTTGTCCTTCCTGCTAAGATGAGCACTTTTCAGTGTCCATTCATCAGAGCAGTGTTTTGAATGTTTTCTTGCTGTTGGACACAAAATGATTATGACAATGCATGACACACACACAAAAATACTGAAGGATAGATGGTGCTGTGGATTTATAGGAGTTGATTAAAAACATGCCCATTTTTTAAAAGGTTTTTCGTGTTTCCTGATTGTTTTTTCCAGAGACTAAGACCTCCCCCATACCGTCCTCCAATGCACCACAAAAGGCCGAACCTCCAGTGGGCAGAGCTGCCAGGCTCCTCACATTTTTCTCCCCCCTGCTGTTAGGAATGCTGATGCTGTTCATGTGGTAAGCGAACACACACACACACACCCATACACACACACACACACAAACACCTCTTGTAATGAGACAAACCCTCATCTTTGAATAGATTAAAAACTCAGCCATTCAGTCACATATTGGCAAGTCAATGCATGTCTATTGATGTCAAAAGCATGTGTATAGAACAAGAGCAACAATGATTGGTGAGTTAGTTTGATGACCCAGCAGGGGCTCTCTTTTCATATTTTTCTGCAGAACCCCTGAAGGGATTGAGGTAAAATCCAATCTAAAGCTGTCCCATTTCAGTCATTTTACAGTTTCACACTATAAATCACGCTGTAATGGTTCATGTCCTGTCGAAGATGTAGAGGTTGAACAATGAATGCTGAAAAGTTGAACGTTATGGAGCACAGCGAAGCTGACTGTAGAGATCTGCCACAGGAAACGGTTTTTGCAGCAAAGTCAATCTAAAGAGAAACTGACTAGCAGAAATGTCAAAAAAAAAAACTATGACTAAATGCCATTAAAATGTGGCTGCAGCTCCAGCTGAACAAATGCTGCTCCTTTTTACCACTGGAGGATGAAAGTTAGATGAATATGGAAAAGACAAAATGCCAAAATCTATAGCATACTCTCTGCAACAGGAAATTCAACCGCAAATTTATCTGCTGCATTCACATAGTATTATCTCTCCTGCCTTGTCACTAGAATAAAGACCATTTTAAATTGTGTTAAACACACACACCTAAGGCAGAAAGTGCTGTGCTAGTAGATCAGCCTTTGAGGTTTTGTTGCGTTATTTATCGTATTTAATGCTTAAGTTTGTATCTCTACTGCACCACAGTTTCCAAGATAATACTCTCTTCATTCCACTGCATTTATATAATGCTGCTTGCTACTTTACAGATTAAGATTTTGCATAAAATGCAATGGATAAGCTCAGATATACAAAGCAGAGTTAAAGATTAAACCAGTGCTTCCACATAGAGACACTTTATCTGCCTCAGCATCGAATCACATGGTTTAATATCAATAACATTTTTTTCTCAGTAGAGTCCAATGTTTTAATTTCTTCGAAAGAAACCATGATGAGAAAGTGCTTTTGAAAACGGATACAAACTTGTGTTGCTGAACTTTGCTTTTTTTCCTTAAAGCCACCCAGATTAATCCTGCAATCATTTAAATGGTTAGGAACTGAATTTCTGACTATCTAACTGCTTACAAGGAAGTTAAAGTTATCTCCACCTAAACTAACTACAAATGTAAAATGCTGCTTTGACATATTCATACCATTTAATAACAGAATATTAGTCTTAGGAGCCACTTTTGCACAGAACCAATGTCTGAGATGCTGCTAGAGATTCCTAATTTGTGCTTCTGACTCTCTCCCCAGATGTAAATGTCTTATTCCTGAAAGCAGCAGTAGGAGGAAGAAGAGGAGGAAGAGGCTGGTCTTTTTTCTATTTTGCACATGTTTCGAGGATACAGTGCATTTGATCATTTCTGCCCATCACACAGTTACTCACCAAGATTACTTAGACATGAAACCAGACGATGATAATGCGATCCAGCATTTTTGATTAATGGTGACAAAGAAATTCTTCAGAGAAACTTTTGAAAGCGGCACCCTCATCATCATCATCATTATCAACGCCAAACAGCAGCGGCAGCAACAGGAGCAGCAATGACCACCACAACAGCGATATGACATAGACAGTCTTCTAGTGCCCCCTGGTGGCTTGGATAAGCCACAGCAGACTTTGTTTGGCAACAGTTTGTTTTGGGAATCTCCTCTTCAGAGCAAGAAACATCGACTCCTCAGATGACAAAATATTCTCATCCACTTTTTGTTCTTTTTTATGATCAATTGATAGTCTTAATTTTCACTTTGTTCTTAACTTACAGCACTGTACAGACAAACACACACACTGTTCGCATGTGTGTTTGTGTGTATCGTTACGTAGCAGTCCCCATACAGCTAAATCATCATGCCAAAGACTCAACTTCACCCCCAATGAAATGGTTCCCAAACAATTCACTGAGCTTCCTGAAGCCTGTGCCTGACTTCATCGTGGGTTAAAGACCCCAGAAAGTTGCGTGTGTGTGTTTGTGTGTTTATGCACAACACCTGATCGATACCGACTTCAATGTTATGCGAATGAACCTTGGAACAAATGTGAGGAACCCCTGCAGCTCCTGTTTGTTTAAAGCTACCATTTAACAAAGAAGCCACAGAAGTACCTAAATAAGACTCTAAATCTGTCAAATGCGACGGTCGAATCAAGCAGACGGAGCGAGTCGTTTTTCAATATGAGGACTAACACTTTGAAGAATTCAGTAATCGTAGTCTGGCTTATTTAGAAAATTAGCTTTACACTCTGCTTTCAGTGACTGGCAAAGAGGACCTGGATTGTAAAAAAAAGAATAAACAAATAAAAATAAAATGGATCTGAGACTGAATAGTTCTTTGCCCACCTATTTGTTTTGATTTGACTTTGTATTGACAACGACAGAGTCGTTATTGAAACATTGATACGAGCTATGTTGGTTCTCCATTCTGCTCTGTGCTGTAAAATACAATACCACGATACAGTTTGCTTTCTGACGCCTTTAAACACAGAAAAAAAATGTCTTTTTGCAGTTTACATTTCAATAGCCAATATCACCAGTTAATATTATGTTATTCCAAGGAATATTGATGTGTTTTATTGTATTTTTTTTATTTTATGAACAAATAATAAATACACACATAGAGGATTTTAGTTTTTTTTCAAACATTCATAATGGCTTAATTCTCCTTGATCCTATTTTGTAAACTATGATATGTAACTTTAACATTGAACAAAAAGTTTATTATTTAATAATAATAATAATGTATGTATTAGCAGTAGAATGTCGTAACCTGTACCTGGGGTCTTTTTTATAGATGTATATACAATGACAGGTTTCAACCATTAAATGTGACCATTTCACAATGAATGATGACACGCTGGCCTCACACTCATTTTGCCTTTTGATCTGATGCACTGTGAGCACAATAGATCCAGGTAGTCTGATCGCAACCATCCAGCACAGTACAACTGCCCGACATTTAATATGTCAGACGCATCATAAGAGAATTTGTAGAAGGAAGAGTCAAAGTCAGGTTCCCACTCAATGAAAACAAGAGTAGAAGTAATCATTTCATCCTCTGGGGAACAGGAATGTCTGTACCACATTTCACTGCAATCCATCAAGTAGTTGTTGACATATTTAAGTAGCAGCCAAAATATCTATGGTGCTAAAGGAAGCTAGAGGATAGGTCAGTAGGATTCTTTGGCTAGAGGCCATGGATTTTCCTACGAAATTCATGGCAATTTGGCAATTCATCCAACTGAGTCATTTCAGTGGTCGACTGATAAAATGCGACATCATCATCCTTGGACACATGTAGCTGGCATTGCTAAAAGGACCTGACTTGAAAGATGGACTCTTATGTCACCATACACCCGCTTATTTTTAAATTTTTCCCTTTTAATTGTTTTACATTGTCATCCTAGAAGTGCATTTATTAAACGAAGAAAGAAGGTCAGAGCCCAAGTTTTCATCAGTGAACAAAAATTCTGAGAAACTCAAGAAACAGAAGGACTTGAGCTCAGCTGCACCCACCAACAACCTCTCTGCTACTTTTCCTCTCATCAACCAGTTTCACAGGTCTGTCTATGTGGAGAGAATCGTACAAGAGATTCTTGTGAAGCCCATATTTGATTAAACCCTTAACAGTCACATACTCACGTAAAATAAAAGGAGAATGTGACAGCAACATGAGGGTATATCTTCTTTTGTTTTCTAGTGTTTATGATTGTTACCCAATATATGTACTGCTTGGAAATTTAATGATTTTTACTAACCTTTGACCATCATTTCTAGCTTTAACGAAAGCATGCTTCTTACAAAAGTAATTGCTGAGATCTGAGAAGCCAGAGGCCAGAAACACAAGCAATCAGATTATGAGACAGGTTTTAAACAAGCCATCATTCAACCTTTAACTGCGTGTGTTTGCGACTGACTGCATTGCCAATCATTTCATCCTTTCTTTTTCTATCAAATAAGGTTGGTAAAAGTGGGCTTTGTGAAACATGTGCATGATCTGTTTGTACTTCTTGTTCAGATCTCGGCACATTGTGAGGAGCGTGCAGTGTCATTATAACTGATAGAAATGATTGCTGAATGAAAAAACAAGGCTCAAGCTGTATTAAACCAGAATAATCCTTGAACAATACACATGCTGGAGAAACAACTAACAGGAAATTGTGGCCCATGAATATGTCTTAGATTAATATCAACTTTCAGCCTGATTCGTTTAAAAAAGGAAATATGAACAGAGGAATTGTAGTTGGTCAAAATCCTCCCCTTTTGCCCTTTTGCTCTCACTCTCTGAGCCTCCCTCTCTTTAATCTGTCTCACTGTCTCTCTGCCCTCTCTCAAGCTTTCTTTCTTTCAATATTCTGACAAGTTCTGGCAGGCTGATCTGGACAGCAAGGACAAATCAATACACCATCTAACAGCTGTCAGCTGGAGTCCTCTGTGTATGTGTGTGTGCGTGTGTATGCAGACAAGATTGTCTGCTGCTGCCGTGGGTATTGCATTCATTACACTTTCCTTCCTCCCTTCTTCCCTTGCTCACACTGGCTCATCCTTTCTTTTTAAATAGGGTGTCGATGAGAACCAATTAATATTTGCAATGACAAGGCAGCATAAGACTGATGAGAACAAGTTTAATAACGTGTTGTTTTTTTTATGTTGTAAATACAAGTAGCCTAAGAAAATTAAGGTTTTTTTTTTTGCTCTTATAGTTAATAAATAGCGTTGCTGAACCTTTTACAGATTTCAAAAGAACTTTAATTAAATGGCAATTGAAATGTTCAACCATGCTCCCTTTGTCTGCAACCATGATGTGATCCACATTAACCTCCAGTATATAAGAAAGCGTGTGTGTATATGTGTGGATATGCCATCCAGTGCCTGCCAGTTCCAACAGCCTTGCTCGGCTCTAATGACTAGTTTGACCTTTCACTGATAACTGGATGAATGACAAGATCCCTCCTTCCCTCTCACTTCTGCTCCGGTTTCTGTCTCTCGCCTCTTTAAGTACTCAACTTTCCTCCTCTCTGCCTTTGCTCCATGACTTTCTTTATCTCTCTGTTTTACAATTACTGGCTCTTTCTGTTTCTCACACAGTATTATACACTTCAGTAGTTTGTTTTCACACAGTTTTGAAGCCACATATATCAAAACGTGCTGTTCTTTGGGTACACTTACGCATTTTGGCAGGTACAAGTTATTTACTCTTCACAAAATCTGTTCAAGCAGAGTTCTTTGGATTATGTTTTTCAGTAATTAGATTTCTAAGTGGCCATTTACACCTTAAATATCCAAAGCAATCCAATGCCACATTTCAGCCATAAATTCCGCCCTTATAAAGATAATAATGTTCTCTTTTGATGCTGTCAGAAAGTTCAAATAAAAATTGGTATTCATTATTGAGGTTGTAGTTTGAATTAGTGTTTAATTGGACTGCATTTGATTTAATGCAATCCAACACAGTACCGCCACCATCATAGACTTCAACACTAAATATACCAACACTGGCTGCATAGAAATTGAGTATTTTGTCAAGCAGTCATATTGGGTTGGGTTGAATATTTTGCACACTTTGAATGAATGCTCACACCCACTTTGATTTTGTTAAATTTCTGCAACAAGGTGATGAGTTGTGCAGGGAACTTCTTCCTTCAAATCAATGGACAGATTTGAAACTTTGTTGCCTTAGACAATCTTTTTGTTTGATTTCTCACTAATTGTAAACCAAATTTGACAAAAAAAAAGTGTATTTGGCCACTGGAGGGCAGTAGAGTCAACCTACTTCACTATGCCTCTCTCCATGGTGCTGAAACATTCAAACACAAAAAGTCCACCATCATGATGGACAGATCAGTTCACATTACTCTGTCCTCGGCACGCTACATTAGTAACCATTTCTTGGACAACAGTTGCATTTTGTCATTTTTTAATCTATGACCTGATAAGTGTTACAGAAAAGGCACCTTTTTAGAACCTGCTGAACTAGTGGTAATTGTTGAATGGGCAGGTTTAATGGAGAAAAAGGAACCTTGGCATAAATTTGCAGGAAACTCTGAAACACCATCTGGAATCCTGCATGTATTTGCCTCTAAAATCAACCAATCTCACAACTGCTCCACCAATCACTTGTCAGCATTTAACAAAACAGATTGCACCCATTGATGTCTTTAAAGTGCTGGAACCATAAGTCAGTGCTGCAAAATAAGAAGTCAAACTGCACTTCACCACAATAACTGATAAAACATTGCTGTCAAAGATTCCAGGCAGCACCGAAATATCCTCAACAGATACGACAGCCTCATTCTCCAAAATGGTGTGATTTTTATGATTGCATTGATCTTGTCATTTTCTTCAGGAACCGAAGCTTATTTTCCCTGACCAGATGAATCCAGGAAAGATTTAGACCATTCAAAAAAGTTCCAAAATTGAGCCAAATATGCAAACTTAGAGAACCTCTTCTAGTCTGAGGCAATCTTGACCTGAAAAATTCATCTAACTCTGTTTCGTCCTCCTTCAGAGAACCACACATTTCAGGTAAGGATTGGGCTTTTAAGCTTTAGGTTTCTTTGGAAAACAGACAGGGGGTTAAAACAGATACAAATAAATAAGTAAATGTGGAGGTGGGTGGAAAAAGAGGAACAACTTTACATAGGAAAAAAAGGGCAAAGAACGTACTAAATTTGGAATTTGAATGATTAAATGCTGAGGCAGAGAACCAAGCTGCCATTAAAATCGTCCCATTAAATAGGACTGAGCTCGTCTTTAGAGATACGATCTTGGATATTCAAGAGACATTATTAAAATGGGATTTTATATGAGTGATGACTTTAATTTGTTGCGTTATGATTTGAATTGACAAACTATTGAAGAACATTCTACTCAGCCAGTTTGCCTAATTTGAGATACCAAAGCCAGTCAGTCAGACTCAATAATGGGAAAATTCTGTCTCATTTATTAAAAATGACCATCTTATTGAAACTGAAACAACATTAATGTGCATGATGACATTTTTTAAAATATGATGATTCGATATTAAATGTACTATTCAACCTTAAAACGAACAGTATGTGGATCCTGAAACATCATTGTTAATGATTGCAATAGAATTCAGTCTACACTCTCAGTTAGAGACCATGGTGGCAGACAGTGTCAGCTGGTAAACAATACTCACTGTGTGTTTTTTAGTAACAGTATGTATGACTTTCAGTATATGGTGTTGAGTCATATGTTTTCATTCTGTGGTCTCTTCTGCCCTCTAGTGGTGCTCAGAGAATCTGTAGGAACGAACAATTAGATCTGTCCACTTCTCTTGTATATTCCTGAATCAAATAACTTTCTGCTGTGTCTGACACAAGCTTTCTCTCTCAAATCCAAAAGTATAGACATCAGAAACTTCTTAAATGGGTCTAACAATAGCAAGAATCGCAATGGCATTTACTCATTATGTGTACTCTTCTGTTCCGATATCACTTTGTGCTGTAGTTTTAAAGCATTCTTGAATTAACCTCTTATTTAGGTAATCCCACGTGCTCTCC
>JAQNCA010000013.1:5065405-5079756 GCA_029783725.1 Acanthurus tractus
AAAAATGTATTAGACTACTGACTTGTTGGTCTAAATACTGAATTAGCAAAATAATAAGTATTAAATGAAAGATTAAGGTTGAAACTGTACAGATATCTTCAGTTATGATCTAATATCCAAACAACAGGTACGCCTTATGTTCTAACTTCAAACATGCTCACTGGTCATATCTATTTAATATCCTGACGGTCAATACGACTGGTATATGTCCTTTAAATATGGATAGTTTCTGATATTTTGTGCACACCCAAAAACGTAAAAAGGGTTTTGTAGCTTCAGCTTTGCATTTTTTACATTTAAGGGTCCAATACGTTAAACTTTTTAAACACCTTTTGTGTGTGCTTGTGTGTGTGTTTATTACTGGATCTCCACTGTAAAAGTCATCAATGATAGGACGTTCCTTCAGAAACATCTTGCTGTTTCACCTATGACCTGTAGGTGGCGACACTGCATCGCTGACCGTCAATGGCGCCACAAAACCCAACAGAAGAAGTGTCCAGGTAAGCGTTTGGCTAACCAATGCGAAGATATGGGGTGAGGTATTGTGACATTTACCAGAAGCTGTCACGGGAAAATGAAAATCTCTCTCGGGACATAGTTTGTTCCGTTTTTCAGGGAAAATGCAAAAACCTCATTTGATTTCCTTCGTTCTGTAGTTTACAAAGCCCTTCGCGCTTCTGCGGCTATTTAAAATTGTCTGTTTTCTTCCCGTCTATGCGTACGTCACGCGCGCGCGCCCTAGCGCTCAAAGCGGCTCGAGGGAGGGAAACTTGACCGAAGTCCGCGCGGAGGTCTTCTTTTCACCATTTGCAAGTTTATACAGTCAATGTTTGCAAGCCACCAGCACGAAAAAAACGATATACTAGTTACAATCCTGACTGGGCGACACTGTCAGAGTTTGAATTGGTACGGTCGACCCAGGGAGACAATTTTCCACATGCGTTTGGTGTCCGGCGGAGATCTCCGTAAAATATGGAGGGAAAAATGCATTGGAAATCCACGCAAAAACAAAAAAGCATCAAGCTGAAGATGCTTGAAGATGGCAGCAGCAGGCCAAGGAGTCAATCCAGAACCAATGCAACAGGATCAGGAACATCTGTGTCAGAGAGACAACCTGTTTCAAGAAGAAAACAAAGGTAAAATAAGAGAGGCAACAGGGAGTCCTATAACTTAGTATAACCTAGATAATTTAGTAGTCAGTGTAGTATAGTTAACCTTGTATTGGCAATGTAAATATGCTCCTGTCGCATCCCCCACCTCCTCTGCATAACTCTCCTGAGATGTCTCTCTCTGTGTTCTAGTGTGTTGGCATGGCTGCTGGGCTGACTCAACAAAACTATCAGCTGGTGTACGCCTACATCCACCCTGGTTTGCCTAGCAGTCAGCATGGTGTGTGTCAGATTTTGACCCTTGAACAAATAAATGTATTAACAGTTTCTGTCTCCTATGTTCGAATCTTATGTTTATTTGGTCAGTCTAACTGGTAATATTTGCCGAGCCCTCGGCCCCAAACATTTGTTTAAGGGTCCCTTTTTTTTCACAAATCCACGGTGGCAACCCTAGTTGCATGAGCGGCAGAGCCCTTTTTTTTATATATCCGCTGGGTTTAAAGGGCGCCATAGACACTGGTAAGTTAAATAAGATGAGCATGTTCTTTGGATGGCAGGTAAGGAGCTGCAGTATAAAGATGTCGTCTCTTGCTTTATGTCTTTGCTGTTTATGAAGCAATAGGATTTAAGTAGTCTTTGTCTCAGAATGCAGAGGGATTCTTAAGACAAGAACTGTTGTAAGTTTGTGCATTCAATTTTTAATTGCATCGTGTCAGACATGGCTAAGGGGATGTAGCCCCTGGTGAACGTTAACAAATCCACGTGTGCCGGGTCTGTATGCCCAGCGGACAAAGGTCTGAGAGTGAAGAATAGAGGAGTGGCTTGGCGCATTTGCCATCTTGTACCCAGCGGACCGAATTTAAACGTGTCTCGACCCTAGACCAGCCTTAACATGTTCCAAATGTAAAAACAGCCTGTACCATAAGATATGGCACAGCTGGCTAACATGCTCACACACATCTCCACAACCACAGTTCTTTTCTGTTTTTGCCTCTCAGCAGTGTAAAATATTTAATTGTGCTTTGGACATATCTAGTTAAGTTAATATAGGGACCTCATACACAGTGCATGATGGAAAACTCTGCTTTCACCTGGTTTATGATGTCAATAAATATTCTGTGGCAGATAACAATTGAGATGAACCTGTTACATTTAGATTGAATTTTATAATACCTCCATAGTGATGTCTGCAAGTAGATATGACTTTAGCATGATGTTCCCTCAAAAATGTTGTGGTAAAATAAGGTTACAATCATCAGAAAGGTATGGATCATGTCAAACAAGACATTTTTGGAGTTTACTTAAAAAAAAACAATTTAAACTTTAGTATGCATGTATAGCAGAGCATAGTATTCATATTCAACAAAGCAAATGGTATTAGAGGATGAACAAAACTTCAACAACGTATTTAGCCTCTTTCTTTTACTTCAGAACACCTACATGTTGCATGCAGTTAGTTTTGATTCTTTGTGTCACTGCAAGCAGCGTGAACTACCACAGCTCTAAATATGATTTTCAAAATGGGACTTGTTTTTAAATGCTGGAAGTCTACAGGTTGGATGTCAGTAGTATTCAAATGTAACATCATGATAAAAACTACCTTAAAATGATAAAATTTGAGTTATTTAGGGTGGGTTGGTGCTTACAAGTCGCTGATGTGCTGCTGACATGAACTGTTTTGTATCATAACTTAAGAGTTTGGTCAATTTTCTTTACCCTTTTTTACTTTCAAATCAACAGACTGTTTAAAACAAACATCATCCAGTGTTTATATAAGATTTAGTACAGATGAATTAAACTTATTTTCACTTTGTATATTTGTATAAGTGTCTTACAAGTACAAAATAAAATAAGTAAGTACATCACACACACTTTCAGTTTACAAATTGAGCATAGAGACACTTACATAGACATTTACATTTTACTGTTTTTTAACAACAGAAAGAGCTCCCTCTGGTGGCAATTGTCTTAATAACAAAGCACCAAACATCGCTGATGGAGAACACAGAGTCGGCCTCCCGTCTTCCTGTCTGAGTCCTGTGCTCTGTCAGCTGGGAGCACAGTCCACACACAGGTGCAAAGCTCAGACCAGGATGTTGTGGTGGAGAAATCTGTCTGCAAAGTTTTGAACACAGCAGTCTCTGACTTTCTGCTGCTTTGCCAGCAATTGTCCCTTTTTGTCCATTTCATTTTGTCTCGTTAGTTGAAACAGTCCTGAGTCAATGAGACAAGCGCATTTTCTGTGTTAATGCCATGAGATGAACATTCTCACACCTCTGAACATCTGCTGAGCGGAAACTTTTCTAAGATCTGCCATTAGACTCTGAGGGACCTTATTTTTTTTAAGACAGCAGTTGAACAACCCAAAGGTGACAAACAAGCAGCACAGCTGCTGCTGCTGCTTCTGCTGTCACTCTTATTGACCAGTAGAGGCCGATCCTTCCCTGACTTGCAGAGTTTGGTCTCTCAGGTTCAGGCTGATCTCTTGCTGCTGTAAAGAGACAAAAACAAATCTTTCATTCACATGAAGAAAAAAAAATGCACCAACAAAGAAAACTAAATATCCACATCATATTAGGTTTTACTGAATGAACTCACCAGTGACATTGAGGTGGCATTTATCTTCATCCCTACCAGAACTTGTCACCACTTGACACAGATACTGGCCTGAGTCTTCAATCCTCAGTCTGGACACATGAAGTCTGAATCGTCCTTCTCTGAGAACATCTTTGTCACACTGAACTCGACCTGCAAACTGTTTACCCTGCGGCTGTGGGACCTCCTCACCTCCATACAGATGAAACAGGGGTTTTGCCCTTTGATCAGTAGACATTTCGCAGAAGATTTCGATAAAATCATGGAAAGTGTCAGCTGTGGCTGTGAACCTCCATTCCAGTGTGATGTTGTGGTTCTCCTCTGCCTGATAGGAGCTCTGTGCCACATTCACTACAAATGTTCCTGTTGAGGAGACAGAGGGACAGTGAGGAAGAGACACACTGACCACCAACATGTCAGCCTTTAAACTCCATCTATATACTCTGTCTGCTCTGCACTCCACCACAACTGTTCCACTTCACGTTTAAAGAAGGAAATTAGCAAATCTCATTCAAATCATTTCTCTCAATGAGAAAGAAACTGAAGGTTGAAACTAACCACAGACACAGCAGGTGGAACTGATGAGCAGCACGACCCTGAGGATCATCAGTACCTGCGAGAGGAGACCGTTGACTGTTTAAACCCATTGGAAGAGACGCAGGTGAAAAGTCACATGGTCAAAGTCATTACAAGTGGGACAGAAACGATCCAAAGCATCAAATCTTAAATAATGCTACGAACAGCGTTTGTTAGAGCCACAGTGACATTAAACAATCCAACTGCACATTTTTGTCATCTACAGTTTTTCATCGAACATGTTCAACATTTCAATATAGACTTTTTATAAGCAGTTATGTCTTTGTGTCATCAGATGGCGTCAGTGAGCTGGTGTTAAATGTTCAGCAGAGGGAGGAAGTTCCATATTTTTCATTAGTCTTAAAGCTTCATTAAACAGTTACAGTGAGGACGGAAATGAAGCGACGACTCAGTCAAGTCACGTTTTATTTTCCTAAACGCCAAATGACAACAGAAGTTATCTCAGGACAGATTTCATAAAGAGCGGTGCTCTTTTGGGTTTAAAGTGTTTTTTTAAATTGAACAGTAGAGTTTAATCAAAGCCGGTAAAATTCTGATACTGTATTTTATTATTAATTCTATTCCATGTAAAATTATATTGATAATCCCTCAGCTCAAAAAATCGAGTATTTGCCATCAAGTATTGGAGCTCCTTGGCTCCAGCGAAGGACTTTTGACGTTAAGTGGCGTCTTTGCAGGTCTAGGTCATTGAGTCAGGGAAGTCTGTGTCATTGTGTCATTTAGTGAACCTGTGGTTTTTGAGATTGGGTAGAATCGAGTTGGCAGGCACCAATCGAGGACTTCCCTTTCAAGGATGTCTTTGTAGAATAAGTTAGAAAGTCAGCTGATCGTCCATGAACTGTTGCCCTGATGTGGCCGTTTGTTGTCCTGACTGGATTGTCCATACATTTTAGTCCAGTCTCTCCTCAGAGTCCTCTGTTACGGTATACAGTCTGTTTTAAAACCATGAGAGCTAATAGATCACATCTCATTAAAACACATAGACACATCTCATTTTAAAGCCTCGTGTGTTGACTTGATGAAGTATTAATGTTGTTGTAGCTGCAGATGAACACTCATGTTGATCTGCTGCTGCAACGATTTGATCGACGCTATTTTCTCTTTAACGTGAATAATTAAGAATGCAGCGTCTATAAAGGCTAAAGAAGATAAGAATTGAAGCATTGAGGCACCTTACCTTCACTTTTAGTGAATTAGACGAGTTCTTATTGTGTCTGTCTCTGAATATTCCCGGGATGCTTCTCTAAGTCAGAAACTTCCCCTGACTAAAAAAGTTACTTGTCCTCTGACGGTCGACGGTAGAACAAAACACAGCGACGTTAAATCTACTTCAAAACTGCTGCGACCGACGGATTCAAATTCACATTTCAGTTGATGTTTCATTGATGATCAGTGAAGATCAACAGTGTGAAGCAGAGTAACTGGTTTCTTCTAGACCAGAAGAAAAGGGGAGAGCGGTGTGTTTTTTTTGCTTAACATCAACATCTGAATGGTCAGACGCGGTGCATGTGTCCGGGACTGCTTCCCTCTTTATAAAGCGTGTGGTTGAAGTTAAACTCAATGAATGGGGAAGCTGTTTCGACATGCGGTTAATCAGAGGACTTTCAGAACAGTAAAATGGAACACACGTACATAAAAGATATAAACAGATTAAATGGGTGTTATTTTCAGCCTTTATCACAATCCGTTTTATTAGAAATTCCATTTCTTTTCATCTATGATATTAAGTGTTAAGAATCTTTGAACAAAGACTGTGTACAATTTAAAAGTAAATAGGTTCTGTCTCTCAAATTACACAATGACTGTAAAACATTACACACAAGAGCAACAACAAACAAAACAAGCAACAGGACAAAAGGTCTTATAACATCTACTCCATCAAGTCTATATTAATCCACTTTGGAGTTCCACTTCAAGAGGAGAGAGTTTGATATTGTCCCGGTATCAACCAGAATCTTTCAACCAGAACCATAAGAGAGTCGGCCCATTTTTGAGCCCATCGATGAGATTAAAATCACTTTAGAAGAGAATCTCTTTAAGGTCAGTGAGGAGGGAAGGAATAAAAACAGCAACTTATAACTGCAAAACTTGCGCAGTCTAATATTCAAAACCGCCACAAAGATTGTATCTAAAGGAAAAGTTTCTCTTTTTCCTCTTCTATAATATTTACTTTTATATTTTTCAAAGATCAAAGATTTGAACAGAACAGTCTCTGACTCTCTGCTGTTCTGCCAACAATTGTCCCTTTTTGTCCATTTCATTTTGTCTCGTTAGCCAAAGCTGTCCTGAGCCTGGCTGGTCTGACTTGGTGGTCAGAAGTTGCCAGTGATTGTCTCAAATATCTACTGCTCTGACTTCAAAGGACTTATTTCTTTTTCAGATGTGCTCATGTGTTTCTCTTCTAGGCCTTATGACTCTTCTATCATAGCCACCTGCTGAAGACTATAAAGGCAAAACGAACTGGAATTATGATCAACTTCAATAGTTTGTTGTCTGTTCACTCATGTAATGTGTGTGAATGGTCACCTGCTGGTATGTTTGATGTGTCCTTTACTTTAATCACTTGCCAACCAATGAGACAGGAGCATTTCCTGCATTCGGACTATGAGATTAACATCCTCACACCCGGAACATCTGCTTAGCGGGAACTTTTCTTAGATCCAACATCCAACAAGATTTTTTTTGTTAGACAAAAACTCACCTAACTCTGTTTTGTCCTCCTTCAAAGAAGCACACATATCAAGTAAGGATCAGGCTTCTAAGCTTCAGGGTTTTTTTTGTAAAACAGACAGGGTTTTTAAACAGTTAGAAATAAATAGTGGAGTGAAAATAAGGAACAATCTTGCATAAGAAAAAAAGAGGCAAAGAACATACTGAATTTCAAATTTAGATGACTAAATGTTAAGGCAGAGAACCAGGCTGTCATTAAAAACATCCCATCAAATAGATTTGAACTTGTCTTAAGAGATATGATATTAGATCTCTAAGAGGCATTAATAAAATGGGATTTGATATGAGTGATTACTTTAATTTGTTGCATTATGTATTTCAACATTTGACCTGACACAAACTTTTTAAGAGCATTCTACTCAGCCAGCTTCCCCAATTTGAGATACCAAAACCAGTCAGTCAGACTCAATAATGGAAAAATTCTGAAAACAACAAAAATAATTTCCACTTTCATTTTATTGAAACTGAAACAACATTAATGTGCATGTTGGCATTTTTTAAAAACTGGTGATTTGATATTAAATGTACTATTTACCCTCAAAACAAACAGTATGTGGATCCTGAAACATCATTGTTAATGATTGCAATAGAATTCAGTCTACACTCTCAGTTAGAGACCAGGGTGGCAGACAGTGTCAGCTGGTAAACAATACTCACTGTGTGTTTTTTAGTAACGGTATGTATGACTTTCAGTACCTGATGTTGAGTCACGTTGTCATTCTGTGGTCTCTTCTGCCCTCTAGTGGTGCTCAGAGAATCTGTACTGACAATAAGATCTGTCCAGGTCTCATGAATATTCCTGAATCAAATAACTTTCTTTTTGTCTGACGCAAATATTCTTTCTCAAATCCAAAAGTATAGACATCAGAAATTTCTTAAATGGGTCTAAC
Organism: Acanthurus tractus; assembly: GCA_029783725.1. Classification (NCBI taxonomy): domain Eukaryota; kingdom Metazoa; phylum Chordata; class Actinopteri; order Acanthuriformes; family Acanthuridae; genus Acanthurus; species Acanthurus tractus. The sequence continues at coordinate 5,073,327 of JAQNCA010000013.1, forward strand.
AATAGCCAGAATCGCAATGGCATTCACTCATTATGAGCTGTAGTTTTAAAGCATTTTTGCATTAACCTCTTATTTTGGTAATCCCACATGCTCTCCATTTTCTAAAGTTTAATATTGACAAGTAACAAGTCCTCTAGTGTTCAACTATGTATTTTCAGCAATATTATGCTATGTCAGTCCTGTGAGTCCTATCATAATCACAAAACAGTAAAGGCCCATAGTGCTATGAATTTCAAAAAACATGATGACAGTTAATAAATAGATCATGAGTGGGTTATGCAGGCTCTTTTTAAAAATGTATTAGACTAATGACTTGTTGGTCTAAATACTGAATAAGCATATGTATTTAATAAAATATTGAGGCTGAAACTGTACAGATATTTTTAGTTATGACCTAATATCCAGACAACAGATAGGCCTCATGTTCTGACTTCAATCATGGTCACTGGTCATGTCTATTTTAGAACCTGACAGTAGTGGTAGTAGTAGTATTTAGTGGACATTCATAAACGTCAAAAGGGTTTTGTAGCTTTAATGTCGCGTCTTCTAGATGTGAGGATCCACCACGTTAATTGTATCAACATTTTTAACACCTTTTGTGTGTGCGTGTGTGTATTCGTGTTTTAATCACTGAATCTCCGCTGATTGAATTCATTAGAGACGTGGGACGTTCCTTTCGCAACATCTTGCTGTTCAACATTTGGCCTGTAGGTGGCGACACGGAACCGCCGACCGTTCACAGCACCACAAAATCCAACAGAATAAGAGTTCTGCCAGGCGTATGGCTAACCAATGCGAAGACATGGGGTGAGTATTGTGTCATTTAATAGATGGTTGAACAAACATGACAAAAAATATAACGGTTAAATTATGCACAACTGAATTGCGCACTTTAACTGCATGCGGAGCGTGTCATGTTGTGCAATTCCCTTCGATTTTAGCAGAGCTAATCATGACAGCTGATGTCCGCCTACACGAAGCAGCATCTTCCACCGTCACTGTTGGCCAGTCGGCTCCAAGCTAGCTGTGTTCGTCAACGATGTTAACGTTATTGTTGGACGGTCAAACGGGTATCTAACCTCTTTTACCATGCGTTAAATTAAGAATGTCAGAGGAGAAGAAAATAATATAACAGCATTTACCCCACAGACGTTAGAGGAGATAACCGGGAGCTGTCAGCAGGTGACAAGAAATAACTAGCTAACTGTAAGCTAATTAAATTTTTAAAAGAAAGAGATTCCTGCACGATGGCGTATAGTCAGATAGACTGCCTGGCAGCTCAGTCTGTCCTACATTGCACTCAGTTGCGTGAGAGGCAGAGACCTATTTTTATATATCCTCTGGGTTTAAAAGACGCCATAGACACTGGTAAGTTAAATAAGATGAGCATTTTCTTTGGATGGCAGATGAGGAGCTGCAGTATAAAGATGTCGTCTCTTGCTTTATGTCTTTATTGTTCGTGAACCAATAGAATTACAGCATTCTTTGTCTCAGAATGCAGAGAGTTTTGAAGACAAGGAATGTTGTAAACGTGCATCAAATGTTTAATTGCATTATGCCAGACATGGCTAAGTGGATGTATTGCAGTGCTGCATCACTTTAGTTAAAATCCATCCGATGTACACTTTTTAATTTATTCAATTTGATCTGAAAGTTCATATGAGCAGTGGCAATGTTGTAAAGGGGAAACTCTTTGAAAATGTAGCATGAAGCCTCACTGTTTGTAATGCTCAGTCTGTGGACAAATAATTGAAAAGCAATATGTAGTGAGTGTCTTGTATATGTGAGTCCTTAAAACCAATCAGCCAGTATCATGAAGTAGCAGCACTTAAGTTCCCCTTTTTTGATGCTGCCTGCGATATGCATTTTTTTGGGGGATATGCAATGTTTACACATTAGCCTAAAGAGCTCCTAAATACCTTAATGAATATTAATAATGTGCATGTAATATAGTGCATACAAAATTGTCTATTTCATGCCTTCCTCTCACTTGCTTTTCATGCTGTTTTCTTGCATCCCAGTCTTACCCCACTCACCCCCATACTTAAATCCTTCTTCTTTCTTTCCACTTTCCTTCTCCAGTGTACCTAAATCTTGCTGACCTTCACTGGCGTTTGGCCCCCACAGCCATCTGTCAACATGCAAGGGTTTTACTCCAAGCTTGACTCCTCTCCCTCTATGTCCCCGTTGTTGGGGATGGGTCTCGGGCGAGAAGGTGCTCCTGTGCCCCTCAGTCTTGCCGTGGAGACAGAGAAGGCTCAGGCACTCCTACAGACATTCAGCTCAGCCTCTCTGCTGGCTTCAGCAGGACTCGGTATGTTCTGTGTGGTGGCAGATCACGCTCTCCAGCTGTATGTCATCCAGCAGCACCTGTGGCTACGCGCGGCCTTGGACAATGCCACACATGGATTGGTGGGACTGTGGTCATGGGCTGTTGTTATTGGACTTAGAAAAAAGAGTGATCTGTACGAGGTGCTGCTGGCTGGACTTCTGGCATCAATCATTGATCTGGACCACTTCTATATGGCTGGATCCCTCTCACTTAAGGTAAAACCTACACCCTTATTGAGACCTTACATAGAGATTGTCCACATATATATAGAAAAATGCTCTCTTTATGGTCAGATTTTGGTCAGATAGCAAGAATTGTGCTAAATAAATAAAGAAAATAACCATCGCTTTTTAGTCTGTAATGCTGATCTGTCCCAACATCGTTGCTCTCCATGATTGAATGAGAGGCAGTCAGTGTTTGAACAGAGCTTTTAGGTGTGTAATGATGTGTTTGTTTAGTGCCAGCCAGATTGATTTTCTTTTTTTACATTTTCGAACCAATGCCAAGTCTTTCCGCTTCCACATCACAGTGCATCGAAAATCAATCAATTCCCCCACATTTGGTGTATGCATGCTGCCTGAGCTTAGCCCATGGTGAGACTCCCAACACAGAGAGCAGATGATGCACCCAGGTGTGACAGTAAAGATATGTCTGAGCATATTGGGCACTGCGCCCCTGGTCTGATAAAGATAGGGAAATTTCTGCTACTTATTCTGGTATCATATTGACTAAAATGTTTAAAATATTATTAAAATATTAAATATTATGTAATCAATTAACACCCATTGTTAACACAAGAGGCAAAAGCAAAAAAGGCAAAATTGATGATCATGTCCACATATTGTACGATCAGTCAGCAACCTAATTTCCTGACAAGCCCACTTTGCTTTTTTTTTTTTATTTTTGTACATCTTATGGCACAAATCAAAGAAAGAAATGGTTCATAATTTGAGGAGTTGTGTCTTTAAAAATTTGGCAGATATTGTGCATGTTTTGTTTCTTTTTATTAGCTGTAAGACATGAAATTCTGCAGAACTCCTGTAACAAAGAACTTGCAGTTATAATATTTGTAGAATGAAGATTGATATTATTCTGCTGAAGAACATCTTGTGAAATACTTTCTGATAACTCCCACTTTCCCTCCAGGCTGCTGTCTCTCTCCCTCAGCGTCCTCCTCTGCACTGTTCCTCCCTCATCCCTGTCCTCTGTCTGTCCCTCCGCTTCCTTATGTGGATTGGACGCCTCAAAGATGCTTGGTGTTCCTTGCCATGGATGCTTTTCATTTCCATGGCGACACACCACGTCCGGGATGCAGTGCGCCACGGCCTGTGGGTGTGCCCGTTTGGCAACACGGCTCCGCTCCCCTACTGGCTGTACGTCAGCACCACAGCAACGCTTCCTCACCTGTGCTCTGTGCTAATGTACCTGACAGGAACCAGGGATGTGATCTCAACCAAACACGGGGTGGCAATCGATGTTTAGATATCCCTTACTTAGCTACGTCTAATGCTGATCTGCTTTGAATCACCTCTGGGCAAAAACATTTCTCTGCTGTTCAAAACAACTTCAAGATACTTGAAATTATTGGAGGAAATTGTTGTGGCTCCAGAGCAGGGTGGCATTTGTGAAATGTTGGACAAGATCAGATTTTTCCATGCCACAAAGATGAGGAAACTTCTACTCTCTTTGATTGCAAAACTAAAGGTACTTACAATATGAATAGCGGCTCAATGGACAAAGACATCTTGAAAATAAGGAATTAACTTTTCAAAAGAAGGGATGTTTTTTTCTTAACATATTGTTTTCCAGAGGTGGCCTGCTCTTTGTCCATCCATCAGACACTAAAAAAGAGACAAAGACTCCACTAATCACGGAGGTGTTCAAATTATATATTTGCCTCTGAACTACCACAACTACCAACTACCACTGTCCATTCTTGTCTTAAGAACATCAAAAGAAAGTCAACCAAAGGTTGTACTGACACTGACATGTTGTTATCAGTGTCAACTCCACCATCCAGCAGTATGCTACACTGTTATTCCATGTTGCATTAAACATCGTCCTATTTGCCATAGTACTAAAACTTAATGTATTATACATTCATTGTAGAGCAGCTTTTGAAACACTAGCACATTCCAATGTCAGAAACTACTAACCAGCAAAAAGCAGAAATGATCTCTGACTGTCTAGGCCTGTAAAATCCATCTGTCACCTTTTTGCTACTTCAACAGACTCTGGTTTTGCTGCTTTGAGGAGCCTTACAATCAAGTCAAAAATAACTGACCAAGTAAGGCCACTTTTCGCATAGAAGAGTTTTCAGTGCCAACTACATCAGCTCTGGTTACGGAGCAGAATTTTGTGGCTGTTTGATCTGGTGGTGTTTGTTTCTTATATTTGCAGCATCTTGACATGATATTGATATTATTGGACTGATAATAGTTTATTTCAAAGCACCAGTTTTGCTGGTTGCATCTGTTAAACTGTTAGAACGCTCCTTTGCTATGTGCATGAATCAACCAAAAAGCTAAAAGGGGTTCCACTTTTAAGAGGTGCTGTGTCCATGCAAAATTATTTTAACTGTTTCCTTGCCTTCAAATGTCGAACAAGTGACATATGAAAGCTTTTGTTTTATCAATTTCAAACAGGAAGTCCAATTTAATGTTACTTTAATGTCAGTGATACATGTAGTCTTCTGAACAAATTCTATTTTACACTGAACAAAGAAAAGATAAGGGAACTGCGAAGATGCTGGTATTTTATTTGAGAAATTTTAAACATTCAATGGAATGATTTGTACAACAGTGTGTCCATTGCCTATCTTTACACTGCTTATTGATATTTACAGAAATATAACACACAAAAAAATGTGATTGCAATGTGATTGCTGCATCAATTTGCTGTATATTGCTCAACTGTAGAAATTTGTTAGTAATAGCAGTAATTTTAAACCGCCAGTAGTGAAGTGAATAGTGAAGTCTCAATGCTGAATTTCACAGCTGGCTTGTTAGTGGTGAATCTAAGACTTGTAAGGACATGGAGTGTTTATTTGAACTATTTATCATGTACATTGATGTGATCATCCACTAAGACATGAACACACAAATGCAGTTTTTCTATAGCAGTATTGTTTCTTATAATTAAAATGAGGCATATTATTTTATTAGAGTGGATAGTAGGTTTAGTAGGGTTTAGAAACTTGTAGTTTGAATGTGATTGACATGGTTTATGTACAAAGGGGATACTGGTGATGGGTGGTAATTTCTTTTTAAGATGGAAAAAGTTCAATTTAATCACAATACACAATAAACAATCACAACGAGCACCAGCCACAACAAATATTTTCATTTATATCCAAGAATTTTTATTTATTTTTATTTGTTTGGGTAAAGTGTTGGTGATTAAGACTGTAGTAATACCTGTTGTCCACTAGGTTGCTGCAGTGAGCTACCCACAGTGAAGTTGTTGTTAATCAGCTCCCAAAATTTGAGAGTTGCATTGTATTAAAGAAAAAAGAAAGAAGATAAGTCTTAGTAAATACAACATAACAAGTGTATTTTTTTTTGTTTTTAGGATGTCTTTATTTCGTTCTTTTGTTTTTTTTTTGCTGCTTTTGCACTTTCATCTGTGTTTGAATTATTTAGGGAATATTGCCTTTTATCTTTTGGAAGGTAGGAAGAAACACTGTACTACACCCTTTTAACTGAAAGTGAAGTTTATAGAGGTAAGGGTACACAATGATTGCCGTCCCTTTTAAGTTGACATCTTCAGTGAAACACGATCTTTGCTGCTTATGTTTACAATATGACCTTCATTACTGCAATATTATGTTAAGTTTTGCACATTTGTTTGAATTAATTTTTCTATTTGTGAAGTATGTTTTGATGACAAAGTTTTCATTTCACTAGTCAGAAAATATAGATGGTAACAAAATGGTTTAAATGTAGTGTTTTTTCTCAATAAAATATACCCTGTACATATATTCTCTGTTTCTGTGAATCAGTACTTGTTGTATGCAAGGTGATTAGATAATGAGCAGACATAAAAAAAGAAAGTCAGACGTCATAACATGGGTATTGCTGTCAGCTGTACAGAGTCAGT
>JAQNCA010000013.1:5079856-5095934 GCA_029783725.1 Acanthurus tractus
TTTTGAACATATAAAAGCCCAAGGACATTTACATTACTCAGATGCCAAAGTGGTTTTGATATTAACCATGGAAAATAATTTACTGTCAACCCCCCCCCCCCCTCCAAAAAACTCATGTTTGTTGTGTATGAACTCTGTTTGGTTACAAAGTGTGGAGATGTTCCTTTTTTAAGAGTTTTAACATGAGAAATGGAGAAGAATTTTTATCAGTGGAAATCTCTTGTCTGTCTCCCAGTCTTCCCAATCTTTTCTTAATCATTGACTTAATTACAAAAAAATTAATAGTTTATCATTAATATCCAATTCAGTGTTTTGTTAGTGTACATCATAATAATAATATATTAAGAATTATAGCAACAATATTAAAAGAAATCTACAGTAAAATGTAGACTTTATTTATTAATTTTAGTCATAGTTTAATACAAAACAGCTTTACAGTCGAACTACTACGATACTAAATAACTGGAGACAAAAGTTGATTAAACATTAAAAATGTTTATTGTAATCATCAGTGATATTAATCCAGTAAAACCTCCTGTTTTTTTGCACTGGTGTACAAGAAGATCGTGACTTCCCCAGTATGGAAAATGTGCAGGAGCATAGCTGCAACACACAACAGGGTCCAGGGCAGTATCTATGTTTCTGTATCTATGATAATAACGGAAAAGTAAATGTGTCATTTATCCTGTATTTGCCAGTTGTGGCCACACTACCATTGTCAAGCAGTTACATATCTTGATTTATCAGCATGTGCCGATACTGCACTTAAGCTGCTCAATCCTTGTATGAAGCCTCTCAAAGGCATTGTGCTGAGCTGTTGCTGCTAATTTGGAATATCCTGAATAAGACAGGAAGGAAGCATTTGGGCTGATGCCATTCCACTGAATCCAAGTTACATGAAATGCCTTTTTTCAATGTCTGTTCATTGTTCTGAGTGTTAGAACTTACTTTGTAAACCACCTGACTGTTTATTTAAAAAACAGAGCAAATGAAATTCCCCAGTGAAGTCCCTATTTACAAAAGACATCAAAGTGGTCCACCTCACTGTAATGACGACCAGCAGAACAACAAAGAATAAACCCCTTTAATTTTGAAAGATGCTAAAGCTTGCATGGCAATGCGTTTGTGGGATAGGAAGTGAAGCCGGAATACCAAGGCAATTCCTCTCCACTTGTGCATCTTAAAAGACGCTTTCACATGGACAACAAAAGCAGGCTTGAGCATTGAGGATTCATTAGATGCCGTTACAATCAGATCATGGAAATTATGGAAAACTTCCCAAAGAGACTGCAACAGGAAGTAACAGACTTTAGGGGAAATTTGGTCAATTTTGTGATCATCACAACAAACAGGCAAAAGAAAGACACAACTGATCCATTCTCATTGCTGGCTAGCTTGAACCATATTTAAAATGTTTCTGACATCAGACAGCTGACATTTAACACCCCCATTACAATCAGCTATTTACTAAATTGCAGTTATGTTTTAACCCACCAACTGATGAAGATGAAGCAAATTGGTTTCTGATGAAAACGGTTGCAGTTAAGTGAAATAATGATTAAAGATGTGGAAGAAAAGCTTTGTGTGGACATTAAGAACACTGCTAGACACAAGTGTGATAAAATAGTATTTATTTCACAGACACATACAAGGACAGGAAGAAAAAAAAACAGCTTATGGTGATATCTGTCGTACACATTAAAGAAAAATAAGGACTATTTACATCTGAGAATGGATGCCTGAGTGTAATTAGAGTTATAAGAACTAAAACCAACAGGCTCCATCTGCCATCACATCTGCAGAGGAACATAAGAAGACTGAGATTACCACGGGTGTGTCCACAAAAACAGAGGAAAAACCACTTGAGTGAAACAGAAAGGTGGCAACCAATGGTTACACAACACAGAAGGACAACAGATTGTGAACGACAAATGCATGATAGACAGGGTGAGTGTCACTGATACTGCACGTAACCCACACAGAGTTGAATCTGAGGGGTTTTGAAAATGGACCTAGCAAATTGTCTTTTATAAAGCAATCATATGTCTTTTTTAACTGATAAGGAAAAAATCTAAATCTAAATTTTATTTTAATGTTTTGGTTGGAAAAATATAATTTTTTTTTCAAATCTAAAACCCAGCATTTATTACAAAAAACTCTCCCTGTGTCAGTTATAGAACTCTTTTTTTTTATGATCTACTTTATTAGTATTAATTTTGTTATTTCTTATGGCGTTCTGCTGAATTAAATGTAAAACAGACAGCATGTTCATTATCTTGATTAAAGTAGCTCTGACCAGACTCTAGAAGTTCAAAATATCATGGAAAATTTCATTTAGTTAGGTAGTGAAAGGCATTAAAGGAAAATTTTAGTGACATATTTGGAGGTAATATGTTTAAAAAAAACCATACATACATTCATTTATTACTGACCCATCCGTTTTTTTTAAACAAATTTTATAATCCAGTCTAAAAAAAATGAACAACTGTCATTTTAACCATTTGAGTTTTTTAAGTAGAACAGTTTGCTAGATGTTTAAATTACACATGTTCAAAAGGTCAGATGCTTATCCTTACCAAGCTCTCACCTTTTTGTATCTATCTACACATACTCCTTTTCTATTTGAACAGAATGTAAAAATATCAGCTCTCTGTCAAATCTAATCTGAAAATGAAAGTTTTACCTTATTTGTTAATGTTGCCAAAGGACAAGCCAGGGGAAAAAAAATACCAATAAAAGTTATTTGACTAAGTAATTAATGAAATTGAACACTCAAGAAGGGCAAGTTGGATGAAGACAGATTCAGTAAACACATTTCCATACAGTAATCGTACAGCAACACAGCTTAATATAACTGGGTAGAAAGACACAACTACACAATACTGAGAAGGTTCTCCAGACATGGATTATCCTTGGTCAATGATACTATCATTCTGGGAAATGTCCCTTTAATTGCGTTTGGGGGATTTTACATTGTGTTAAATCAACTCCAGATGACACTGCAAACATCAAAGACAGTATAATTTCAGTGCTGACTAAATTTCTATTTCAATTTTGTCTAATTAGATTTTTTATTAAAAAATATCTTATTTTCCAATTAAATAAATTGTTGTTTGTGTAATGGGTTTCTGAGTTAAATGTATAGAGTATTATAAACTGCTAATGCTATTCATTCCTAATTTGTCAACCACCAAATAAAAATGAGATTTAATCTTGTTTTACCATGTCTGCAAAACTATCCCAAAGAGTATGCTTTTTTTCTAAATATAAAATCACTTTTAATAACATACATGAAATTTATTTTGTGTGATATACATTATTATACACAAAGAAAAGCTTCAACCGAAATCATGCATTAAATGTCGAGCTAGCTTGAGAGAACATACAGTTGTCAAACTGGATGAGTTTGACTTCGATGCACCTTGTGTTTCTGATACAAACTACACTCCCAGTCAGTCAGTCGGTCAGTCAATCAATCAGTCAATCAGTTAATTGATAACTACACAGTTCTGGATCAACTGAATCTAACCACCAGACCAAAGAAAGAAAAGAATAATTGAGAGTGCCCAATTTAAACAGCAGAGCCCCTCACTTCCATCTGTAGCAGAAAGTTAGGACACAAGGTTTGTAGGTGCAGGAGCCAAAAGCAAACTAACCCAGATATACTGTACTAGAGGTATTTAGAGCTTTTCATATGGTAAGCACTGGCCACCCAGAAATCATTCATTTTCAGTGAGTCGGTGGAAGTACGACATGAGTACAGTGAGCGAGAGTCGCTCTTGTCAATCAGTCGTGTTAATGCTAATCTCATGTATACACCCACCAACAAAATGCTCCAATTTAGCTACATAAACTCAGCTTTTCTGACCAGTTTATAAAGGCCTGTCTGGTCAATCATGGATTAGGACATTTGAAGAATGGCTTGAACAATCACTGTGTTCAGCTACACCAGTACATGGTTGCGACTGTTCATTTCTCCTATTTCTAGGGTTGATTTGTGACAGACTACCATAAAATTTTGGGGTGAAAGGGGAGATTGTAGGGTAAGGTTCCTAGTGCATAGTGTACACAGGAACATGTTTTCATTGTAACTGCCTACAAATATGTTTCCATTTTGTTAGTAAGCGATGATAGCCATACTGACCGTGTGCTCATTCAGCCATCTGAAAAGAACCCCAGCTAAAAGTTAGATGTAAGTTGCATGAGTCAACCTGCTGCACTTTCTGCATCCACTACAATTTTCATCTGACTCACTGTTGTGCTGTCTATGAGAAATCCAAAATGTCTGAGACATAGTCATCAGGATATTTTAAAAATTACTTTGATGAAAAGCGAAATGCTTGAAAAATTTTGCAGCTAGCTTTATCTCCTAATATAAACAAACCAGCTTATTATCAAGTGTTTCCTCCTTTTAAATCTTTACTCTTCAGTCTTTTTAAATTGTATAAGCAAAATTTCTTTGTGTTACCAATTTTTAAACTTATACAAAAAAACCCTAACCAGCTTACTGATTCTGGTGTATGTGAATAAAATTTTATGTCAAGTTTCAAGGCTCTCAATATCTCTTTACACCTGTAACTTGCAGGTTATATCAGTTCCACCAAAGATTGACCTGAATGGCCAATATCCTGCCACAACTAACATGCAACACTGTGGTTTATTTGTAGGGGTCAGACTAACTTAAATGGTGAAACAACAGACCAAAACAGAAAGTCAGTTAATCTACTAGTTGTCTGACAACTAGAGGGGGGTAAAAAACTGTTGAGGTAGTGCCAGTTTGTTTTTGTTGTCTTCTGCTAGAACTCAAATTTAAGTTGAAATGATGTTCAGTTTGAGTGCTTTGAGCCACGCCCCTCAACCCATACGCACACTAGACTAAGAAATTTTGACTTCCATTTCTACAAACAACCGCGCTCTGCAGAAAGTCTATCATGTATATGTTTTTAATTTTCTATATATTTTTTTTACAAAAGTACTGTGACATGTTCTTTTTGAATATCTTTAGGGGACTAAGTTACATAACCTGATGGTAAAAGATAGCAAGATAGGTTGAATATCAAGACCCCCATCTATTAGAAAATTGGCCAAGGGTGGGGCTTTCCAGGATATTAATACAACAATTGTGGTCAAACTCAGTAGACACATCTGGCACAGTGTCTTAAACATAAACAAGTTTGATGTGGACCCACAAAAGGAAGGAGTGCACCCAACCACATCAGTTGTGCTGGGTGTGTGTCCACTTTCCGCCACAGAGGGCAGCAGAACACTGCTTTTCAGCCTGGTGGTGAGTTACTCTTAGAAGATTCTATGTGTGCATTTTGAGAAAGACGTTTCATTGCCACCTACTACAAACAAACTAGGCTGGGTTAAACTTGTATTCATGAAAGAGAAGAGTGCAATTTCTTCAAGAAATGCTGACGTAAAAATGTTTAAACAGTGACTTGGAAGGAAGTTGTTTGGGGCTCTTTGGAATCTAGACAGGAAAGCTGAATATCTGTATGTTAATATTCTCTAATGAATTCTCTAGTGAAGTAAGTAACAGTGTTATGTGATAATGCTGGTGCTTTGTGAAAGGCCAATATCTCTTCTCTAATGTATCTCTCTTTCTACTTGTGTGTCTTTCATTCACACACTCTCTCAATAACAATGGATGGATGGATGAATAGACAGAGGTGTAACGAAAGAACATATGTACTAAAGACATTAGACAACAAACAAGCATATCATGCAACATAAAATCACTTGTTATAAATGAAATAGTCTAGATAACCCAACCCGCCCACCCACCCCACATCTTATTCTCCATGTCCATCCCTCAAGCAAGGAGCCAGTAACAGATGGCCCCTCAGCTCAGACCATAATGCCCCTACTATAGTTGCTGCTTTGGCACCAGACACACACAAAGAGACTGGCAGAAGTAGAGCTTCCTTCACAGCATTGGGTCGGTCAGTCGATGTAAAAACAGACACACATTTATCTATGACTTCTCACAATTATCTCAAAGAAAACAAACAAACAAAAAAAAAACCAAATAAACAAAAATAAAATGTGAGGAGTTTTGGGTGCAAAAATCAAGGCAATTTGCCCCAGCATAGCCTATTTTCTCCTGTTCTCCTTGGCAGCTGCACTTCCTGTCCTTACATGTTGCTTAATTTTCAAAAGAAAACCAAAAAAAAAACCACTCCCCCTCCCCTTCAAACAAAAAGTCAAAAAGTAGAGAGGTCAGTTCACCTGAAGCAGCATGGGTTGTGAGTGAACATCCTGCGGGGTTGCTCCTACAGTCAGCTGCAGTGATGTTGGTGAAGTGAACACAAAGAAACAGAGGGTCTGTTTTCCCTGTCACCATGGACAGTAGATGGAGTCTGCTAATGCTTTATATGTAATGCCATGAGATGTGGCCACGGAATGAGTCCAGAGATATCTCACAAGACGTACCCTTCAGTCATACTGGGTAACTTTATCCCAAAGTTCCTTGTATGTGTTCGTCTCTGTTGTCCTGGATCCTGGGTGGACTCTTGCTGATGCATTCTGGTTAGTGTAGTTAAATGCGTCGGCCAGCATTCTACAGTGGTAAAGGCAGAGGCTGACTCTTGGGAGGAGCCCTAGAACGGGCTGATGAGGAGAAGATGTTTGAAATCAACCTAGGAAAGCAAATACAAGGTGACAAAAGAGGAGAAGAGGAGACAAGAAGAGTAAGAGAGGAAAAGAGATGAGGGGAGGAAAGCGGAGGAGAAAAGGCAACTTTAAAAATAAAAACAAACAAATCAATATAATTAAGCACTGCCTTAAAAGCACAAGTTTAAATAACATAGTTGGATTGGAGATGTGCAGGCATATTTACAGAGTTATAATCTGTGTGTGGGTGTGGGTGTGCGTATGTGTGTGTATGTGTGTGTGTGTGTGTCTGTAAGTTAGCCTTATAATCACAAGTTGGCTGACTATCTGAATGGTTGTTTGAATGTTGTTTATAGCAGCACTTTGAACCATTGCAGTTTTCACAAATGCAGAGCTTTGCTATATTCTTCTAACCGGCTTGGTTCCCATTTGAGGGCATTTTGTAGGGGTCTTATACATCTGAAAGAACTGAGAGTTAATTACAATTTTAATTAGCTTCACCACAGAGGCTGTTTGCAAGTTAGAGGTCTAAAAGTGTCTGTCAAACTAAGCACATAAACAACTATGTGTGGCCATCAGTGAGAACTCAACATCTTCCTAACATGTGCAACAAAAAAGATGCAGGAGGAAAATGGAACTTGACACAAACAGCATAACAAAAGTTTAAAAAAGAAATCAAGATGAAACAGTGTTTAGTGATATGTGGGTCTCACATTAGATTGGCATAGACTTCATCTTGACCATAGAGGCGAGTTCCTGAATGGTCACATGATTGCGCCGCCTCTGCCTCACCCTGGAAATATAAAACAAGTAATCACCAACACACAAAAAAAGAAAAAAAAGGAAAGCCTGGCTTTGTAGAAGACAAATCTCACTCAGAGGCAACAGCTGTGGCTTGTGGATGTGGGATACGTGTGTGTGTGTGCGTGTCTGTATGTGTGTGTGTTTCTTACCACACGACAAAGATGAGGGAAAGGGCGGTGGTGAGGATGACCACGGAGAACAAAACCAGCAGAATCACTAAACCCAAATTACCTTCATCCTCAAGTGCAGGACCTGAATGAAAAGAGACAGGGACAAAACGGGGGGAGGGATTTCTTGTCATAAAAGCAACCCCTTTCATAAATATGCAAACTTTTTTCATCTTCTGTGTTTGTTGTGTGTCTGTGACAAAAAAAGAGAGAAAAAAAACAAAATAGTGGTATGTGTGTTCTGATTTAATTACTCTTTGGTGAAAAGTTAAGTTTAAATCAGCCATTACAGCTTTCACACAAACATGCAGTTATCCCAGTTATCCTTCAGAGAGGAGTAAACAACTCCTCTTTCAAAGCAAAAATGTACAGCAAGGACGCAAACATTAACAATAAAGTATGCAAATTTGCTCACTATTCACAAAAACAAAAACCAATTTGCGAGCGCATCTGCAAAGGACACTAGACACACATGCAAGCACAGAAAACTGAAGAAGACATCTGGTTCACGGCATGCCAGCTAAAAGAAATCCAAAGGCAACAGTCATAGTGACTTTCAGCCTCTGCTGCAAATACAGTGTAGTTGTCTCTTAGTGTGTGTGCCTGTTTACTTGTGCGTATCTTGCACAAGTGTAGTTTAGATGTTCATGCTCACAACTGCAGGCTGCCTTTTCCTTTGCTTCTGCTGATATATATTCCAGCTGCTAGGTTCTTCACCTTTCATTCAGGGCACATAATGAAGAAAAATGCCCTGCAGGCGCAATTTACTGCAGTTATATGCAATTTACTGATGAAGCCAGCCACAAGCTACTTGCACAGGTCTATCTAGAGTATAATAACAGTAATTTTTTTTTTTTTTTTTTGATGCATTAATGACAGGCAGGGTTAAAATATACTCATCCTGTTGTTTGATTAGTTATGATTTACCCAGTCTAGCTTACTGGACATCTGGACATGCAAGACACATTAGTTATGTAAAACTGAGAATACTGTCAGTAATTAAAATGTAGTGGTTGATGTCCAAAACAAAGCAATAACCATTATAGTAACATTAATAGTAACAGTAGAGTATCTGTTCTCAGAGTAGTAGCAGTAATGTAACAGCAACTTTAATATAAGCAGCAGAAAGGGGTAAAATAATAATAGAAATGACAGTAATTGTACTACTGTAGAGTTACAACATAAGCACATGCAGCTCCTAAATAAAATCACAATCACTTCAAGCAACATTGTATTCTTACTGTGTGACTTTGCAGTGGAGGTTTCGGGTTTTGTGTTAAAAGGAAAGAAAACTTCGTCTGGCAGGAGCTCCTCTAGAGGTTCAGGGGTGGTGTAGACTGTAGTGTGAACAAAATGCACAAACACACTTAATACAAACAGCAGTAAATGTGCACAGGGATGGTGGTTCAAATCAAAGGCAGTTGTGCTAATTGCAGTATACTATGTGCCTGCTGCATAGTTCTTTACAAACAAAGCAACTTTTTTTTCACATTTGTCTCTTCTAAAAAAGCTTTAAAAATAAACAGACTTGAGTAATAATTTAGGAATAAACATTTTGGGAATAGTCTGTCTGACCTTCCCAGGGCCTGATGAGAAGCATGGGACTCCATTCACTCCACTGGCTGTCAGAGTTCACCTCGTCACGAGCTCGAACTTGTACTTGGTGGACATGGCCAGCCAGTGCGTCGAAAATCACGACTGGGCTGTCCTCAGAGTAAATCTGATAAAGAGACAGGACAGTAATGACAGCACAAAAAAAGCCGTTAGCAGC
The DNA here is from genome assembly GCA_029783725.1 of Acanthurus tractus. NCBI lineage: Eukaryota > Metazoa > Chordata > Actinopteri > Acanthuriformes > Acanthuridae > Acanthurus > Acanthurus tractus. Next base: position 5,089,214 of record JAQNCA010000013.1, read on the forward strand.
AAGAAAAGCAGTTTCTTTTTTTGTGATGGTGGTATCACATGAACAAGTATAGAAGGTAGTCAAAGGAAAAAACTCTGTACAACTGCACCGCCAACATTTTTTTTTTCACTTGTTCTTGGCTTTAGTTTGTACTCTGGGTAACACATCACGAAAGACGTCAATGAAAACATGTTGAAAGATGACCATAACAGTCAAATGACACATGCCAGACTTCAGCTGAAAAGAAAAAAAGCAGAACTGTTGTGTTGTTACACACTTACTCTTTGTTTAGTTCTTTTGCTGCAACTTGATTTGTAAAAGTGACTTTAACCCTTTATTTGGGCTGGATATCGGTAACTAAATTACTTTTTATACAACTTTGCTTGCAGCCAATCACATCAAAGATTCTTCAATTTATTATGATGTGTTTTGCCAAACAGACAGTGATTTGGAGAATTTAAGCTGAATTTAAGAGAATTTAAATTGCTGATTAAATATGGGATACTCGCAGTGTACTAGCTAAATGAGAGACTGCTCCCATCAACACTGAAATTAGGCATTTGCTGTTGCTTACTAACCTCTGACCAGTACATAGAGCCCTGTGGCCTGTATCTGATGTGAAACACAAGGGGGAAAGCATCATGCAGTGGCCACGACGAGGGAAAGTTCCATGAGACGATGAGCCTCTTCGAAAAACCTTCTATCTCCTTCACCTCTACTGACTCTGGAGGGTCTGGTTTCACTGCAAAGAAGGAAGTACATAAAGAAAAAGATTAGATTCCGGTGTAGGCTGCATACTATTTCAAAGAAAAAGACATAACTTAGAAAAAATAATGTAGTATTGGGAACGAGAAGGCAGGATGCAACAAAGCATCCTAACCATTGTTTTCTCCCGGATAAATTAATCTTGTATTGCCATTTGTATTCAGCTCTTAGGGAGTATACATAGAATTCAACTTGTATTTGAACAGCAAATCATTGAAAACTGTTTTTCCAAGAGGCCTTCATCACTCTCCTTTTACTGGAACACTCTAGTAATTCTCTGATTCTTGTGCCAAAGACTGTTATCTCTTTATACATGTTTTTAAGTACATTTTAAACCACTTTTAACTACAAAAACTTGAGAAAAACAGGTGAAGAGAGCATATGACTTGACTGTGTCAAGGACACTGTGAATGGCTCTAATCAAGAGCAACAAGAACATTAGGCAGAGAAGCAGCCAAACAAGATAATTGAGGTCATAATATGGACCAAAAGGGTACTCACAACAACAGCCAACTGAAAGAATTATGAGCGTCGTTAGACATCATGACATTTTGTGTGTAAGTCTTTGAGCCTGTGTATTTTATGACTGTAAGGACAGATACACCATTCTCTACCAAAACTGTTGTATCTGTACAAGTGTCTGTTAAGTGTCTTTGTTTGTGGGCATCCAAGAATGTGCTTTGTCATGGTCCTGTAATTTAGCCTGTGTGATAGATGCATGTGCACGTGATGATGCCTCTTTAGCTTCTTTAAGGACATGAACTTTTTTGACTTAAGGAAAAAGAAGGAAAGCAAAAAATTGGGGTGCTTTTAAAGCATGGAGCTTGTTGTCCTGGAGTGTAACATTTGATTTTAAATGAATATGAAGTTACAGTTGAACCAAAATAACAGCCAATGACAAATAGTGTTTACATAATATAGTCTAAAGCCTGTTTCAGTGGAGCTGGGGATGTGGCATTAAAAAAAGAAAAAAATGTTTGAACTGACCCCCATCAGGAAAAGAAATACGTCACTAATTTGCTTTAGAGCCAGAAAATAGTTTACAAATTTGTTTCCAAAGTAAACATTTTAATCATTCTATTCCTCTATGTGTGTGTGCGTGTGTGTGTGTGTGTATGGATGTGTGGATGTGTGGATGTGTGTGTTTTACATTGTGTGATCTTACATAGCTCGTGTAACTTAAATTGGGCATATGTAGTCTCGGAACCCAGGGGATTGGTCTCAGTGAGTCTCAGGGTATGGATGGTCTGCCAGAAGGAAGGGTGATACACGTCACAGTGCTTACGGAGAACGTCCACGATGCATGGCCCCCACTCCTGACCATTCCCCCTTTAAACAAAAAAAGAGAACTGTTGCTGTTATGTGTTATGGTTTAAAGTTCCCATATACAGCAAAATGAAGCCAGGAAACATAGAAGTATGGACCGCATTCACACTTAACATATTCAAAGTCACTCTCAGGCACATGCACTGTACTGATTTTCTTTATAGCCAATTCTACATATCACATTGGGTTTAATTGTTTCACTTGCAGTAGCTCACTCTTACCTGATGGAGGCATTGTATTTGGCTGGAAGGAATGTGTTTACTGATTCCACCCATGAACAACGCACATGTGTGTGATTGGGCACTTGACAGGAAATGCTCAGCAGCCCAGGGGGATCTGGGAAACAGGAGAGACAGATTAATTCACAGGACTAAAGGCGGAGTTTGTTTTCTTTTCAGGAGCCATGCTGGATGTAGTATTTCAAAAGCTTTCTGTGTTGTCGTGAGTGTAAAATGAACAGTTCGGTGCCCTGGTGTCCCCATTATGAACCAAAATATTTCTGGAGAGCCTTGGCCAGTACCATGGAAAACTCCCTGTCCCTTGAAAGGAAGCCCACTTAGGGAGCTGCTTCCTGTTTGAGACACTCACAGGAAGTGGAGGGCTTTGTCTGTGTCACAGCCGATAAGACTTATTTCCTTTGAGGACCAGTGGTACTATTCTTATTGTCATTTTTGTACTAAGTTTTCGTGCCATAGCCAGAGACACAGTTTAATTAAATACTCAAAGAATAAAATTCATTTATTAAACTAGGGGGTGAGAAAAAAAAATGAAATAGAGAGGTAAGATTGAATTTGGAAAAACATGTTGAGTTACTTCAGAGAGAGATGAGAATGTCTGAGTAACAGGAACTTCTTTGATGCTGAATTATCCAACGAAGGAACTGAACTGTGAGCGATTGGAATGCTTTCTCTGCATGTAGAAAACACAGGGGACATGGGCTATTTTCTGCAACATATTTTCTGCTACAAGGAGTATTTCTTTTAAAACTGCACTCTCATGGCGAGAAGCTAAAAGTATGGCAGAGCTGTTAAATTGTAATAACTCATAAATAAGGTGTTGTGAGACTGAACAAGTCACAACAACACTTACGGCCCAGCCTGAGTTTGACAGAATGGAGGAGGAGCCCCTGGTTGTCATAGCAGCTGTAGTTCCCCTGTGCTGAGTGTTTGACGTGAAGCAGGACTAAGCTCCCATCTGATGTCACTTTGTGCCATGGCAACGAAGAGCTGTGGTTAAGGTGCCACACCACAGGTATCCTGGTTGGGAGCACATTAGAGTTCAGTTAATATGCTTGTTAGGACCCGTTAACTTGGAAGTCTTATGCTCAAACTATGCTAAACTCTTCAGGAAATTATCATAAGTATCAAATTGCTAAATTGTGTCTGTCTGACTTACAGTAGTCTCATTTAAGTCTATTTTCTGTTTCCATGTGCAATACGATCGATATATCGATATTGATCGATTAATGTGATAAATCTAGCTTTTCTGATGTTTAAAGACATTGAGGATAACCTTTGGATCTTATCGGATGACCAAAAAAAGAATCAGAACTTTAATCTACAAGGGTAATAGTTTTCCTTCCTTACCTGGTTGGTGACTTCCCGCATGCCAGTGTCACATTTGATTGTAAGCGTCCATACTGTACGCCTGACACTGCAGACACAGACATCGCATAAAATATTAAAGAACACTGTTGTCTGGCTTACTGCACACTGCAAAATGTGAAATACAATGTGTCTGCATTGTCTGTATCATCATGATTTAAGCGCCACCGTGTACAGTTGAGTCAAGAGTATGACAATAACATGACTATACAAGGAAAGGGATCCTGCAGTCACTAAGCTGAGGAGACTTTGGCACCACGTAAAAGCTCTTCCACTGAGTTTTATTTCACTGCTAGTTTATTATCACAATCAAAATAATATTATTTATTAAAAACAAACCACTTTAATAATAAACCAAGAAGCATTAAGATGATAAGATAAGCATTTCTGAGAGGAGAACAAGATAAATACACGCTTTGCTTACTAACTTCATTCAGAAACATTCTCCTTGTACCGTTCAATTGCTTTAAAGCATACAAAGAATTAACACCAACAACATATGTCCATTCACACAACTTTTTGGGGTTTCTGCTTATTTTCTATAGTTGCTTGATCTTCTGATAACAGAGAATTCAATATATTCTTGTGTTTTTCTGCCTTTAGTTTCCCTAACCCAAACTAAGCAAGTGACTGGCATGCTATGAATTTTGGACAACTAAAGACTTAAAAAAAATCACAGAACATTCTGAAACATCAATATTCAAAAATACTCTGAAATAGTTCTTCTTATTCCTCACTCATGACCAAGGAATGGCTAAGCAGAAATTTGGCTATTTTATCCCTGATATTACTGCTGAAGTTACTGATTTTATTGTATTTATTTACTTTTTATTTTATGAGCTGTCTTTACAAACTTCAACTTACCAGTCCTAATCATCCTGCCTTTAAAGGATGAGTTAGAAATTGCTAAACTATTACGTGCCATTATGCAAAATTGGAAGGTTGTGTAGATTTGAATTGATACCAAGTGCAGTGTATAGCTGAGCAAATATTTGTGGTAACTGTAGTAATTTGCTGAGTTGATACTCTAACTGTAGTGTGAGTGTATGTGTGCGCATGTTTAGTTTGGCTCCACAATATGAAAGCTGGCATTTACAGTAGATCTGGAGTGGAAAAACATTACCTTGACTGCCAGTCTGCCACGCATACACCTTCATTAATTCTCAACCTCAATCACTCAGGCATGCACACTCCCTGCTGGCCTCTCCTCCCTTGGTAAAAACAATTTGTCCTAGCTTGGTGTTTTGTTTTCCTTCTTTATTTTTTTATTTAAAAAGAGAAAAATATTTCTTTGTTACTATGTTTGTCGCAGGCTTGACTGGTATTAATGAGATACCACAAAGGATAACGACTGAAAAATGTTTTTCGGAAAATTTAACTTCGTTGTTTATATCAGTTCTGGCCTTTTAAGCTTGTGTGGACAGGCAGGTGGGGGAGGAGGAGCATATTATTTAATTGCTTTATTAGGTATAATTATAGTACTTTTACCAGCTACAACAACCTAATATGCCCTTCAGGGACAAACTAACTTAATCCTAAATTAAACTTTACACATAATGTAGTAGAAGGCTTTACTGAGGGCCTTTTCAATACTTGGTTTTCACTGACACCTAGCTTGTTTTTCTGGCCTTTCTGCTGTTGTTTTAGTGGCTGCACAAAATGAAACAGCTGGGGAAACAAGCAGCAAAGTGCTCCACAGTGATTTTGTGGTTGCATTTATGTTTTTCAGTAAAGGGAAAAAAATGCCCACAGAAAGCAGGACAATGACATCTACTGCGAATTTTGAAAAAGAATAAAAAGCAAATGGAAGCTTTTGGGTGTGATGTGTGTTGGAAACAATTTATGCAATACAGCACATGGTTAATATATTTCAGTATATTTCAGTTATCAAGACAGCCTTTATTTATATCCAGCTTTCATCAAAGTTGTGTGTGACTGCAGGACGATTGAACAAATACACCTTCTGTTTTTCACTTAAATAGATAGATCTTTTTTGTTATTTTCATAGTTTAATTCACTGCGATGAATGATAATGTAGTTTTAATCAGGAAGTTCATTGCTGAAAAACTGAAACAGAGCAACAGGACAGATGACAAAAGCAGACAGGCAATCACACAGGTTGTGAATGCAACTATTTCCTACTACTACTAACTGGATATAATCGCAATTGATCTCAGTGGGCAATTTAACAATAATCTTTTATTGTATTATAATATAATGGATAATGTACTATAATAATTGAGATTTTTCTCTGAAATACATTATGATTGTTATTGTGTTATCTTAAGATAAGTTTCTATAATTTCTTTAGGTGTATAATTGTGGTCTACACAGAATAATAATAGATAAGATTCAGCTAAGCATATGCTAACCCACATGTATGTGACAAAGATAAACAAATGCAGCTGTCTGTTGTTGAGGACCTTATAGGATCCACTTTTTTAAACAGTTTGTCAACTTGTAGTCAGAACGTATGTATAATATATTTTATATTTTGATAGGATCATGACATTCAAAGGTGTCAAGGAGACAGCTGCTTAGCTGGCTAGTTATTGTAATAATAACAAACTCCTGGTGAGTCATGTCCGACAGTATTTTGATATCAAACTGACTACATGTAAAGACTGTTGACTGCCGTGCCCTGTGGCGGCTGAAGCCAACGTTGAGCATCCACAAAGTTAGCATCACAAAGTGACAAGACAAGCTTTTTCATGGGCCTGAACTCTAGAGATCTGACTTTAGAGAAGCTTAAAGAGAACAAGTTTAAAAACACATTAAAATCACTGGCTGACAGTGATTTTAATATTACAGCTCTGTAACGCCATCTGTCTGCTGTATACGTTCAAGAGCTGCCAAGCTACTTGCTGGCCACTGTGCCTTTCTGAAACTGACATAAAGGGATGACCTTGACTGTTAACCGATATAAATAGACTTGCGCTGGTCTTTTAAGATCCACAAAAAGACAAAGTTTACTCCACACATAGTAACCAGGAAAAAGAACAGAAAATTTGTTTTTGTTGTCCTAGTATTTTGCAGAATCAGTAAAC
>JAQNCA010000013.1:5096892-5113780 GCA_029783725.1 Acanthurus tractus
TAAACATTTATCAGTGAAAGCTGTAGTGTAGCAAATAAACTGGCCTTTCCCTTGCAAAATTTTCATTTTCTGGGGTTTGTTAGGAAGACACTTCTATTTGTGTGACCAACAGTTAAGCAGCAAATAAAATTTGGGCTCTTGTCTTTGAAGAATGAACCTCCCAACTGCAGATTTTTCTTAAAAAAAAGGTTAATTATTCACAACTAAAAATACACATATTGACACAACCAGGCAGCTACAGAGGGTCGAAATTCTTGTCTTCCATTTTTGTCTTCTATCCCTTTTCTTTTTCTCCTTCAATGTCAGTCCTTATCTTGATTTTAATGGTTCTATTCAGTGCTTCCCTTTCCAAGGTTTAACTAGATTTTCTTTATCCCTTTAAAAAGCAAACACGCACACATATACATTAATACTTATATAAACATACACACAAACACGCATACACACACTCACAAACTATGTGTTACCTGGGCCCTTGGCGTAGTGCTAAGAGTTGGCTGGTCTGAATGTGTGTATTCATGTTTTATTGGCAGTGAAGTACATTATTCCCCAAACCCGCAGCGTTCCACTCATATCTGATTCTGCCTCTGGCAAGAGGACCCAGACACATGCACATGTACACACACATACGCACATAAAACCACACGCATATTAACACACAAACATGCCTACAAGTAGACACACACACACACACACACACACACACACACACACACACACACACACACAGACACACACAAATTAATTCACACAGGAAGGCTGCAAGTTTCTCCTGACATGGAAATCAGATGGCAGGGTGGACACAGAAATTGCAAGCTGGATGAAACTCAGTACTTTCCAAACAATAAAAAAAGACTCAGGAGCTGCCGTAGGGTAAAATTAATGTGAAGGGAAAACTTTGACAGTTTCACTTGAGGGGTTAAGGGCACGGACTCTTATTGTTGGAGTGATTAATTTGGCTGATTTTAGAAATAGATACAGTAAGAGAGAAAAAGAAGTAGGAAAAGACAAAAACAGAAAGGGAAGAACAGCTTTTCAAAGACAGAGAGAAACAAGAGTTGATTTCTTAATGTCAAACAGATCCCCAAAGAGTTGTGTGAGGCAAAAAACAAAAGCTTTAAACAATAGAATTCTTGTTTGCAGAGTGCTAATCCAAAAAACATGGATTCCAATTCAGCTATGAAAAAAACTGATGTTGGATAACTATTGTTGGACGTACAGAGAACCGGAAAAATGAACAATGAAGTATTTCCAACAAAAATAAGATAAAGATTTGGCTCAAATTACACTGTCAAGTTTTTATTCAAAATTTTGGATGTGTTTTCTCTTTCCTTTCTTCTGTAGTACCTTTAGAGCCCATAAGTACTTTTAAGTAAAGATAAGTCAAGTGCACCCAAAATAGTTCACAGACGAGTCCATGCCTGATCCTTAACAGAAGGTGTGTGTGTCTGTGTGTTAAGTGTTTTAAATATGTCCTTGAGAAAATGTGTCCTTCTGGTAGATGTGCACTTGTGAATGTGCCTTTGTTACCTTCATCAGTCCAAATCTGAGCACAACTGGGACGCAGCGACCAAGATAAAAACCAGATGACTGTCAGACACACAGGACTGGACAAAGGGCCTGGCATCTAGAGGAGAGAGAGAAAAGAGAGAGAGAGAGAGAGTTTGGAAAGTAGGAGAAAAAAGTAAGGAGTTATTTTAACAAGCTACCAACAGCAACGGCATCTACATTATCACCATTATCATCATTTTTACTCAATTTTGTGCAACTTAATTGGTAAAAAAGCAAAAAAATGTTTGGAAAACAGCATGTTTTAATCAATTTCCTCAAAATAGCAAGTACATTTTGGAGATAGTCACTGTAGAAATGAAGCTGTGCTTGCTTTTCATTGCAAATTCTTCAACTCACTGAGCCAATAAACACATTAGACAATGGTCAAGACAACTGATAGCCACCCCCTCTTACTAGTGCAATTGTTAGTGTGGGTCTCTCAAAATCAAAAACACATTTCCAATTACAAAAAGGAAAAAAAAAGATGGAAATAATTTTTTGTTTTCCACTGGCTTTACTTTTCCCAGGAACTGCGAGAGACGTACAATTTTAATTCCACTTGTGCTGGAGAAGAGATCCATCTTTCAGTTTGGCGCCATAAATCAGTCGAACTCCTATAATCTATCCAAGATGTTCACATTTTACAGAGCCAATAGAGTAGGTACAGTGTAAAAGTGCATTTTTTAAAGTTTAAACATAGCTTGTGTGTGGTACCATGGTGAGCAATACAATAGGTCATTTTAATTTTATTTAATAAATCAGAGATCTGCTAGCGTTACTAAACAGCAGCGTGCTAACATGCTCATAACAAAAACACTATGGCTCTCTGCAAGAACTGCCAAGCACACAGAAAAACGTCCGTATTTTGACTGTTATATAAGCCGATTGGGAGCTATTATGAAACCATTAAATTGCTAAATATATATTTCTTCCAAGGGATTGCAGAACATGTAATCAATTGCATGTTTGTTTTTTTACAGCATACAGATGGAGAAAATCTGTATACTGTTTAAAAAAAATAAAACTAACAAACAAACATGCAATTTACTTTTAATAGGACCCTGAAGAAAAAATACTACAAATTCTTCCTTTATTATCTACAATGGAGAACTGTATTCTTAAGGATTATGGCAGTCTGAAACAGTGTGTTAATGAATGTGTGTGAAGTTTACCTTTTTCGCTTTGTTACATAACAACACACACACGCTTTTTTCCATTAAATTAATCAACCTTTGAGCTTGCCTAATTGTTTGTTTTTTTAAATCATATTAGCTTGATAACTAAAGAACTTCTGTCACTGAAAACTCTTCTTGTATGAGTGTGAATATGAGTGTGTGTGTGAGAGAGACTAAAATAGGCTCTATGAATGTGATAAAGAGTTAAAGACTATGTGGTGCATGTGTTTGTGAACTGCTAAGCTCCAAGTCACGCACCTGTTGCCAAACAAACTTATCTTATCTTTTGGTCAGCTCCCTTTATAGAGCTGCATTGGAGATATTGACAGTATGAAAAAGAACCCAAGCTCTACTGTTTTTCAATGACATGGAATGAAGGCTGAATAATTTAGAGTTTAACAATTTATTGTCAAAAATTACATAAGTGCACTAAAATAATATACTTCACTGAGGTTTTTTTTGTCAGCTGACAAATTTTGCCATGCATCTCTACTTTTTACTGCACCTCTACTCTACAAGAGGGTGAATAAACACTCATAAAATGGTTTAGTTACATTTCATTTCCTGCTGAAATAGCAGGCTGTTAACTGTAAATTGGAGCCATAAACCTCACTGGTAGAAATTCAGAGTAACTCCATTAAACACTAGTCAAAGATGAGCAATATGACCAAAAAAGAAGAAAGCAGCTTTCAGTGCACAAGAAACTCTTTCTAGCTTGGTATTTATTTAAACATTTACGGCAAGTGTCATTTGGAAGAGTGATATACAGAGGACTGAAATCATGTGATCACACACTCCACTTGCATCATCATGAAGTGAAACAGGATTTAAACACAAAATGAATGGTCAAAGAGATGCTTAGAAGAATAAGTAAACACATCTCTGCAGAGCCTCAAAACACAAATTAAATACATGTGTAATATAAAAGAGATGTACCACACATGAAAAAAAAAAAAAATCCCACATGCTTTTTAAGAGAGCGTTCACGAAATGACAAAGTGACAGATCATTTTAAACTGTGGTTAAAAAGATGAGGTTTTAAATGGAATTTTAAAACCTCAACTGTGATCACAACAACATAAAAAGGGCCCCAAATCAGAAAGATTGGAAAACAAGAAAGATATAAATGTAGGAAAAATGGGGGGAAAGCCAGTGAAAGAATGATAACAGGAGTGACACAGAGCTCATGCTGTTCCAAAAACGAGTTAAAGCATGAAGCAGTGTGTGTTTGTTATGCCATTTCAATACTCCTGTTGACTAAATTTAAATGTTTGTGGCATTTACATTGAAATCAAGCCAAAAAAAGTTGAAATTGGAAAAAAAGTTATCAGTTTCTCAGCCAACAGCTATTATGCAGCATTTAATGTAAAAGGCGATTTATGGTGCTTTAAACTATGTTCATTTCTTCGTGACTATTCATTCTCCATAACCTTTGCTTCTGTTCAATGCCAAGTTTCTTTGAGAGAGAGAGTGAGACATTTTCTATGGGTTGACTAATAGTCTGATGAAGTCAGCAGAAAGCAGTAGGAGCCCGCTGCTTTTATTTGAACAGAACTTGAATTCATTTCAATGTCAAATGGAGCTCTGCTCCACAGAGAGCAAAATGGGAGATGACTGATGAGTTTGGAGGTAGCGAATCCACAGTGACAGTGACAGCTTACACAACCATCTCTTTCACAGGTGACCCTGGTTTGAAGCCTTACAACATGGACACATAAAGCAGAGAAGAATAGGAAAACAAATCGAGTGTAGGATGAATTAATCTCCTTCAACTGCGTTGGAGCCTTTTTTTTTTTTTGGTTTTCCCTTGACTAGGGAAACCCACACAAGGCCAAACATGATGCTTTTACTGATTCAGTTTCATTTAAAATCTAAATGCCACCAACATTTTTTTTAAACACACCCTTGTCTTATAACATGTGCTGTGTTCTTGCATGTATGCTTCAGTGAACTGCTTCTTTTGATTGAAAGTATAACGTTTATGTGCACCAATATTTCAAACGCTCTTTCATAAATGTTTAATGTAATTCATTATTGTTTCACCTAAATCGATCATGTGTGTGTCCATCTACAGCTAGAGATTACAGGGATTTAAGAGTCCTTTTCCAATAATTTTTTCCATTTGTTCACATACAGCCAGTAGTATTTGGGTCAACATATGGAGCTGCACTAAATAACAAAGATTATTTCAAAGACTGGAAGCCAGCCATGCAGCGCTGGTGTCTTTATATCTTCTCTGGTGGTCAAAGAACTCACAAAAAACAGAGACTGCAAGTGGGCCTCAAATGTCGTAAATCGCAACAGACGATTAAACAAATGATGGGAACATGGTGTCTTGTGCCACGGTATGATGGGAGAAAAGCAGTAAAGCTGTGAGGTTGCTTGATAAGTTTTACTTACTTTGAAAATGGATGAACATGAACAAATTAAGAAAATTACTTTTGTTTAAACCTATCTAAATACTAGGGAAAAATCATGCCCCTTAAACTTGCACTGTTCTGCAATTCCCTAGTTACAAACTGAATAATCTGAAGAGCTACATTACAGATAGCTTCGTTGACAGTCTGCCACACCAACACTCTAGACTTAAAAATGTGCTTTCAAATCTCCATTGTGGCTGAGAGACTAAACCTCTGGTTGTTGGCACCTTTGTATGAGTTAATGCTGCCAAAGCGATCATTGCTTTGTTTAAACCATCTGATAAATATAATCAGGAGAACTTTTCATCAGGAGAACAAGGTGTTATGTTTGGTTCACACAAACGCTGCATGGTTGCCAGAGTTTAAACAATGGTGACAATGTGTTTGGTGAATTTTGGACATTGATTAACAGTGCTGTAGGTACATTTCAGATACTGATTAACAGTTTGAAATGATGAGAATCATGAATCAACAGTTGTGTAAGACAAATAATATGAAGTCTTTTGGCTTCAACTTGGGAAATCTGAGTTGAGCAAGCACATATGCAAATCGGTCTGAGCAATCCATTGAGCAAGATATACCAGCGGTATATGAAAGTGTCAAAAAAGAAAAAAACAACTTCTCCCACTCTTGGAAACCTGTCACATTCACACAATGTATTCGCACATTAGCACATAGCACATAGCACATTACCTACTGTAGCCAGCTTTTTCTTCTGTCTGTGGTAAAGGTGCTCATTGAGTAGCATGTTCTACTTATGACCTCTCAAACCTCATCATTTTCTAAAATAGCATACAGTCTTACCTGTATAAATGGTTTATTTATAATGTATATACTTAGATCATATCTTTAAAGACAGGTATTACAATGCGTAACAAAGCAAATACAGGTCAGTGAATCAATCTCCCTCTTTGTTATATATTCCAACAAAAATACCTGAACTCTCTTTGATTTTTTTTGACTGCTTTCTTTTGATTTGATGCCCTACTTTTTTTTTATGTTGAATGATGTTTTCATGTTTTCTATTACTTCTCACACCCGCTTGATAAAACACACCATTGTTCCACCACTGTGGGAAAAGTATCATGGCCCCTTTATCTTCACACCGTTTGTCAATCTAAATCTTGGCTTCGCTTTTAAAACATATTTTAGCAATTTCAGAGGAGAATGCACATGTGGCACACTACTGGATCCAAAATGATCAAACGATAGCAGATTTCATCACCTCTCTTCGAGTGAAGTGGCACATGTTTATCTGCCCAAAAAAGGATGAAGAAAACTGAGCAGTTGAGACTCGGACATGACAGTCTCATCTTCCAAAAAATGGACCAAGAGTTCTTGAAAACTTCATATGGGAGTTGGGAATAACCTTTGTTTCTGCTAGTGTCCTATGATGTAGCAGGGCAGTGTTACATTCACCACTACAGCACTGCAACTTCACAGAGTGCACTCTGCAAATTCAAATCTCACTGACTACTGTCTCCGACAGTTGCTTACATTCCTCTTCCTCTCTTCATCCCTCCCTTCATGCTTTCATAAGCCTCTTTACATTCAGTACACTCTGTACTTGCAACCAAGCTAGTGCACTGGTCAACTTTTTATTTACACAGATACAGGACTTCACACCCCAGTGAGGTCCAAGCAGGATTATGAATGCAAAACATATACTGTATATACACTGTATTTTCAGGTTGTACACATCACAGAAAGAATACCTAATCCTGTTAAAATAAAACTCACTTGGGCAGTTACAATGAGCTCCATTGACAACCAGAGAGAAGTCAAGTCAGGTGAAAAACATCAGAAAGTCCATAGAAACTTTTCGAATTGCTTGACAAATACATCATTGTGTCATTGTATCCATTCATTCAAGTCTTTAATTCCACTATTGCTATGGAGACAGAGGAGGTAATAAATCAACATAAAAGATGAGTATTTTAATCTATTGTAGAAAAACTAAGCATATGGGACAAATGGATTGCAAGCAGAGATGTGGATTATGCTGCAGAGGTGATTTAAAAACTCTCTTATTTTGACACATTTTTAGTCTACAGGTGGTGAATCTTTAAACTTCTTTATACCCAAACAATCTGGGGTGGAAAATCCCTTTAGTGGAAAAACATTTTAACATATCTATGTGTTCAACTACTGTAAAATGGCAGTGTTACATCTATGACATCTTTATTTGTCATTGCTGGGCCTTTTATATTTATTCTGAATGGGACATAGATATTAATTGGCTTGTTGACCTTCTTAAATGGGTTAAAGGAACATTGATTTAGATGCTTGTCTGCAAAGTCTAGCCAGATGATATATCCTAGGCACACTTATAGTCTGTGTCGCTTACTTTTTTAGACATTGACACGCTTATTTTCCCCTACTCTGCTCTGCAGTCAGTCCTTGGCTACAGTTTCCATCCCTCTAATGCCAGAACTTTCAAGGTTCAGTAAACATATTCATGTCATAATTCATAATGGTGTACCCTTTTCCCTTTCCTGCTTTCCTCCAAAGTAACTAGAGATCAGAAAATGCTAGCTGCATGTCCCTGTACCTTCCTGCACCTTTCCCTCACTCCCATGTAATTTTTCCACTCTATCAATTCCTATTTACTCTCTCTTATCTCTGCCTCCCCCTCAACGTGTTTAGAGGCCTGTTTTCTCCCTCCCCGTCTGTATTTTCCTGCCCAAGCACTCTTTATTTTTCCACTTCTAATGCCAGACAGTACAAGGTCCAGTAAATAAAATGTTCGTAATTCTTCTTTCCTGAGAACAATACTGTTCCTTGAAAGAAAAATGCTTATCCCTCCTTCCTCACTTAACAGCATGGTCCTACTAATTCTGGAGAATCTGTTGATCTACTGCATAAGTAGTTTTTTCTGTTAGCTTTGCTTTATCTGTATGGTGGATCTGTTCCAAGTGTGTGTGTGTGTGTGTATACATGCATTTAGTAAATACAAAGGCATGTCATGATGAAATATTTTGCTTACTGTTTGGGCTGTTACTGGCATCAGGCCACATTAGGAGAACCATCAAACCAGCATATTTTATCCCAAACCATGCTCCCTCAGCTGAGGAAAAGACCAAACCTGGGATCTTAGTTCAGAAACCATCTTATGTGGGTTAAGAATATGGCATTAATCTCCCCTTTGTTTTATTTGTGTGTTTTTGGGAAACTAAAACATTTTTTCTGGTCGCCCAGTACACAAAACTATTTTTAATGTTAGTGAAGAAGGCTGCTCAAGTGCTACTTCTTTGATTTTATATATTAAAGAGAGCAAGTTAAATGCATTGTGACAAAACCGAGAAGAAGAAAACAAGGATATGATGAAAGCTTCAATTTATTTTTGTTGTCTATGTTTTACAAAGTGGCAACCTCTGCTTTGGGGCTTAAAAATAAGTCAATCTCCACAGTGTTACCAGTTTGTACCAGCATTAAGCACTTTTATAGCTTGGGACAGAAAACAGTTTTGTTTAATGTAGCTAATTTACTTGTTTGTAACATCTGGACAAGGGAGGGAGGGAGGGAATTTTTTTTTTTAGAATTCACCATAACAAGCCTTTAAGTTTTGTAGCCAGTTTGAGTAACAGCTAGCCACTAGGTGTCTGCTAGGTGTCACCGCAGCTAAATCAAGTCACTGAACTTGAAGTCTTGGCCACGTTTGTAGCATTAGTGCCTTTTTGAAAAATTTTAATGAAAATATCAGATAAATTAAATGGTTGCTTGTGTAATTAATTGTACCAACAGGCCATCCGAGAAGTCTGTGCTCCACCCATACTCAAACTCTTTGCTCATTTCTGGATTACGTGGGAACCTGGCAGGATAATGCACTTACAAGATGGCGATGGTCTTAACCACCGCACTGATTTTCACAGAGACACATGCATGAAGTTATACCTAATCATACCTAACCATACCTAGATGTTCCAAGGTTATTTTTCCTTCCCTACGAATGAATGAATGACAGTTTGGAAAAGTTAGTGAAGGCACAGCTAAGTTTACTCCTCAGCCGACCAACGACACACCGAAACTCCCTCTGAAAACCACACTTTAATCTACAAGCCTGAGGTTACCACAAACCACTTTGCTCACTAGCTGGTGGAGGTCTCTCTGAAGCTAAATGTAAAAAACAAACAAAAACAAAACACTTTTTTCCAGTGTAAACACATCCATGGTCAATGAGGTATCAAGGTAACAGCAACATGGTTAAATATTAAATTCTTTTCTCATAGACTTACTAGGAAAAAGGTACATAATGCCTACTGAAAAACAGCTACCACTTAAGACATTAAAACTGCCAATAATATCAATGTCAAGGCCTTCTCAAATTACATCATTCTTTTCTTTCCATAGGTTTTGCGTGTGTGTTTGTGTGTGTGTGTGTGTGTGTGTAATCGTGAGCCGATTCTGTGACTCATCTCTACCAGTCACCCATCTACCGTTACTCTTCCAGTGAGAACCGGAATAGACAGAGGAATGTAGCCATGGATATTGTCTCCAAGATGCACCCATCGTGCAAGTATTCCCACATGCAAAGAGATGCAGAACAACCCAAATACACCATTTGTTTTTGAAAAATAAAATTGCTTCCATTTTTGTAGATCCATATTAGAACCACAACCAGTTATTAACGACAGAACCCAAACATAAATTATGAAATTCTTGGGTGAGAAATATTACTTCCCAGCAAACGGTAATAATGAGGTCAAGGGTGAAAGCCAAGGTATCCTGGCCAATGTCAAACAATAGCTGTGCCTAGACACACTAGGAAAAGATAAATCAGAATATGAGTGCTGTGGAAAGGCAGAAGAAGACAGGATTTTTTTCAAGTTCAAATCTGGAGTTGATGATAAAAAGGGTAGTTAAATGAGGTGTGTGCACGCTGAGGATGAGTAATCCAATCCAAAAGGCTCTTTTTTAGCCAGTTCTCTCTGCGGCAGTGCAATCCCACATGGTGACTCACTCACACTCTGGCATGCCACTGCACATTCAGTCAGTTTTACAAGAGAAGAAGCAAGACAGTGAGAGGGAAGAAAGAGAGGGAAAACGGAATAAAAGAGTGAAGGGGGAGGGAAGGAGACAGGGGCTTGAAAACCAAGTAAACAGATGGTTGGGAGTGTAGTTAAAAAGTGCTAATAAAAATATGCACAAATATCTCAGATGTGAGATTAAAGCCTTTTTGTTCAGATAAGTCTCATCAGCATTTTGAGCACACACACACTTACACACATGCTCACTGTTGTGCTGTCTGATGACACAACAAATGACCACAGGATGTCCTGTCCATGAGGACAGATCATTAGAGTTTGTCATAAATTAAAGATTAACAAAGACTGATGTGTAATTTAGCCTACTGTCTACTCTATTTGGCCATCAGCGTGTATGCATGTGCATGTAGTGTTTGTGTGTCAGTGTGGACCTGTGCTTAAGAACACGGAAATGCCAAATGGGGGTATTTTCTAACAGAAGTGACACCAGTAAGTCTGTGTATATATGTGTGTGTGTGCAAGTGTGCGCATGTGATTATGCACATACGCGCACTAAAGCAACAGCAGAGGGAGGTCATGCTAAGTTGGTGTGGATGAACAACAATGGCTCTGATGTTTACTCAGGTCACTATGGCAACGGGGGCCCACTCTGTTCATTTGACCTTTCAAGGCGATAACAACACTGCTGACTGATGAGTGTGTATGTGTTTGTGTATTCGTATTTTGTTTCCATATGTGATGCTCCTTAGCATTAAGGCTCCCTGCGCGTTTGACATGTAGTTGTTCATATTTTTGCATAAATGTGACAAAAAGATCTATCGCATTGAGTGTCTTAATATGAGAACATCAGTGTGTAACCATAGAAAAGAGAAGAGCTAGAATATAGCTTTTGCCCCTCTATGCAGAAAAGAAACTACATATTCTGTTAAAAAATAATTAAATAAAATTTCCCTCTTTTGTGCCAAAGTCAAAAACAGTTACTGATCTAGACTATTTTAGTAAGAGTCAATTTACTTTTCTCTTCTAAAATTGTTCGTAAGTTATTTTTATCTCCTTATACTGACTCCTGAACTTTAATAATATGTTAGGTTTATAATAATATGCTAATAATATGTACTGAACTGATATCAGTGACATAAAAAATTAAAAACATAAATTATTTTCAACAGCTGTGCACTAGTTACCATGTACAGATGTTATGGTCAAGCTTGAAGTTTTACAAGTCGCTGTGTTTCTAATATCAACAATAACTCAATTAACAATAAGAATAATAAAAGAAATATCCTGCCTATCTGAGACAGTGTGAAGTTTCATCTGATGCCACAACTAATATAAAATGATGTTATCAAAAAGTCGAAAATAAGGAAAATATTTAATTAAGAATTCAAAAAACTAGTTCAACAATTTTACATTTTAAAATACCTCAATACCTTCCTTGAGTTTATTAATACCATATGGGCTTTTATTAGTATTATTATTATTATTTATTAGAGCTTTCTACTTTTGTTTGCTTTCTATAACATGCAAAGAACAACATTGTCATTATAAATATGTTAAAAGTGATCTGCTCTCTTATTTGGGGAGAATCTTTAAAAGCCAAAAACTTTGTCTTTATTATAAACCATTGATAGTTTACATATGGTGTGGATGATAATAGACTAAACTGAGTCTTTTTTTCTAACTCTGCGGTCTCTATCTTTCTATCATTTTCACAGCCTGTTGCATTTAAGCTGCTATTTTAATTTCAGGTCATCACCTCACTTCCTCTGTGCTTAAATGAGAAATTTTCCTTGCAGCATTAAGCCTAATCTTTCTGTCTGCTTCTGGCTATATGCTTATCCTACAATCAGCATGGTGTTAACACATCAGCAATGGAACAAAGATGGGCGCCACACAAATGAAAACAACAAGTCACACAATATCTGATTTTGTCTGTGCCCTTACAAACATTTTTCCGTTTGTCTGGGACCACTCAAAATGATAAATGCAGTTGGTGTCCAAATATGCCAAACAGCATGCAAAGTAATAATGTTTACATCAATTTATAAATTTTCTAGTAAAAAAAAACAACCTAAGATTTATTAAGTTTAATATGTAATCTTTTTAAAGGTAAAGACAACTCCTTTTTCTTTATTCTCATTTCCTTGCCCCACTTCATATGCTCCAGTAGAAGATATAAACATATGGCCAGGCTGAGCCTGTTCACACTGCAGGATAATCTGATGAACTGTCGAGTTGAAGGGAAACACTTCTGCCTAATGGTTTGTCAAACTGCACTATCTGGCCTCTGAGGATCACTGAAGCCACACTACATTTTAGTTTCCTTTGCAAATTCTTACTTCTGTGAGTTCAGGCTGACTGGGCACATGCATGATAATTTACCAAGACTGACCCCAGAGAGATCCTAACAACAGCAAATGAGAGTTTAGATCAAAGACGAAGAAAATCACATTACAGAGAAGATAACGGAGAAAAACAGAGAGTGAGATAAATGCTCTTAGCTTCCAGTAGGCAGATGCACAAACAGGTTTACTTAGGCTCTGAAATCACAATGAGTGCACATGAGAAAAGAAACAACTGAAGGGGAAAATGTGAGGTTGTGTTTCTTAAAAAGATAAGAAAACGTGAAAATGATAGGAAATCTTTTACCAGGTAAGCCAAAACAGTACTGAAAAAATATCTTGTCGACCAAATAGGAGAAACAAATTAAGGTCAGAAAGATAGAAAAAAAAGAGGACAGAGGACATGCAGGACATTATATATAATAATATAACAATCACAATAATATAAACTTGCAGGGCTTCAATTTAAATAGATCTGTGATGAATAATTAAGCCCACAGGACTTTATATACATTCATGTGCGTCTGACATGCTGAAGTTTAGCCAACACAATATACATATTAAAGCATTTTGTAAAAGACACAGAAATCATCTTGGAAAATGTTTCAATGTTATTGTTCAACTGCTTTCTCTCTACTCTCATAGCTACAGCAGTACGGTTATTTCTTTTTACAGAATACACCCATCCTTCCATTATCTGTAACTGCTTATCCTTTACAGGGTTGTGGAGGGCTGTAGTTAATCCCAGCTGACATTGGGAAAGCAGTTGTGTACACCCTCAATAGGTCACCAGTTCATCACAGGGTTAACACACAGAGACGAAGAACCATTCATGCTCAACTTTGCACCAAAGGCAATTTAGAGTTACCAGTTTACCTTACCTGCATATCTTTGGACTGTGTAAGTTAGCCGGAGCACCCAGAGGGAACCCAGGCAGACACAGGGAGAACATGAAAACTCCACAAAGAAAGGCCAGGTTTGAATCCAGAACCTTCTTGCTGTAAAGGCGACAGTGCTGACCACTGCACCACTGTTCCGCCCTTTCACAGAATCTTACTTCCCAAATGAAAGATTCTGAGCAAATTATATTTAACATTGACCAAATGTGTTACGCAAGTTTTGTCTTTTGGCAGACCGCAGGACTAATGAGGAATATATTTTTCACATCGGCCAACCTAACAAGCACCGTGATGATGAATGCACAAAGTTGGACCTCTAAAATGGCTTCAACCTTAATACATGGAAGATCGACAGGCCCATATAAATACCTTAAGCCATGGTTAACACTGAAAACAGAAAAATAGACTCTTCACAACGTAAACCTTACCAGTCTTATTTTGCGGTGTAGCTGCTGGTTGAGCTGCTAGGGCTCACTTCCAACTTTTGCCCGAGCCTAAACACACAAAGAGTAATGGCTGCCATATGTGTACTGAGATAGCACCCAGGCAATCCACAGACCAAGGCCTAAGTGTGGATGTGTGTGAGTGAGACAAAGACAAAGAGTGAGAGAGGGAATATTATTAAAGTAATATGTTGGACGTTTAGAATTTAGAAAAACGATTTTGGCTTGTTACTTTGGTTGGTCTTTTTTAGAGAGTGAAATTATTGCTTTGTGTGTCTCTGGCACGAGTATCGCAAACCTGTTCTGTGCTTCGTAGAAGTGTGTGTGTGAGTGTGTGTGTACGGCAGCAGTATCTTGGCCTTAACTCTACAACACTGGAATTTCCTTCAGCTCTGCCGCCAGGGCAAGATGGCTACCATATGCCAGCTATTCACACAGGCAAGCGCACACACATGCAGTTGAATGAAAACCACAATGCAGCTAGCATACAAGTTTGTAATTCCGAAGCCAAACTCACGTATAAACAAACATGCTGAAATGGATAATGGACTGATGGCTGAGCTACACACACACACAAACACACACATATATGCATACGCTTTCCTGCAAGTATCTCTTGGCCAGTATATTATACCCACATTAATGAGTCGGGTATATTTCATTTGTGCTTGGGATTGTACATGTGCATGTTGACAAAAGACTGAAAACTCATGGACACCCACACCCACACATAGACATACACATACACACTCAAACAAGCACACACAGAATCTCAGAGTCTGTCCTATTTCAACAATTCTGTTATGCAACGGATACTTTACTGGTTCACCAAAGCTCTTCCAGTTTGTAACAAATAAAGCACAAACCCAAAAGGCACGAACATCATGCATATGGCAATCAACACAAATTTTAAAATAAGGATGCCAATACATTTTCTTTTTTTCTTCCTCTTTTTTGGCTTTTAGTAAAATAACTGTGTTCCTGAGTAACTTTTTTACTCACATCTCATATTCCAATAAATTGTTTTTTCTAGAAAACAAAGAAAACACAAAAATCTGAGGACTGCTAATAACTGATGACCAAGGCTTTAGCTAATGTCGGATAATCTGAGCCAAGCCTTAAAATCATTCATCAGCAGAATTTTTTTTTTTTTCTGGTAGTTTCTCTTTTCTCTGAAAGAAATGTTCAGACATTTGGTGACTTATTAAATTTTCCAGAGTCAAAAAGTTACTGACTACTAAAAAATAGGCAATAACTTAGAGGACAGAGTTTAAGAAAAAGTGTGACTGTGTCCTGGATGACGAATGCCTAATCCTAACTACAGACATAGAACCTTGACTCCCTTGCATGCATCACTGTATTTATACCACACAGCTTAGGACAGATCTTTGATTAAGTGACACTCTATACTGCCAGGCTTTGATATAGTTAACACCACCATTTTCTGATGCAAATCACAGCCAGGATTTGAATCTAATTTGGCCAATATGCATTTTTTTAAAAAAAGCTCTGCTTTAAATCCAATGTTGTGCTAAATTCATGTTAATTTATAAATATGGGACTCACCCTTATTTTGCATCTCTAAGAAGGAAAAAATTAATGAAGTAGTACCAAAACTTTTAACCCAAATTAAAAGACAACTTTCACTGACAATGACATGCTATCTTGAGTTATGGCGATGGATGTCTGAGTCAATGCTGTCAATGCACACCCTGTGTCCTCATGCATTCATCATACAGCAGTTTGTGGGTCTTTTTCCAGTGGTAATACAGCTTAGTTGTGTTGCATTGCAGTGCAGACAGTTTGTTCTCTAAGAAATAACTTTCCCTAAATTAAAAATTCTTCCAAGCAACTGACAGTAATCGGTTTTGAGGAACTAGCTTTTGCCTTCAGCTCAAGATATATAATTTTAGTCTCTCCTGTTGCCCTTCTATTTTGCCATTGCAGGGCGTGACAGCAGTAAGACCCCAAAAGTGAAGCACAAACTTCCTGATAGCCAATTGGAGGCTGGCTTTTAGTTAAGACAACCTTGATTTCATATGCAGCACAGTTTTCCATTAATGCAGCACATATTTTAAACATCATTATTACATATGCTCATGGTCTTGTGGGATTCCAGATTCTTTATTGCAATTTGTATTTGATTAAATGTGCAGTCCTACTCAAAGCTTAAAGTGAACTCTTTCAGATATTTTAAACATATGACAAATACAGTAACTCCTAAAATCCCAATTTTCATGGAATTGTATCCCTACATTTGACCACTTAAAACATTAAGTAGTATCCATGTAAAAGATTAAAAAATACCAATAGCTGAAGTTGCGAGTTTTAGCTGAGTTTCAGTTCATATTTTTTAACAGATTACAGACCCAGGTTTTATGTCCAGAACTGATTTCATTTCTGTGAACTACTCTTTTTTCCATTGAGATGTCCAATTCTTTTTTTTAAGTCTTCATTTGAAATCACTCATATAAGCCAAGACATTTTGTTCCAGCTTAGTGGCTCTCAGGCACTCCTGCAAGACAGCCAAAGCACCGCCAACAGAGTGGCCAAACAGATGTTGTCCGGGACAACTTAATGGCTGCCGACATGAGCCATGCTGGCAGCCATGGAGGTGAAACAGAACGCACAGTTCATGGTTATGTAGGTATCACAGTTTTAGGATCATGCTTTGGAAGTGAGACACTGCTTTGACACTCTGAGATGACTGACTTGCACCTCAACCTTTCACACAAACCCAATGTAGAGCAAGCTATTATGTTAAGATGAGTGTATTTATGTCTCTTAATCTGTAGAATTATATAAAGTTAGAAACAAGTTAGACTGTTTCATAAATTTTCAAAAAAAATATTAATATATAAAAATGCATATGCCTGCATTTTCTTATTTTGCTTTGTTAGGGATGTTTCTGGGCATCAGCCTTTAAGCAGTGTTGTGTAGCTTCTAGCCACTAACAGCATCAGGTTGGGACTTTATATAAACAAAGTGACAAGGTCACATTGCTCTCTCGGCTCTCAGTCATTAGCTGAAGTTCTGTGTGTCTGTTATTAACCACTGTGAAACAATCAGAAAA
>JAQNCA010000013.1:5113880-5124853 GCA_029783725.1 Acanthurus tractus
ACATTGCTCTCTCGGCTCTCAGTCATTAGCTGAAGTTCTGTGTGTCTGTTATTAACCACTGTGAAACAATCAGAAAAAAAACATTTTTATTCTGTGACTCACTGCTTCGTTCTCGGTAACGCCACTCTCTTTCTTCATCGACTCTCTAGCTCGCTCAACCACTGCTTCTTTCTTAGTGTTGTTGAGCTGAGAAGGGGGGACCAAGTTTAAATGTTGTTTTAACAAACAGTAACAGTTTGTTACAAACAGACAATAGTTTTAGATTATGGCTTTAAATATTCCCTTTATGCTCGATATCATGCAAACTTTGTGTGCTAGCGTGCCCACACTAACTTAGTTTATGTTTCAGCACATCTTCAATTTTAAAGTAGGTAATGCTGTCGCAGATGTCAGCTGTGTTCGACTTTTTCTGTAACTTTCCAAACTGGCAAACCACTTCACCCTACTTCACCCTACTACACCCACTTCTTCCTGGGATTGGCCAGTTTGGAGGTGAGAAAGTGGGCCGGGTTTGAACTTCTCTGTCAAGCTATCCTTTTTTTGTTTTGTCACACAACTATTTATGGTCCTTTTTGTGTGTGCAACCACGTGCAGCACTATGAATGTCTTCTGGAGAGACTGATAGATTTAGATGATAGTATGTCTTTCAGCTCTGCTATAATTTTTCCCTCAGAAACCACAGTGCTTCCAAATAGAAGATGTAAATGATATGGGAGGCTCTTTTAGCAGTGGTTTCACATTGGCATTCACTACACAGAAGATGCAAGCCATACTAGCGGGATTAATTGGACTAGCCTGGGGTTGGCTGACAGTAAACAACTGCACCAAACAACTGGGGCGCAGTAAATTAGGGATGAGACTGTTGACTTAACTTACCATGGAGAGCAATAGTTCTAGTGACACTTGTTCGCAAGTTCTTTTTTTTTTTGTAAATTTACATAATGTACCTGTACGTGCAAATAAATTGGCAAAGGCAACTTAAAAAAAAAAAAAAGTGATCTCACCCCTCAACATGTTTGGCTGTGCTTAACTATGCTTAACTGTTTGGACAATGTTCAACTGGAGTCAGCTGGCGGTACCAGAATATTACGGTAAACCGCAGCACTTTATAACTGTGGTTTGGAAAATTCCATAGCGATAGTGTCCCAGTTAAGACTCCAGTCATCTGTACACTGACCTAAACATCTTTCAATGGATTTACCAATGTGCTGTGATGAATCACACAGCCTGAGAGAGTGTGAATTCATTTATGAGCTCTAGTATGTTCTTGATTCATGAGACTGAATCCGGCTGTTTGGTCCAGTACCTGAGATGAAGCAGGTCGGTTTGAATCAGCACTGCTAGTAGCCAAAGGAAGATGATGGCCGAACAAACATCTGCTCTGTGTGAGCCAATGACAGGCTTTTTAAACATACACCCACCTACCCACCCACATCTGCTCTGTGTTATCCAACAAGGTCTTACACACAGACAGACACAGCCACAGGCACAAACACAGACACACATACTCGCATCCTTGCAGTGTGATCAATTACTACAGCCAACCCATCATTAGAAACAGTAAGAAAAAAAACAGGCACAGACAGGCAGAAACCAAAAAGATGGACAAAATAGAGATTTAAAAGATTTTTTTTTTTTTTTACTAAACTAAAATTATGGTTCTTTTGGTTAGTGATGTGGATCTCTGATTCTATTACTAAGATGGCTGCTTTTTACTTCTAATAGCCAAAAACATACAGTAGCTCCATTCTGACCCTTATAGATTTATCTGTAATGTGTCAGCTGACTGCTTATTGAAGAAGCCTAATAATAAACATGCACTCACGCACACACCCACACACCCATATGCATGCACACAGATACATCTACACTCACTTGCATGCATATGCTGTTGATGATAGCTGTACCAAACCTTGTCCAAGTCAATAAGCCAGCAGTTTGGCTTGCCAACTAACTCTGCCCAGTTCTGCTTTGCCGCACTCCTCTGATGATTTGCTGAGTGAGTTGTCAGTATATGTGCTTCTTGTTGTGTGTGTGTGTGTGTGCGCGCGCGCAAGAGCGCAGCCATGTACATTTGACTGGCGCCATGCTACTGCTGGGAGCAATTATAAAGACATGAAGCAGATAGTTGAAGATTGCTGTTTTCTACCATGCTGACAAAAACACATGTGCATGAATATAGGCAAAAATATAATAAAATGGGTTGTCTTTAAGAATACTGTAATTTGTTCACATTGATTTTATGGCATTACAATAAAACAAACACAAAGCATCTTCGAGGCTCTTTCCAGGGGAGAAAAAAAACATCAAAACATCTCACTCGTTAATGCCATAGTTAACGTAGGGCTGCACAATTAATTCAAAATTACTTGCAATCCTGACATTGGTTTCCCACAATTAACTGAACACAATTGACTGTGACATTAATGTTTACAATGCATGTACTGCATAGAAAAACTGCGAATCAACTCATATGCTTCCTGAACTAAGCCAGCCACCAGGGGGCAATCAAGATGTTTTTGGTTTGGTTTCGGGGTCATGCTGCTGCGAAGGCAGCCACAGTTCAGAGTAGAATTGTAACAGAGAGTTAAGGCTGGTAAAACATAAATTAAATGTCTGGAACAGAAGATGAACTACACAGATCATCATCGGTTGTTGGTAAGTATTTTGGACATAGGGCAAGTAATGTCAGGCAAAAACAAATAATATGCTAAGAGTCTTTTAAGAGTCATTACATGTAAGTCTCAACCACAAGGAAACACAAGCTAATTACTCAACCACCTGAAAAAACATCACTAAGTGCAGCATGATGTATGCATAAAGGCGAAGAAGAGTAACATATTCTGAATTTGACGAACCTCGCTGAATCCCCGTTATTATCCAGCATCGACACAGCAACACATAGTAACAATGCCATATGTCTGTATATAGAAATGAAAATCAAACAATGGTAAGAGTTATGTAGGAGGCGTTTAAAAGAGAAGAATCTAAAAAAAAACATGTTGGCTCCATGTTGGGTATGAGTGTGTTTGTGAAGACATAGGTTTATGTATGTTTGACTTTCACCGTCAGATGACCTTTCACACAGCTGGCAAAGAGCTTCATCATGTGTTCAGCAGGAAGGAAAAAACATGGGAAACACATACACCCAAATTACACAAACAGGTTGGGGCATACACACAAACATACATGCACACATATACACAGAAAAACCCTCCCTACAACCCACGTACACACACACACTTTGACCATCCTACACCCACACACACACGACCCCTGTTCGCTTGAGCAATGAGTCACTCTGCTGGGAACTCCATGCTTTCCCCATTACTACCGACTGGCTGACTGACTGTCCTAACATGCTGAGAGAATGAAGTAGACTTAGTAAGTAACAGACTGAAAAAGAGAGAAATGGTAAAATGAGAAAAAAGTAACAAAATCAGTGAGAGCAGAAGAAAGAAGATATAAACCATAAGTGTGCAAAACAGTGAGAAAAAAAACAGACAGGATGAATTCTACCGTGCTTAATGTACCTAAATAATTGTTCAACTATACACAAGGGCACAGTGAAATGCTAAGTTCAACTTCCAGTCACAGCACAATCCAAACCAGAGGAAAAAACTTAGCTATTAGGGCATAAAATGAGCCATGTTTTCTTGATTACTACTGTCTGACTTTCTGTTAAAAAATGCTGTTGGAGATGAGATGAAAAAGAAAGAAGAACACATGGCTATGGATAAATCTTTCTCATCTTAAATAAATTCCTTTCCTGCTCGTCACAAACTTCTATAAACACAACACTGACTTAATCTATATACACTTCATATTAGCATTTATGTTAGGATTCTCTTAACTAACACTAACTAACACTTGGACGATCTTTCATGGAAATCCACCGACAAACAGGAAGAGATTTTATATCTAATGTGTCTGTCATGAATACAGAACAACTGAAGTGTGACTGATACCTAAGACAGATAAACATATTCCTTCATGAAAAAAAAACTTCTTTCACTTAACAAAAGCAGCTGTACAAAGCCATTATCTCAATCAATGAATAATAAAAAGATAATAAATCTGACCAGTTCAGGACAGATGGACAAGACACCAAAAAGATACTGAAGTTTAACACACTGCGCTTCAGCCACCACAAATTTAACAAAGAACACACTGCCATCACTTCCTAGTAAGTTTGTTGGATAACCACCAGAACAATGAGCCTTCACACCAACAATTGAGACAAACAAATAAAAACAAACCACATTAATGAGCTCTTAGCACCAAAGGAAGCAAATCAAAACCAGATGGAAAAATAGACACATCGAAAGAAATTCAAATAAAAAATGAACAACCAAGGAAAAAAAATCCTGTGGATTACCTCTTTCAGTACATCTTGTGCTATAATGATTTTAATTATAGGATGTCACGTGTTCTTCCTTTTAAAGCTTGTCAATGAAAAAACAAGTTAAATGTATGATCTTGCATTATTTGACCACATGGAGAAATTCCCTCCATGTGATTTAGTCTTTCTAAACCCTACACCCAGTGGGGATTTGCTTGATTTGTGACAGATTGAGCAAACAGCACTGAAACTGAGAAAGAAGAAAATAGATAAAGGACAGAAATGAAGATCAAGGAAGGTGGGAGCAAGAATAAAAGAGTGGGGTAGGCAGACTAAAACCAGGGGAAAATGAGTGCCAGGTCAAAAGAAAGAGAAGTAAAAAAAAAAAGACAAACAAAAAGAAAGAACAGTACAAAGTAGGGCCTTAGTGATAAAGACATTCGCCTAAAAACATTAAAAGCCAGGGAAAACATTAAAAGCCCCCTCTGGCCCCTTTTATAAGTAAATTACACTGAAATACTAGTATGATTGTCTGATCAGAGCTGTATGGTAACAACTAATTAACCAATCATCCTTTACTTACTTTGTATGTATTCTTTCTGAATGTGCATATTCATGCCTCATTACCATTGCTTTCTACATTTTTGTGGCACAAAAATCACATTAAACCTCACATGCAGACCTGTATACTTGGACAAAATAATGTTATGCAAGGTAGCACTGGTGGTCTACCACATATCATTCTAAACATCAACTGTAAACCACTATTAAAAACAGAATAAAAGCAAAAAATGTTTTGGCGGCTTGGTTTTTATGCCAAGCTAAATCAGACGCTATGACTGGATTGGGCAAAAAGATCACGCAGTAAAATAAACAGCCCCCATATGCTGTACGGCAGGCAGAGGCAAAACACACACGCACACACAGAGTGAAGCTGCAGTATACACTGGAAAATCTACAGTAGGACTTTTCAGTCAAGGTAGACAGTGGGGCAAACAGATCCTATATATGTCAGGCTGAAGCCAGTACTCAAGAAGCTCATGTGCACTGTTCACAGCAGAATCCTCAGTGTGACTACTGAGACAAAACCAGACAGCAAAGCAGTCGTGTTTCATGTAAACTACAGAAGGCTCAGTAGGTTAGATCTGGATGAAAAAATGATCCGCAACCTCATTACTGTCTCAATTATTTGCTGGAAATGGGATGCAACATAAACTATGACAAAACTCCCTTCAGAATAAATGAGTGGTAAATAAGGAGAAACCCGTCATCAGACTGTCTGGCTCTGGTGCACAGTGCACAGACAGGGCACACAAACTGCCCACCGCCCGACCAGCTCGCTTGTGATAGTGAGGCAGATAGCAGGCTGATTTACAGTGCACCGCCATGATTTGCTTTGGACGTTTGTTGATTTTGAGACACTCTGTGTTTGTGTATACGTGTCTTGTGTGTCTTGTGTGTCTTGAGTGATCCAGGAGACAGATTAAAAAGCCCGTTTAAAGATCAAAGGCAGCGTCAGGGAGGGAGTTAAAATCTGTCAAACTAAAAAAAGCTCTACATGATCACACAAGCTTAAGTTTGAGTTTTACTCCACGACTGGCAACTTCTGCCAAATACAAGTTGTGAATATGAATTTACAAATTTATAAGTTGAGAAGGTTTTTGTTTAGAAGGACATGAGTTACAGGGATTTAGTCAATAAAATCAAGTAAGTGTTGATAAGTTATTAGGCATTAACGTTGATCTTTTGACACTTTCATGGAATGTACAAAAATTAAAAGACAAAATCAGTGAAGTCTTATCAGTGTGAGACTTTGAAAAAGAGAGAGAGATTTGTTTTCAATAAGTACAAAAAAGTAGTTAAAATCTAAACTTGATATTGATATTTATATATGTATTAATTTGCAAAATATTACATTCTCTTTGTTCTGATCAGATATTTAAGTCTATCACACTTCACTCTTCAGGAGAACAGAGGCCTGATGATCATTTGATTTTTTTTTGCTAAGACTATTTCCATTTTGTTGTATATTTCTTTTTGAACAATAATTTTCCTCATCTCAGCAAAACACTGTTTTGACATACTTCTTCAATTTCCTGTATTTCTTTTCAGCTTTTTTCTTTTTTTATCCACTAGCTTAAAAAGGCAGATGAAGAATGATGGATGAAAATCCACCTGACATGCAAGGTAGGACATGCTTTTTTTCCCCATGCTGTCGCTGTGTCTTTCTGTAAAGTAATCAAACAAATTACCCTAATGTTGACCGAAGGGAAAACCGTCCATTAAAAATCTTTTAACTGAACAGGGTCCATATGGTGATCAAATATGCTTATCTGAACACAGGACACAGAGGCATGTTTGTCCTCACTATTATTTGCCTAGTGTGGAATTTATTTCATCTTTTGTTTTATTGACTCTCTCTCAGTCTTTTCATTCAGTTTTATTGTATTTGGTTTTGTGGCAGAGGAGCTACCTTGTTAAAAGTGAAACATAGGTATGTGCTGCGACATGTTTTACAGAGCATCAACTAGCAACTTCAACTTGAACTTAGTTTTTTTAACTTCATGCATATGGCAAAACCAAACAAAGGCTGAGGATCATATGTCATATCTGTCCATTCTCCATTAGAAAGACGGATTTTATGTCTAAGCTGTGATTTTGAAATGTGTTGATATCAACACCAGCTGCTTAAGTCATTGCAACCAACCATGACACCAGCAATAAAGCTGTCTTCAAAAGAGCATTCAGTTTGACTGAAAGATTCCAACAAGCTGAAGTGAGCAGACGCCATATTTGGCCAACTCTGACCTACTGTTTATTTAAGGTAAATTTGTGTGTTTGTGTTTGCTCAGAAGTCAGCCGAGATTCAGGCCGACTATAATTACTACAATTTTCAAGCCATTCATCTGCTATTGATTTATTCATAATGACATCACTATCTTTTTTAATTGATACAATTATTAGATAAGACAAAAAAAAGTATCTTTACTCACTAATGTTCCAACATTCCTATCTAAAACTATCTAAAAAACCACCAATAAAAATTGCAACTTTGATTCCAAAGAAGTGGTCATGCTCAGTAAAACGTAATTTTAGAAGCTACATAAAATCATTTGCATCTGAATAGTATTTACCCTCAAAGGTTACAATAGTTGCAATGGCACAACTTCATCAGTTTTTTGTTGCCCCAAGTTGTTTGAAACTTTTATGGCATCACATTTAGTTTGACATATATTTAAAATATATATATATAAGGTTAATGAGGTAAATCATCAAGTATACTCTCTTAGAATAAGAGCAATTTGCAAATGAATCTATATCTAAATCTCAACGAGTGTGCAACCTAAATACTTGTGCTGCCTATCAAAGCCACACGGCAAAGCCAAATGACACAAAGCTTACTTCTGGTAACACAGCTTGTATTCAGACTGATATCATATTTGTTCCTATTTCATTTATTACTAAAATGTGTCCAGAGTTGTTTGTTTACACAAGGATTGATATCCATGTAGGCCAGGTCCTTGCAGATAATTATCTATCAGACTTCCTGCTACCTCTGTCACATGCATCGATTCTACCACTGACTAACGTAGTTATCATGCGTATGATGAAAGAAGACACAATGCATTACCATGGAGTTGCTGAGTGCAAACACCTACTATCTAAGAGTTCAGACCCAGTCCCGTCACGTGTGAAATCAGAGTCAACATGAGAGACAGAGGACAATCAGGTGTGTTCCTTCTCTTTCAAGGCTATGAATTTAAAGTCATCATATTAGAACATGATGCAAAAATCATGAAAATCATGATGCAGAAATCATGAGCATACCAGTATGTATATATGATACATGCTTGTGTCCTGATACCACGAGTTATGTAAAGGTTGGTTAACATAACACATTGACAGTTTCTATTACCGTGACCTACTCACTTGGACAACTGGACTAGCATCTGAATTTAATGGGTTAGGATGCAGAGTGAACATGCACACATCTGAAAAAACATTGCTAAAGTATTTAAGGCGTCCTTCTCATTTGTTTCTTATACCTGCCTGCCAAATCAGATATGATAACCATGCTGGATAACGCCCATTTATCCTCCTTAAAGACTGCTAACACTCCATGAAGACAACAAACAAATGCAGAAGCAAGGAGGAAGGAAAATGTAAGGGTGGCTGACATATAAACGAAGAGCAAATAATGCAATAAAATGGAAGAGGTGGAACAGGGAGACAAAGGTTAAGAGTGAGTGAGTGAGAAACAAAACTAACATGAGAGAAGACGAGAGGAACATGAGTGGAAAAAAACAAATGTGTTTTGAAGCAGGTTTATACTTATCTTTCATAAATGTTCCAACACAATTATGTCACAGTTTCGCACACACACACACACTTTTGCTACCCAAGAGACATTACTGCTACATCATAACTGTGTGTCACATAATTTAAACAGACAACTCTATCAACTATGTATGAGCACTGCAGTGAAAATAGTTTGCCTTGTTGCAATGGAAATGCATGAATGCAACGTGGTCCACTAAAACACTCTATCCACTCAACTCGCCACATGTGTCTCTCTCACACACTTTCAAGGATTTAGATGATGCTTTTTACTCAGAGTGGGTAATGAGTGGTGACATTTTCAAACAAAGGGTGGCCTCTAAAAGCTAGACCACCCACTGTTACATTTTAGGCATTTAGCTTAAACTCTTGTCCAAGGTAACATCATTGGAGTGGTTTGACATAGTTTGTGCCAGCCATATAAACTTATCTCTAGTTTGCTCTAAAATTTTCTTTTAAGTGTCTGCACTCCTCAGAACCACTGGCTGTATCAGGGCTTTTTCATTGTTTCAGCTGAGCTCTGTACAGGATGAAAAACAAGTTCTAGACTAGTTTCACTTTGAGTGTTTTGTCGGAGTTTTCATGTCAGTATTTCCTGCCAATCACAGAGAGACAAGGATCCATACAACACTAGAAACTTGTAAAGTTTCTCTTCTCTTCTCAAAGTAGCTGCATTTTTTGTTTCCTTTGTTTTTTGTGTGTGTGTTTGTTTGTTTTGTTTGTTTGTTTTTGCGGTCCGCATCTCCACTGTCGAGACAGCTTACCCATATTACAATAATTGGTAGAACTTGCCTGTTTTCACCACAATGCCAAATTGGGATTGAATGACGTCCAAACTGACATTAAATGTGAGCAAAGAATTTTTTTTCACTCCAGACAATATATAGAATGTGAAACAAGCACTGCACATACATCATTCAACAAAAAGAAGCTCAAACACTGAAATAACACACATCATTGAGTAGTCAGGCGCCATTACGCTTAGACCACTGACAATATATATTAAATAAAGAACTAATGACGAAAGTCCAACATTCATTATACACATCATACAGAAGGCTTGCAAAATAAAAAAAAATTTTAATATTGATTATTAAGCTGTTTATGTTCTCAATATTTTTGTCTAAAATATATCTAAAAAAACTAAAAAGTTTAACAGATTCAAATGGGATTTTTCAAACCAACAGTCAAAAAATAGCTTACAATAAGAAAAATTTAAAGGCAGCAAATTGTCGCTTTAAAGATTTTTATTTCTAACTTTAGTTTTGCTTTACTAAAACATTTAATCAATAATCAAAGTAGCTTCACATGAAATTTTAGTTGATCAACTATCCATTTATATTTTTAGCTCTACTGTAAAAATAACCATTAATTCACAAGGAACACTATAATTAATACTATTTTCATTTAATGCAAAAAAAGGTCTACATAGGCATAAATATTCAAAACTGATCCCTCCCTTTCAGTGGAGACAGAGGCTTTAGTGAGATTTTTTTTCATGCAAATGCTCACAAGATTGGAGTATACTTTTCCATGATCATATACAAAGACACAATTTTCACAAATATCCCTTTTCAACCACTTGTGCCACAGTAAGGGATCAGTCTCTCAGTTAATGACACAGCGTCTCCATAATTTGTGGGAATCAGAGCCTGCAACCTCAAAGCCGAGCTCTAACATTATCTCTTAAAGCCTCAGTAACAGAATTATCTACAGGGTCTGAGTTTTATCCATGCTGTAGCGTTTCGGGCACAAAGCCAGAATTGCCAGTGTCTCTAGAGCCTCGACAGGTGTGTTTCAGTCTGTCCAATCCTGGCAAAAGCTGCCTACAAGCCAAACTTGTAAAGGGATTACAATTGCTGTTTCCAAAACAATGTGTCTCTAGTCCTGTGGAAGTACTTGTTTTGGCACTAATTAGTACTGATATGCACTTCAAAAATCCTTTTATCAAAAAGAAATATAAGTAAGAAAATGTGAGCCATTTATTTTACCAGAAAATGCAGATACAAATATAGTTGATATAGACAAATATACTGAATTTTCCACACTATAGGGCGCATCGGATTATAAGGTGCACTTTCAATGAATGGCCTATTTTAAAATTGTTTTCATACATAGGGTGCTCAAGGCGCATTGTAAGGCACACTGTAGGCACACAGAGTAAAAGCTAGTAGTGGCTGGGGTTGCGTTATGCATCCTCTAGATGGCGCTGCACAGAAGATAATGTCAACAAAACAGCCAGATAAGTCAGTCAGTCAAACTTTATTTAAAAGGACACAAACCAGTGAACTCC
>JAQNCA010000013.1:5124953-5136246 GCA_029783725.1 Acanthurus tractus
ACCGGATTATAAGGCGCACTGTTGGTTTTTGAGTAAATTAAAGGCTTTTAGGTGCGCCTTATAGTGCGGAAAATACGTTAGATACAAAGAGTTGTAGTTCTCTGGCTGCCTAACTTGTGATGAAGGCAGACATTAAACCACTCTTCACACTAAACGGGTAAAATAAAATCCCTGCAGCTCTCAGTTTTCTTCACTTATTGTGAAAATGCACAAACAAGAAGGCAAAGTGAGTCCGCATTAATGAACCCCCTCTAATAACAAGCAGGCTGGAATCGTAGGCTATGTGCACGGGCTGAAGAGCTGCTTTAATTTTATGTCAGACACCAGGTTCACAAACAGAACATTTTTTAGGATCTCAGTGACGGTAAATATGAACACCTGCAGGTGCAGCCAAAATGCTGGTACATTTTTGGCAACAGCAGCTTGTAAATCAGTCCACAGTATTCTTCATGCTGGTTTGGCATGTAACCACTCATCATTTGGAGGTAGAATTTTATACCAAATAAATCAATAGAGTGTTTTTCCAGCACAGCCTAACATTCTGCCAAGCCGTAATAATCTCCCCAGTTAGCTGTATTTTCACAGTCAACACTGTACTGGACAGCGTAGTTGCAGAAAATATGGTTTAACTAATGGGTGCTGCTTTTGCTGAAAAGATCGCACGGACATTGCAAACATGCAAACTAAATTTCATACATATATGGTCATTATATTTTTGAGAAGCTGTCATGTTGGTACAGTTAAACATATATACAAATCTCACATCATCTCTTATCCTTTTAATATTGAAATAAATCAGTGAATGTAGGTCTTTTCTTCCTCCCTGACCAACAGATAAAAATGTTACAGTTTCCTGCAGTGCAGGCATGAAGAGGTCCGTTGTATAATAAAGCAGATTTGCATTGGAAGGAAGCACATTCTTCAACATTTATCTTTCCTGGAACTTTCTGAGCATGCTATTTTTTCAGGACAGCAAGATAGTCACCCCAAGAAGTGATAAGCCAACAGTGGAGCTGTCAGCTTTCACCAGTCCTATGCTGCTGGCCACTGTAGAAGTAAACCAGCAAATAAGTGCATTTCTCCTTCTTTTGCATCATCAGTCAAAGAGTTTGTGTCATGTTACATGTGTTCTTGGTTTATTGAAAACATGTATTCAGGACGAGAATTTAAAAAAATAGTTTTTTGCTTTTTAGGTAGTTAAACCAGCCTTCGGCCAGCCATAAAGTTACATTTCAAAAAAAGGCGACCTTTATTTATACATCAAATAAAAATAAAACTGCCCCTTAAGTCGTTCTAAACAAAAAACCTCTAGATAAAGACACTGGAGAATAATATTAAAAGGATAAGAGTGACACAGTAAGTGTTACTGGTTTTGGTTACTGGCAACTGTTTATAGCTGGAGAGCATTTGACACTTTTAATATGGACGACTACCCATGTTTACAGCTGAGTTACTGTATTATACCATAATATCTTTTTTCTCACATATCTTTTCTGTTATCCTCTTATACCAACTTCGCCTGTAGTGCTTTTACTCACAGAGATGTGCACTTAAGGTAATGTAAACAGTACCATACTATGAATGAAGATTAACTTAACAAAAAGATGATGGCTTTTAGCGGACACAAAGAACTTAAAACAACTTGGCACTTGTCCTGTTTAGGAAAAGATCCATGACTTAAGTGCAGCCTGAAACTCCACACTGCTGTTTCTTCCCAAATGGCTGTTGTGATGAAAGTAAATACAAGTAGAAATGCACAAAAAGATAACAGAAAAAAATTGACAAATATGATGCATTCACTTAGCCTGTAGTGCCAAAGTTAACATTTCTGCAGCCAAATTTTTGTGCCAAACACAATACTTTTTGCAGCCAAGTAGGAAAATTGCTGAGTGTGACTCAAAGGAGAAAACAGTTGGTGTCTCCCCTGCTCAAATTATGATCCCACATCCATACTGAGCTGTTTTCTGTTCTGTAACATGCTTGCACGGTTCTTGTAGCTCTAGTTCAGTCTAGTCTGGTTTAGTATTTATCCATTATAATCTTCTATATGATAATAGGCCAGGCAAAGACGATGTGACATGATGTTGGGATATTTCCAGAGTCTGCTGGCAAAAATAAGTCCCTCAATCTAAAACAGATGCAGCAGACTTCAGATGTTTGGCATCAACTCCCATATATGAAAGGGCGAGTATAGGGTTTCTTTGCAGAGCTGCCATTATGCTTTCAACCATCTTCAGCCCATCCAACATGGAGTTTTTTGTGGAACTGACAGATCTTTAAGCTGTGCATGGAGCAAGCCTCAACCCATTCTTCGATAATTAAAATCATTTGTAGAGTAAATATAACACTCACTATCACTCTTTTTCCTCTTATTGGTCAGCTGACCTCAAGAGAAGTCAAAGCTCCAAGCCACAAGACTAAGTAGCTTGACCTTGTGGCTTAAATCTGTGGGAACTGTAGCAAACGTTGACAATCGTTGCAGAAAAAGAAATGAACAACCCAGTTTGGGATTACAAAACTTAAAACTCTTGCTTTCAAAAAAGTTCTCAAGTGCATGAACAATCGAGCAGAACTCCTGGAAGGTACGAATTGGGATATAATGCACAAACAGCAGCACAAAGAAGGAGAAATACCCCACTCTAGGCCCCTCAGATTTGGTTTAATATCAAGAGCTGGCTCTTTCTGCCTCATGTACGCACACGCACTCACACCACACACTCACACCACACACACACACAAACACGCACGCACGCACGCACGCACACACACACACACACACACACACACACACACACACACACTTGCACGCACACGCATACACACATCAAGAACAGTGTGGCCTCAGACCTGGCAAGCAGCACTCAAGTTCTTGGAGCAGCTTTCTCTCTAATTTAAAGTTGATTGCCGTGGGCCCTCTGTGTGTGACTAGTGAAATATGAGTGTGGAGAAGAGAGTATGGAGGCTTGGACTGAGTTTAGCTCCCCATGCTTGTGATTATGTGAATGTGTACGCACTTGAGTATTGGATCATCTGAGTTTGTGCCTGTGCATGTATATGTGCATGCATGAGTCTGTGTCAAGGTCTGAGTGGAGCCTGTGCATACTTGTGTGCGTGTATGTCTGTGTGTGTGTGCCTATGTGGTTTTTGGCCAGAGCTAGCGCAGAGATTGGACTGCCAGTGGAGCTGTCTGCAGGGAATCAGGCAAAGCAGAAGGCAAGCTGAATAACAGTACCTTTCTCAAACTAGAATGAGGTGTTTTGAGGTAAGTTTACTGAACTTAGCTCCACTAAAAAATGAAGTGAAGCAAAAGTGAAAATAAATTAAATTATATCTGTGTGAGCTTGTATTTATCCAAGTGCAAAATGCAGAATTTGAAACTTAAAATACATTTCAATTTTTTGATGTGGCAATGGAGCTGATGGTAGTTAAATACCTATCTCTCTGGTCTGAGTTATATATTTGCATATTACAAGTATCAAGATATGGGACAATATATCATCTTAAATATGGATATTATTATTTATTTGATTGTGGAGTGTTTTCTTTTAAAGGGCACTTTACAGTAAGGTGATGTAATTTTTGGACTTATCACACTGCCCTTGCCAATCTGATATTTGCCTTTATCCACTTAGACATTATATCCACAATACTGATTAATTCTTATCTACAATCTTATTATGCAGTATTTTGTGACAGCCCCAATCGTTATCTCTGGAATTATCTATGTTGCCCAGCCCTACATGGACTTGTGATTTTGACTTAAGTAAAGAGAACACTGAGACAACCTTTTAGAAGATACCAAGCTATAAATTGTACATTGCCATTAGGCCTGAAAATACAGAGATATGATTTTTTGTCTGTATCTCCAAGCCTTACTGTCTCTGATTTGTTATCCATATCTGAGCATCCGTGTGGTTTGTCGATAGCTACTCATAAAAGTGACTGCCCTGTAAAGTTAATTATTTTGATAAATCTAGCAGTGAACATATAAATGCAAAACTTGGCTTGTTAGAGTCATCTCGGGTTTTATTTGTCTGAACTTTGATACCAGTAAAACGACTACATAAAGCCAAACTAAACTGAAAATATCACATAGACTTCAGTGAAGCTTTGGTATACAAGTTGGAGCCTGTTAGGGTGAAGATCATATATATGGTGTTGCCAAAAGGCACAAAGATGGCAAAATGTCTAGATGTCAGCCAAGTTTGAAATAAGATATTTCATTTTTAGTAATTCAAGCACCTTGGATTTCCCTTTCTTTTTAGGATAAGCCTGGTGTCAAAGTCCAATGAACATCTCTGTCCACTGAGTGTATTTCTAAATAATCTCTCTTTGGATTTTTACTTTGGTCACAGTGTTTGTAAAGCAAAAATACACCCCGGCGTTACTTTTATAGAGACAGAAGGCTTGGGAATCCATGGTTAGACTAACTTCCCAGAGGTAAACAGCAAGGTGCCTGGTTTGACACCAGGCACCAGTGGTGTCTCTTGTTTTTCTTACCCTGTGTACATTTAGTTTCACAGCAGTAAAGTGGTCAAGACAGTGGGAGAGCTGATGTTTCGCTAGACAGTCTCAAAGCCAGCTTTCTATAATGTAATGTGAACCTGACAAGCTAGGGATAAAAACTAACATTTTGCTGATCTGGCCACCCAGTCAGTGAAGTGAAATCCTTTAACAGTAAACACTACTGTATTTGACAGAGATACGACAGGGAGTGGCAAAGTGTTTAGCTCCTCGATCCACAGAGCTCATAGCGACGAAACGATTAACCAATCTGTCTGCAAAGTCTAAGCTTACAAAGTAAAATTAGCTTAAACAGATTTTAAAGCAAAGAAATAAACAGTGATCAAACTAGTATTGCAAGACTGTCCTCTGTTCACTGCAACATGGGAGTGCAGGAGGGAAATTTCCTTCAGTTGGTCAACAGACAGCCAACAAACTGAAGTCTATGAATGTTAACTCTTCTCTCCCATTTCTCAAGCAAACAACAGTGACAAAACCCCTTGTCTTCCAGAGAGGCTCAGTCATAAAGTGGATAACACAGCCAAATATGATTGAGCCAGTTCTATAAAACAGCCAAATTTGACAGGGACAACTAACCCCAAAAGAAAGCAGCACATGCTGAACAAGCCAATAACAATTAAACAAAGTGTTACCAAACTTTTACACTTCAGACCCAGAAGAGAAACACAGTTTCTTCCCAGAACTCAAACTTAAAGAAATACATTGTGAATTGTCATTACATCTATGTTAAAACTTCCTCACCACCTCATGACAAACTTGCAAGGGACAAAGCAGCAGTTAGGCAACAGGACTTCAGTCACTATTTAAACAAGACTGGGAAGTGCGGTCAAGTAGGCAAAGTACATCACAGCAATAATAAGATTTACTGAGTGTAACATTAGGTTTCTCACAGCCATGTAACATTTTGGATGCACATATTAAATGTGAGCTGAGCAGAATAGTCAAAAAGTGTTCTTTTCATATCTTAATTAGGAAAATGAATTCACATATTGTTGTACATTCTATTCTGCCAATTGGAAACCCAATAAAAACAGGTCTGTGACCCATTTTGGGTCCAGACCGTAACTTTGGGGAATTCAAATCTATAGCAAGTTCCAAGCTTATTACAGCACACTAAAACCCTTAATAATCCAGAAATTCCATTCTTTCTCAACATTTAAAGCAGCGCGGCATACAAGTGCAAGAGCCACTAATCCCCCCTGTAATCTGCTTTTATATTCATTTCAAATTATGTTAAACATAACTGAACACAGCCACAGAAACTCGACAGGGTATAATAACTACTTCGGCTTGCCTTTCAAACATATATTGTAGTCATACATCATGACTTTACTGAGTTGTATCATATGTGTCACTTTCTATTAAATTCAAAATAAAATAAAACAAAACAATAATAATAATAACAATCAAACCATCAACCAAAACCAGCTAAACCAACAACTTCACTTCAAGCTGAAACACAAGTTTCCAAACATAAATGACATTCTTCTTTAGTGTCCTCTACAAGATGTGTCGCGCTCTCAGCAACATAGTATTTCTTCAGTGCATCATCTCTTTGATGCAACACAGATCGGCCAGATCGATAAACACAAGCGTACAATGACGTCACATTCCAGGATTTGTAGGTACGGTTCAAATTCTGCCACTGATACAGCATGTGCAATGTTGGACAGCAGTGTAAAAGCAGATCCCACATTCAATTCATCTTCTAAAACAACCTACGCTTGACGATTGTAGCAGCAAAGGATATCGCATGAACTTTGATCAATGTTTCGCTTAAGAAGGTTAAACACTTCTAAGAGAGCAATAAGTTAAGCTAATTCTGAGCAAAAAACCTCACAGCTTTGTCTCTCTTCTCTTCTGCTACCTCTCTCCACTTTACTCCTGAGATGCCCCCAGGTCTTGTCTTTTTGCTTGGTCTGTTTGCATTCCTGTTGAGCTCTATTTAAAGCCTTCATCACTCCACTGGCTGAAGGAATGCACATCTGTAGTGAGGGGCCATATCCCACTGTATGACTTTTCTCTCTCTCTCTCTCTCTCTCTCACTCTCTCTCTCTGTATGTCAGTCTGTTATGTGGGTGCAGTATTTATTACTAACTGTAGACTGGAGATTTAACCTTCACTGTTGCCTCGCAAAGTATAAATTTGCATATGCTATATATACAAATAGTGAGTGCAGGGTATGGACCTATGTTTGTAACATCAATAAGTGCTTTTAGATGACTCATGATTTAATGCTTCATCTGCACACTGCCAAGCATGGTACTTTAGTTGTGTTAAAGACCAGATGCAAATCAAATATTGTATGCCTATGTATTAGTATGTTGGGCTTATTAGCTTGTTATTACCTATATAGAGACAAATATTCAGTTTTGCATAGAAAAGAAAAAAGTTCAAAATCCACACTTTTCACAAACAGATAACACATAAGATGTCACGGTGTTTTTTTTTTAAAAAATAAAGCCAATTCTTTTAAAGGTGTGCCGCTACTTTGCTCTTGCGACTTTCGTCAATTAAAAGTCTGAATTAAATTTGAACTCCAAACATTGCTCCAGCTACGTGTTTCCCCGGTTTTTAGTAAAAGAAACAGCCTATGTTCAATTCAATTCTAAATATCAAATATTAAATAACGAATCATGATAGAACCATGCCATCAATCAGCGTGACGCTATTGGAAGAAGAATACTATTAA
This sequence comes from Acanthurus tractus, assembly GCA_029783725.1. Taxonomy (NCBI): domain Eukaryota; kingdom Metazoa; phylum Chordata; class Actinopteri; order Acanthuriformes; family Acanthuridae; genus Acanthurus; species Acanthurus tractus. The sequence goes on from JAQNCA010000013.1 coordinate 5,132,170, forward strand.
GGCTCTGTCTACGATTAAAAAACGTGCTACATAACAAGTGTTGAGAGGGCCAGACAAGCTAAAGAAGGACAAACATGTAACTTTAAGCTAGCAGCATGACACATCCCCACTGTGATCAACATTGGAGTAAATTTCCCCTCTGCTCCCTCCTGTCCCGAGGCGGATAAACTTTTCGCCCCCCCACACACACAGCTTACTAGCCGCTAATTCCCTGCTTCTTAGTTGTAAACATTTTAAAATCACCGAAACCTACCTTGGAAAATCTCCCCGAGTCAAGCAGGCATTATTATGTTGTCGCCTTCCATGGTTGGGAGTTTATCGAGTTGTTCTTCGGCTCCCCGGAGAGACTAGAATCGGCCTAGCGGGGCAGGAGAGCAACAAAGTCGGACAAGGAGGAGGAGGCGGAGGGAAAGGAGGCCAGACTAGTCGGCCGATGCCTCATTGGAGGAGCTGGCAGTCAATCACCTGGTCGAATGGGCGGGTCCTAACTGTAAAGGGATTAAAGAGGTTGAGCTGTCAGCACTGATCCCAGGTCTGAGAGCAGAGGAATGTGGCATGGAAAAACAGATACAGGCCTCCTGTAGTGCGACTGGGATGGTTTGGATTTTCGCATCACTTTTCATGTGATATTTTAAGACAAAAGGCCATTGAAAGGTCGTAAGAAAAACTGCATGAACAACCTTTTGTAAAACAAAATTTTAATGTTAATTTTCATTTTTATTTTTGTAATCATGATTATTTTAAACTAGCTCATTGTCCGTATAGTAGCATAATATACGTAAATATCTATGTACTTTACAATAAAAGCTAGTGGTTGAAATTTTATTATTGCATTAATTTTTTTAAATGTAACTATAACAAAATTTAACATAAGAATATAATAATATTTCATTAGATCAAGCTTATTTTCAAATTATCCAAACACAATACTTTGTTTTATCAAGATTGTCCTCCTTAGTCCAGCAGCAGGAGAGGGGACATGTAAGACATGAGGAATATGTTGTGTAAACTTTCTACAAATAAACATTTATATATGTGTACAAAGGCACTGAACACACAAACAATAGTTCACAGATGTTTTATTTTGTTTTTTTTCCTCAAACAACCCAAGAAGATCACAACTGGCTGTGAAATTGTTCACCCTTTTCATAACAACGAGTATACAAAACACAACAACACAGGAAATTGTGCCAGTAATCATTACATAATATGTCTTTGCTCTGTAAAACCATAAACCTTTTAACATGTGGACGTGCATGGAGGTAAAACAAGCTTTTTGAGGTTTTACTCAGTTGTCCAGATAAAATGAGATTCCTAAAAGTCTCAGATTTATTGTTTATTTTTTTTTTTTTACATATAATTTATTTATTATGTCACTTACCTGTTTGTGAGGGGCACAGAAACATGTTGATCCCTTCATGACCCCATTGCTCTCTGATTTAGCAGACAATAAACTGAATGAAGGTGACATTTCATTATCCAAGGCAGTGACATTTTACCCTCCATTTAAATGTAAATGGGAATACACATCTGTTAGTGTAACAGTTTTGGACACAGCTTTAAAAATAACTGCAATGTATAATTGACACCTCTTTTATAAACTATCCACAGAAACTAAAAGCATGTTAAGTGTATCGCAAAAGTAAGCCTTACTGAAGGTATATAAACTATACGTTTAACAACATATGACTATGAAAAAGTTTTCCTTCCAACTAAGTAATCTTTATATCAGCTACAAAAGTGCACAGAATACTGTGTTTTCTATTTCAGGCCGTTTATTTGTAGAGGAACTTTGACCTTTGACCATGACAGACTGGACAAGAACAATCTGGATGAAACTGTGGCGGTTAGTATCCAGTCCACTCATTAGGCAAACAGGACTGACATCAATTATTCCCTTGAAAAAGGGGATTTTCAAAGTGAAAAAGAACAGACGGCCCCTTTCTGACCCTAAGTTGTCAGTTACAGCCTGGACAAGTTGTAGCAGGTCTCATTATGAACAGTAGAGAAGTGAACACTAACCAGGCCCAAAAGATTTTTTTTTCTCTCTAGTATAAATATTTGCTTTTGGGGTCAGAATACCTATGAAATGTATTGTAGCTAATTACAGAAAACGGACAACTTTTTGAAGCTTTGTGTGTTACATCTGTGACATTGTTGGATTGACCTGCACCTGCTCCTCGTTGTCTGATTGCTTGTCCATCTGCAATGTTCTTTCTTTTTGTCTGGCACCAATTTTATTTGAATGTCCATCTGCTTTACTGTATGAGCCACAGACCTGTCAGTCTGTGCCCATCTGCCGATCCTTCATCTCACCTTTCTTTATCTATGTTTCCTCTTTCAAAGCCATCAGACTGTATTTTTATATTATTAAGCTAATCTTTTTATTTTTATTTTACTTTTAACATCGACAAGGCTCATCTTTCACACCTCTTATCATAGCATTTCATCAAGATGATAAATGTGGGCAGTTACTTTACACAGTGAATGAAAAACATTGTGACTATTGTGGAAAAGGAACAAACATGTATGACCTTCTCTGCAGGATATTTTACTCTGATAACCAGGCTGCAGTGCTTTTAAAATTGAATTCCTCTACTCATTGTATGTTCGTTTGTATTCAGGTTTCTCTGTTACTCAGCACAATTATTTAGTGCATGGCCTGACAATGATAATACAGTCAATTAACCATACAGATAGACCGTTTCACAATGTGAAACAGTGTTGCTTCCCCCTGCTGGCCATTCTCACTCATTACATACAGGAGTTGGAACTGCTGGCAGAGGAATTAAAATGTCAGAACATAAAAACCCCAGAAAATATCAGATTCAGCCATAAAACTTATCTATTAAGCATGTGTTTGCACCTGTTTAGGTCTGCTTTAAATTACCTAGGTTTATAAACCTTTTAAACCTGAGAAGGGGCTTTTTGGCCTTTTTATTTTGAATTTTAATACTATTTCAATGAAAGGCAGCCTTTTGAATTTTCATGGGAAGGTCCTACTTCAGTGAGATGCAAAGTTATGGTGGTTGCGTCATCTTGCTGTTTTAACAGCCTGAACCTGGAACCCAATCCGGTAAAAAAAGAATAGTTTTTCAGTCCGTGTTTCATAAAATCTGCTGACTGGTTTTATATCCTGCTGACTAGCAGACAAACAAACACCTAATTATGAAACCAACAAAGCCCACAGTCAAGACTTAAAACTTGATACTTGCAGAAGAGTTGACAGAGTGGAAAGTTTAATGACATTTGAATACCGCCGCAAAAATAGGAAAAAAAAATGTGGTGAGGGGGGGTATTTTTTCAGATAACAGCAGGAATGAATATTGAATATGAATAAATATGTCATACTAACAAAGTACACATAAAATGCTCTGTTCATAAAAACAGGTTGTTGATGTGTGTATAGTATTTTCCTAAGTATGACTGTAAATGATTGTAAACGAGTTGCCATAAAAGCTCATAGCTTCATAACTCTGCAGCCCTACACAGCTTTCAGTCTCTTGAAGGTCGTAAAATTGTTTTGGTTTGGATCAATCTTACCGTTTTCATGAACTTTATTAAGCAGGAAGCTATTTTGAGAAGACAGCACTCGTAAACCAAATACACACTACCCGCCCAGCACCAAACGGCAGACAGACAAAACTGGCAACTGGCTGGTGAAGAAAGAGGAACATCAAGGTAAGAAGCCAAATATATATATTCTTTTATACATATGTTTTATTTTTATTTTATGCTTTTTTGTTTGATAACACAGGGGAGGGATGACAGGAAATATGAGCAGACAGTGCTCCCCATTATTTGTTTATCTTATTGTTAATTCTGCAAATGAATGCTTATCCTGCAAATGAATGCTTATTCATGGGAAGATAAGCAACTGTTTGCAAATACAGCAACTGTGAAAGCTTCATAGAGCAATATTATGCCTGTCAGAAAGTTGTATGGGTCTTGCCCAAACAACTCGTTAATTGCCTTCCAAAGGCAGTCAATTAATTGGTGTTTTTCAAATCAAAATAATGAGTGGCAATTTCATTTACTGGCAGCACACCTGTCAACATAATAATTTAAAAATTAGAC
>JAQNCA010000013.1:5136346-5148521 GCA_029783725.1 Acanthurus tractus
AATTATTTTCAGATACAATCATATACAAACTGTTACTGATGTGTGAAAAGGGACAGCCTTAAAGCTACCCAAAGAGAATAGTGGCTCATTCATGATCGTCACATAGCATTTAGAACATATCTTTACTAGCACATTGTCTAAGTTTGAATGAATGCTTGCATGCACCAACATTTACAACCTATAAAACAACTGATCTAAAAAGCTGCCAAAACACTAGGTTGAAAATCTAATTCTGTAAGAAACTCACACAAACCCCTGTTATGATAACTGCTAGCCATCATGATGTGCACAGCTCTTTGAAAGGTCAACCCAGGCAGAGGTGGGGGTCAGAGCTGAGGCCTGTGATCACAGATCCAAAATTTCTTAATGTAGTAGAAAGATAAAGAGTGGAAAGACCTTTTGTTCCCTTCATGCAGGAAACCCCAAGATGAGAGGAACATCACATGGGAGGATAGAGATAAGTGAGCAATAAGTGAGCATCTTAAAAAAAAAATAGAATATAACAAAACAAAACAAAAAAAAAACCACTTCTGTCAGTCACATCCTGAGAACGGTTCATTATTCCACTCAGTTCCACTTACCGATGTTTGTGTTTTTATTCCCTGCCTCCGGAATAATTTAAACACAATAACAAATGTTCTGGACATGATGTTAATATACGTACCAAGAACAGGTACGTAATGCAGTTCTGCAGTATGCTATAGTTTGCACAGTGACTCACCAGAAGTGGAGTCAGCTGAGATTGAGTCAGATCTCTACATAGGTGCTTTGTAAACTCATGTAAAGAAACCAACAACATGTAAGCAGACACATCACATTAGCCAACACACACCCACATGACACACATGAATGCAAACCCACAAAGACCACATAAACACCAGTGTGCGCACACAAACACACACACAATGAGGCACATCTGACACCCATCCACACCACCTACCCAGTCTCATACACACTCTCTGTGACACACACCAAAGCCGCTGATGGTCGTGAAATCCCTACATGGCGTCACCCGCAGGCAGTGGGTGTGGTCTTCACTGGCCTGTTAAACATACCAGAGCTTAAATAGTGAACAGCCACAGCCATTCACTAACAACACCTTCCCTCTTTCTCTCCTCCTCACTCACTTTATTTCTCACAGTGCAGCTCACTGTTGCTCCAGCATTCACTGAGTGAAGCCTGCTTTTCCAGCGTCAGAAAGGTAAATGTTGGTTCTCTCTTTGTAGTCTTTTCATTGATTCTTTTAAATTTTTTTTTTTGGCATTTTCTGACTCTTTCACAGTATTTTGAGTTGACTTTTTTTAAAAAAAATCTATCTTTAATGTTTCTCCCTTTTTACTGCTTTCTCTGTGGACACAGGCACCGTCGGTTTGCTGCAAGTGGTTCAGCTCAAGTGTTTCAATCATCTGAATTTATTTTTTTTCTGGAGATTCGTCCTTCACCAGTGTTTGGTGGTTATTAAGTCAAGATGACGCTTCTTTTGTCAGTGCTGATATGTGTCATCGTTCAGCTGTGTATGGGAGATCAGCCCGTGGAGGAAGTCATCACAACAAGTATGTACTGATATGGACAAGGAATATGAATAGTCATGGGGAGTCATGCAGAGAGAATAATTGTGTTTTTATATGAAACATCAAGATAGAGAACTTATAACAAAAGAAAAAAAATGCATCCTTAATTTTGAAATTCTGTACTTGCACATAACTTAATAGTCTCTTGTCCAATTGGTCCTTATTTTAAATCTGTTTTGGTGACAACTAAAAAAATAAATATAACAAAATGACATCCTGATCCCTACCATAATTTACCATATTTCGGGGCCAGGTGTTATGCTAGTTGAAAGAGAGTAAACAATAATACAACTGAAAGTAACTTTGGCCATCGTACAGACCTTTTTGAATTGCAAAACAAAAAGAGGATAAAAAAAGAGTTGATTATAAAAGGTTGACTGAAGGAACAATAGAACAACACAACAATGACTGCAGCATTAGCATCTACGAAATCTAATCTAGAAACCAGTCATACAAAACAAAAGATTTGTATCTCTGTCAATTTTTTATGCAGCACATACACTATTGAAATAAATGACTATGTATAAACTACATATACTGTATAAGTGTATATACTTTATGTATGTGTGTGTTTATATATCTCCAATAGATATATACAGTAAAGAACGACCTACGTAATGACAAAGCAGTTGGCTACTTTGTTTCCATCAGTTGGTATATTTCCACTGGATCATTAAGAATGCAGACAAACAGGAAAAGGACATATGAGTTTATGTTTTACTGAAACTCATGCAGTGGAAATTTAACTCATGCGTCAGCAGATTACCCAGTCTGAGTTTGTCACATTCAGAATTAAAACTCTTTTCAACCCTGTTATTCTTAAATGATTTAAAAAAGCATATTGTATGTGCCCATATTATGTAATGGCTAAATAAGTTTTACGTGTTGATACACAGTCTGTAGACAGTGACTCTCTGTGTTCTGTCTGGTTGGGTGAACTGAGTCAGAGAGTTTGTCCCAGCCAGCAGCAGTAAGAGAAAGACGTCAGTGCTACTTAATTTGGCAGAGTTTGGTTTGGGAGTGTTTGGGAAAGAAATCAGACTGCTTAGTATCTATCAAACCAATTTGTCCAACATCAGTAACTACTGTAACCACTATTATAAGAAGCAGAAAAAGTTCTATACACGCCAAACAATCTAAATTTGAACAGGATTAACCATAAAAGCAGTGCAGTAGCAAACTGCGTGTTTAATTCAAAGTATGCATGTAAACATATGGTATAAGTTAGATACTGTAGATTAGATACTGTAGGTAAATTAGATACAGTAGACATTTTGGTTGAATAGAACTGAATATAGCAGAGGGTCTAATTAATTTTCGTTTAAGACTGCTGATCCCAATTTATTTATATGCTACATATTGTCATGTTGATTTTAAATAATGTGTCCTCTCGAGAGCAGGCCTCATTAAGTTATGTATGGAGAGTTATGTATGTGCATTAACCACAGTGGGTCGAAAGTTTCAAGTTTCTTGTCTGATGTACAATACCCAGCGGCATTTAAGTTGGGTGTAGTCTGTTTCATATCTGAAGACACCTAATTTCTATCTTCTATTGTAGTCTAGTATATTGTATAACCTCTGTGCTTGAAAGGGTGGCTTGACAGGATTGTCATGTAGCAACTATGGCAACAAAAACCGGATTTTCAAACAGTGCTTAATTGCAATTCAAAATACCATTAGGTGATGGCTTGTTATCTAACATGTAAAAAGGCACAGCATGTACAATGGCATCTGTACACTAGCATTTTCCCCATGGCAGTGCTGCCATGACCACTATATGGGTATGTTGCTAATTAACAGACATAAAATTATAATGCTGACCTACCTAGATAAAAAGTATGGGATCACTAAGACTATATTTAGGAGGGTGTAAATATCTGCACTAAATTTATAGGTCAATCCATTCAATAATTTTTGAGAAATTCAACTCAAAAGTCAGAGTTATGGTTGGGCTCGAAGCCGGGGGATCAGCAAGGTAAGTTGGATATGTTGTCTAGAATTTATGAATGTCTGTGCAAGTTTTTATGCTGATCCATTAGTATAGATGAGTGGAAAAGAGATAACATCGACATGCCCGTGGTGAAAGGTTATGTCAATAGGGTTGACCCTCTATGTCAGAGGTTCCCAAACTTATGCAAGTCAAGGCTCAAAAAATAACACTAGCTCATAAATGGGGCCCCTCTTTGTCAAAACATCTTTGAAAACCCTCTTACAAATCAACTGCATTTAACAAAAAGCAGTGTGTGGCAGCAAATCAATACATTATCTATGCTTCTAAAAAAATGACCATTTTTGTTGGTTAGCACCAGCTAGATGTTGCAAACAAGCTAGCTAGCAGAGGAGCTTTGTGGCACACACTGCTTATGTTGCAACAGATTAAATAGTAAATAAGAAAAGTGCTCATGGAAAATACAATTTCATTATATTGAAAGTTTGAGTTATATTTTGTAATAATTTAATTTCATTTTTGGTTTATGTATTTATTTTCCATTTAGCCTTTCTTTCACTTTAATTGGCTGAAACCTCCTGGTGAAACTTAAAGCTTTAAAAGCACTTTGAAATTTATGGCTCTAGCTACCATGATTATGCGTACAAAATTCCACATTTATCCAGCCAATAATTGTCAATGTGGAGAAAGCTAAAATGTCAACCTCATGGTGGTATCACAGGAAGGTAGGGGATCCCTAAAGTCTGCAAGCCATGAATGTCAGCTCATGATCCCATAGCAATCCATTCAGAAGTTGTTGACATTTTCAATCAGTCTGGACCAAAGTGGTGGACTGACTGACACTGCCACCCCTAAGGCTACACCACTAACAGTGTGGTTAGAAACTGTGTATAAACTGTGTAAAATGTAAAAAAACAAAAACTGCTTTATTTTGATTGGCTGGGCCACCCAAAGAACAAAAGCTAAAGCTATTACAACTCATCTCTAAATCCTCCCTCTCTTCCCTTGAGAAAACTTGCATTATATCCTTGTCCTGATGACTCAAGCTTGGTTTGGCAGAGTAGGGAAGATGGTTTGGCAGTATAAAGCATGCTTTAGCGTCAAACTGGCTGAATCCAGGATTTGGTGGTCTTATTGCTTCAGAAACCTTGTCTGATTTTCCGGACGAAAACAGCAAATTTTCAGTATGAAGAAGCATTAAAAACCCCAGAGAGAAACACACACAACCATAACATTTAACAGCCAATCTCTTGTGTTATTTTATATTCATATGTGTTTGTTTGAAATTGCACACATACAGTATGAATATTTGCTCTTCAGCCACTTTAGTGGTGTAATTTTACCAAGAACAGAGAGTGCTATGTTTTTTAATGGCAACAAAACAATTATGTGAAATTTACCATGTGTGTGTGTTTCATTTCCCTACAGAAAAAGTTCCTCTCCTGGGTGGCTGGTCTGACAAGAGTCCAGAATCAGCTGACGTTAAGGAGGCGGCACAATATGCCGTGAAGATGTTCAACACACACTCCAATGGCAAAAAGATGTTCAAACTGGTCTCCATCAATGCTGCTCAGGCTCAGGTTTGATTTATGAAACACACCACACTACCACCATGTAATCCCATTATGCTGTCAAAAACATCTGACCCCTGTCTGCTAATCTTATTACTGTACTGTAGGTGACCAATATGATCCATTTTAAAATTGAAGCAGTCCTGGGAAAAACCAAGTGTTTCAAGGATGAAAACCATGACTTGGAAAGCTGTAGTCTTGAGAGAAAGGTATTATTATTTATTAAATTATTTTTTGTGCATTTTTATATGTTTTAATGTTATGCCCCACTCAGAATTTTTATTTTTACACTGTTAAGAGATAATGTAAAGCAACATATTAAGGCCATGACGGCCTTTACGTTCATGCCTTTTTGTTTTATGTTTGGTCATAATACAAAATCCTAAAATGACCGATTGCCTTTTACAGGACATTAGACTGAGGAAACTTTTAGTTTTCTGTGTTAAAGTTATTGCTGTTTTCTCCTCCACAGCGTACCAAGTGCCATTTTGATGTGACTTTCAACCCCCGCAACAACAAATATGAGATGAAGGAGCAGAAGAAACAGAAGTGCACAAGAATTGATAAGAAAGTTTAACTTCTTAAAAGACTCAACTTTTGTTTGATCTAGCTTTGACTATCTTAATACAGTTTGACAAGATGTTGATATTTTTTCTGAATAAATGTTTTTCAGTAGATTTTAATGGGTGGATGTATGTGTGACCAAATGATTGATAACTTTAGAAGTAATGACCAAAAGACAGAAAAAACACATCTATTATTTGTGGCCTGTGCTTGTAGTTGTGTTGCATAGTATGATCTTATTCTTTATTCAGTTTTTTTGTAGTTTTTATTCTGTGTGAGCACAGAGAACACTTCATATCATAGTTAAAGATTAACAACAAAAAATGCTGTTTATCTGAAATATTTAATAAATTAAGTCATCAGTCATTAAGGTTGGCAAGAGGCAAGCAACACATGGATTTTTATATTATCATTTATTGATTTTTTTTGGAATTTTTAGTAAATAAAACAAAAATATCATTGTATTCTCTTCAGAGCAGAGTTGTCTTAATTTTCAATTATCTAAAAACAAAGAGAAAAGAAGATTAGTCACCACATGTACCCAGTCTATTTCTGTCCTTCACCTTCAAATCTATTGGTTCAGGGTTCATGTTGTTTTCTGTATTTAACTCCTCTCCGGGTCTTTCTTCAGAAATGTCTATCACTTTTATCGCACACTAAAGCCTTAAAGAATTTCTTTTATACACATAGAGGAGATGGTGAATTGTAATGTATCTTTAAGGATTTCTATACTTACTGCATTCATATAACCTATTGATCCTGAGGATATCAATATCAGACATGTCATCCCTTTGTCCAATTGGAACAGAGGAATCTGGGATTGGTGTGATGGTGTCTTTCCCATATGCTGAAGCGAAGAGAGTCCTTAAGAAAAAAAAGATTGATGTGAAATAAAATGAAACTTACACACTGATGGATAATTGTCCTTGTTTAAGTTATTCATAAACGTGCAAAAATATTTGAGTATTCTAGACACTTGTAGAATATTCCCCAAAGAAATGTTTTTTGTTTTTTTTTCATTTTTGCCTGTGCACATTAACATTCCACAGTTCATTTGCTGTAATTTGACTTTAGAAGCTGTAAAAAGTATTTTCTCTTGTGTGCAAAAGAAGAAAAGAAGCTGCAAATCACATTCAAGGCTAGAAATTTAATATTAAGTCTTCAGTAAGGAGAGTGACTACTTCGAAGATGGCCAAAAACAATAACTCCAAATTAGAATTAAAATTGCTCCATGTCTGCTCAAAATGCATAAGCAACCTCTAGCTAATATGTTAGCTTTGTCTCCTTGCTTAAAACATGAAGATTCAATTAACTGAATAAAATATCTTGTGAACAACAGTGCCACTGATAACTCAAAGAGACATTACCTTCCATAATGCATAATAGAAGAGTAATCATATGGGGTGTTCAGGTTGTTGGTGTCCATTTTATGGAAGTTGAAGGTTTGTTCTGTAGAATGAAACAATATATAAATACAGTAAATTGTAAGTCTTCAAATTACTGGTACAACCTATTTCCAAAGTGAATTGAGTAAAGGGCAAAGTCTAAAAGTGCGAAAACTGCAGCAACACTATATGGACCAACTTTAAAATAATAATAATAAAGATAATAAGACAAAGCAGTAAAAGTTAATGATTTTTAGTGATTTTTAGACTTAAATGAAAAAAAATTAAAAAATTCTTGAGCTCTGCAAGTACATCAATTTAATTCTAAACCTTTTCCCCCCACTTTTATATATGCATCCTTAATTAGATACAGAATACATTTGTAAATATGTTTATACCCTCTCTTTACAGTTGCTTAATCACTGACTTGCTTATACTTCTTTGTAAACCAATCACAATTTTCTTTGGCAGTGCTAAGCCCAGTATGCAGCAGCAGTGCCCTTGCAAAACAGAAACATCCAGATATGGAAAGAGGAGGAGAATGTCAACTGAAATAATCGGCCAGTGGGAGGCTTAATCCACAGTCAACAACTAGTGAGTCAGACTAATAAAAGCATTCCCAGTTAAATATGTAATGAAAATGGAGATGAATTTAATTATTCTCCTTAAGTCAGTACATGTTTAGTGGTCAACTGAGCATTGTATTGTGTCTGAGAGCTCACGTGCTGAAACATTTCCCCAGTTGATCCTGACATACTGGTCCCTGTCACTCCTAGTATGCTCATGGTGGAAGCCAAGTGCATGGAGGAGCTCATGCTGAATGATACCATGATCGAGGCAGCCATACACAGACAGAGAAACCACCTGTTTCCCTCCATCTTTGCCAATGGTAGACCAGCACCTAGAGTGTGATACAAGACAGGTTTTAAAGCCTGATAGGCTGGTGTACGCTGCACAGTGCACTGATCATCTCCTCTACCCTGCACTCACCCCATCTCACTCTCAATGCTGAGGTAGTCAGACTGGCCACGATGAGGAACGAAGCGAATGCAGGTTTTCTTGTGGAACGTTTCCATAGCTTTCCCAATTAAGGCCTTTTCACTGTCATCTGCAATGGGACAAAATTAATTTCTGTTTACTTTACTTAAGCTTCTGATGATCACAGTTCTCATTAATAGATTTCGAAGCCCTTACAGAAGTAATCGCTGAAGCTGTAGGGTACTTCAACCAGCCCATTGTAGGATTTTCTCCATTTGCAGTAGTTGCTCCAGCATTTCATAGCATTCCTTTTCTTTGAAAGGGCAACATCACCTTGTACCAGAATATGGTTGATACCTGGAAAAATACAACATGTCAGTAGCATGGTCAGTAGATTGGCACAAACATAAGCATGAGGTTAGCAGATGGAGACACGGTATTCGCATTCTGCTGAACAAATCAAGCATACCTTTATTTGCCTCCAGAATTCTTGAAGTAATGTCTAAATGGGGAGAATTGTTGGTTTCCAAACCTGAAATTGGAGATTCAGTTAGAAAAAATGAACCACTGTGCAATGTTTTCATCAGCTATTTTGAAAAAAAAAAATGTAACAGCTACCTTCCTCATGTTGTTGCACCTGCAGAAACACAAAGTGAACGAAGATAGTCAAAAATTACAATTTGTATTAGAAGTGGGATTTATGTGTCTTGTTTAAACAAAAAAACTCCATTAAAAAACTTTGCTATGGGTAGATTTTAAGGGAGGTCCTTAAATGGCCATGTAGACAGGTTTTCTTTAAACAGCTAGGAATGAGTTTAGGTCATTGTTTTCACTTTGTTCACAACTCTGGGTACTTGGAGCAATCTGCCATTTGTAAAGATGTTATCACTTACTTTTCTGAACGTTCTTTTAACATGAGGAAAAATATGGGAGAACAAGTAAATTAAATGTCTAACCTGGGAACTGTCTTGAGCTGAAAGACCCAGCAGCAGGCAGAGGACAGCAGAGAAAAGACTCAGGTTCATCTTCCTCGCAAAAACAATTATTCCACTAGAGAATACTGAAGAGATTGTGCTTTACCACCAGTGATCACAAATGTTGCTGTCTTGCTTTTAAACCACAGGAAAAGGGGAGGAAATGTAAACAGTCTTATGGCAAAGGCAATACATTGACTCCTAAACAAACGCTTAAATGTGAGACTAAGCTCCAACAGGAAACTCCCTGAACCCTTTCAGGTGGCTGTCAAATAATGCTTTAAAATTTTGGATAAAAAGTTTGGTAATAAATTAGGTAAGTGTGTTTTTTTTAAATCAACATCCACATTCATTGTGCATATGATGGTTTTCCTCATCAGAAAGCACTGCAAATGTGTTAAATCTGTATGTACAAGCTGCTTTCTTAGCTGAAGTCCTTTGACCGACATGTTGACACAGAGGACCTATAATTCTATGTGAACACAAAGCAATTTATAAACGGTACACTATGTACTCATCTACACCCATTTGCTCCACCCAAAGGTTTCAAATGTCGAAAATGAAGCATTTCACAGTTTTTTTTGCTTCCTGTCTGATGGGAACTAAGCAAAAGTTGGTAGTTGTAAAAACTCAAAAAAAAAAAAAATCTCAAAAAAGGGTGTAGACTTTTCCTAAGGTTCCAAATTAAATCCAGTACTTAACTTTATTATAATCATTATACAAAATTCACATTTAAAAAAAGTAATTGGTCTTATTGAATAGAGGAAAATTTCATAGTTGGTAAAGTAAAATCTCTTTTCTTGTCTTTTAGAGTCCAGTTAAAACTTCTAATATGTTTGGTTTTTTTAGTATTGCAGTAAAAGTGAAAATTAATGTACTAACATAGAGAAGAAATTTAATTTAGGGATGGGGATCATCTGACCAACATCTGTGGATCTCTCCAATAACTACAACAGCACAGCCATGCCTCAAACTCTTTCCATTTCTGAAAGGCATACTGGTTCTGGTTCCTTGGCGGACATCACATGGAAACATCCAGCAACCATTTATTCTCATTTAATCATCTTGTCAGAGGAAAATTACAGTCATGCTAGGTAATGTTTGCGGCTGTCTGGTGGGCTAGCATGCATTTATAAAGTCTTTACCACTAAACAGCCTAATCAGCAGGGCTTGCTCTACACAACAACATTTAACTATTAGGATGATAGTGTTCTCTATTTGTAGACAATCTCTTGTTTCACTCCTTGTATCTTTAAAGCTGGTCATTTAAAGAAAATAACTGAAAATAATAGAGCTGGATTTGTTAAAAATCATTTTAGACATATTTCCCTCAGCACTTTGAGATACCTGTTATATTTGATATCTTTGGAAGAAAAGTTTGCCAAAACAGATAAAGCACCAGTCTCTCAGTGAAGCTATTGTACTAGATATCTGGGTCCAGGCATTACAGGAACAAAACAGATTAAGTAAAATGAGCTTTACTGGGATCCTGAAAGACCACCAGTGGCAGCCAGTCAGTAAAGGCAAACAAGTCTATAAGGAAGCAGACAAGTAGGCAAAAACCGGAAACAGGCAGGCAAGCTAATACAGCAAGTGAAGGTTAAATAGTAAACATAAAATAAGGCAAAATAATGTGCAAATTATATGTTCAAAGTTAAAGTTGTTTTGACTTTCCATTCATAATTGTAATTGTAATTGTAATTGTGCAAAAGGAAAACTCAAATAAGTAACTACTGCCAGTAACTTTGTTCCTATTTAAATCATTTACATTAAAATTGTATTGATCCATTTATGCAATTGTTTATGACTAATCCAAAGCACAAAACCAAAAAAAGGTCCCACAACTTTATTGATCAACACAAAACACTGATTTACAGATATTTACAACATTTTTTAACAGTTTTAAAGAAATGAAGCAAAGCATACAATAAATGAAAATGAAAAAAGTGACTGTATGTAAGACTTAAGAAAAAAACATACATTTTCTTACAATTTTGTTGTTTGTCTCTTAAGGTATCGGTATTCTCTTTGGTGTTTTCCACCTTTTTTCCACCCAAAGTTTTTGTAGTTTTAACCTTGTTAAAAAAAGTTAAAGACTTAAAAAATGTGCAGAGTTCTCCATTCCTGTAATGAATGACTGGTTCAGTGTCAGTGGTGCAGATCTGCAGTTGTCACACACTTGTCTCAATGCGACATGTCTTATTGTTGAGAATATGAGTAAGGAGTCTGTGCTGGTTGCCGTACCTGCACACATACACACAAACACACACACACACAGTACAAAACACAAAAGAATACAAACAGGACAAGCGAGAAGCAAATAAGCAAAATGTTACTGAGATTAATGGCGCCATCACCTGCTGTAAAAGTGTTACTACAATGATGTTGCTTTCAAACACTTTCAAATTAATAAATAAAGTCTGTACACATTTGTTAGCAGTTGTAGCATTTCATGCAGCCTGTGACTTAAGTTTAAAGATGCAATTGTATAAATTGTGAGTTAAGTTAAGGTATAAAACTGATACTGACTTGCCAATGACCCTCTGTATCTCTCTATTCTCCTCCTCTTTGAGTTTTAGTAGAATCTGCTCCAGGATAGGAAGCTCCAAGTTCAGGTACTGAGCTACCTGAGAGGAGAGAAAAACAGAGTAAAGTTACATGAGTTTTTCTAAGTAAAAAAGAAACAAAATATGTTAAGATTGTGGAAATGTGTATAAGCATGTAAAAGACAGAAGAAAATAGGACATTAGCATCACACCTTTATACTAAATTGTGACTTTCAGTAAATCTGCCCATAAAAAATAACAAATATATATAAGTTATCATGATCCAGCAGGATATTTGTATTGGCTTTCTAAGCAAAATGTTTTGTTTTACTTAAAACTCCATCCTTCTCTTTGCTGCTAAAATAGAAACACCGTTTTTTATTCCTGGTCAAGGCAAAGTAGAAAATGCTATAATTACTATGTTTATTTACAAGCCTCCAATACATTCAATGACTCAAAACTTCTAAAGTTTTCTCTGACACATTTACAGATCTGGAGTACCAAAATACTGACAAAGAACGTACATACAAAAAACAAAAGAATAATTTTAAATTCAGGGGGACCTCAGATGGAATAAATTACCCTTTGAATGACCTTGTCCACATTCAATAATTACAGTGTACAACCAGGCAACCAGC
>JAQNCA010000013.1:5149333-5177195 GCA_029783725.1 Acanthurus tractus
ATGATTCATAATAAACTTGTGCAATGATGCTTTTTTTTCTTTTTGTCTTAAAAGATGTTACATAAGCCTTTTTTATTTTTACTATTTTTGTTTTTATTTTTTTTTGTTTGTAGCCATGGAATCGAGAAAAGAGAGCAAAATTAACACACCTTTTTTGCAAAATTGACCCCAATTTGGTGACTCATAGTGGTAGAAAAAGTATTCAGATTCTTTGCATAAGGATATATATAGTTAAAGTGGTATTTGTGAAAATTCTAGTAACTGCAAACAAAAGCTCAAGGTTAATGCCTGTGTGTTTTTCATTAAACCACTGAAATTGTTCAAGTTATGTTACATACATAATGTCAGTTAAGTAGGTTAGGTATGTTCATGTACCTCAATACATGACTGTATGTTTCTCTGCAGTTTGAAGTGTGCAAAAGCTCACCTTGAACTTGCTAAGTAGTTGTTCAATGACCTGGTTTGTTGTCATCTTACTGGAGATGCGAACTTTAGTTGGAGTACCAAAGGATGGAGTAAAGATAGAGGTCTGCAGAGGGCAAAAATAATGGTGAGCTACAGAACAGATGGAAGTGGAAGAAAATCATGTGAAAGAGAAGGGTGGATCGACTGGGAATCTACCTTGTAGTTATAGAAGTGTCCATTGATAGAAAAGCGATGTTGTCTTTCTTTCTCTCTTTGGGCTGCTGACTTTCCCCGACCCTTCCTCCTCTTGACCAATGAGGCATCACTCATGCAGCGAAACAGGTTAGACTCGGCCTCCAGTTCTGCATTATTTTGCCTTGTAGGACGCAACGTGGTGGTCTCATAAACAACTGGGCCTTTGGAGTTCAAAGCACAAAATGTCTCATACTGAATAATGCATAACAATCATGTGGTATAGAAAAAAAAAACTGACAATGATGTTTGTTCACACTATAAATCCCTTCACATGTGGATTTAATTAAAAAGGTTAGTGCAACGCAAAAGTGAGTGTCTTTTAATAATTTAGTGTGAATAAAGGGAGATACTGAAGAAAAAAAACACCTGGTAAGGGACTGGTTACTACTATGTCCTGTGGTGTCTCAGCCATCTCATCAATGTGGTGAAGATCAACGTATTCTCCCCATCGAGTCATACCCCTGCAGTGAGGAGAGGAAATTGTCTCAGAAACCTCAAAGTAATCTTACAATAATAACCTGCACTTAAAATTGAACATTAAGTTTCACACACTTTTATCAAGACATTAATATTTCACACAACTATTAAGCAGTTAAAAATCTCATTTTGTCTATTGCATGAAAGACAAATGTACTTCAAAAGTTATAGCTTAAAGCAATAACTATGTCTATGTAGAAAGCTGTATTTAACTGGATAATAGGTTGTTCAAATGTCAGCGTGATCCCTTCAACATATACATTACAATTAACAGCTGGTTAAACAACAATAACCTCAGTCTCTTTAACCCTGAAGCTCCTATCTGGGGTCAACTATGAAAAGAAACCTGAATAATGAGAGTCAATTAAGTAAGGCAGCACAAAAGTCATTGCTCTTTATTGCAGTCCTGTACAAAAGGGGTTTTTGTTGACATAATGGTTATAAAAGTCAGTCGAAAATGAATAGCACCTTATTGGACCTGTTCCCTTTTCAAGTTTTTTTTTATATGCATTTGGTATACTGGTAGTGACTGGACACAGAAAAAGTTTCACACTATGGTATTGAGACTTAATCAGTTACCAATCTGTAGAGTTTAGGCTTGTGTTTGTTTGTGTATTATTATTTGTCTGACTTTAACTGGTCAAACATCATGTTGAGATAATTCAATCAACCAAATGGAGCTTTATGAGGAAAACCTCCCAGATTATCTCCTTATGCTAATGCCAGCCATCAGTGTCTCATATCTGGCCAAAACAAATCTGAGGCTGTAAGCAAATGAGCTTATATAGGCTATATATATGAGATACAATAATAACAATATAACAATAACAAGAAAAAGCTGAAAAAAACCTCTTGTTTCCAATTGGACTGACTGGACTGATGGGATCTGGTGTGATCGCAGGAACAAATGGCTGCGTCTGCTTGTCGTCCTGTATTTTGAGCCTGATGGGTCTCCTCACTCCCCAGGAGATATTCAGGAAGCCTTCCACCACCACCTCTCCATCACCATCCTGTTAGGAGACAGACCCATAGACACCTGTGTGGTGTATAATTACAGTCATACATTAAATTAACATACATCTTTATGACCTTAGTTTTTCAGCTGCTATTTAATGGCTCATTTTAAGGTTTATTTATTGACACACAGCTGTGATTTGCTGCCAAGTTATGGGAAACATCTGAAGGCAAAAACAAGGCTAATTAGGAGAAAAACTGTGTAAAAAAATAGAAAGGTATAAAACATTATTACAACATACCTGGGAGTAACTGAGGTGCAGTTGAGTCTGGTCCTTTAGGAAGCAGTTATAGTTTTTCAGCAGTGAGAGAAACTCCGCTCTGAAATGAAAACAACAGCAGTGAATGACCAAATACATGCAGCGTATACTGTGACAACAGCAGAGAGCTGCACCACACAAGTTATTAAACTGTAATGTTTTTGTCTTTATCCTCCAAATTCGGCTGATTCATAAGAATATGTTGAACCTTTAGGAAGCACAACAATTGTGTTTACTAATGTCTGTGCACAAAATAAACTTGGCCCACCTGGTAAACGTCCTCCCCTCCCCTGCCTGGATCGCTTGAGAATGAGCTGCCTTACTCATTTCTGGTTGTGTTAATTACAGCAGAGAGAAACATAAACAAACAAATCATTCATAGCAACATCTTCTGAGATCACAGCATGGTCTTTTTGCTTGAGGCAGTAGACAAACACTAGAGGCTGCAGACTTGTTGAATGCTACGTCAGTGAGCATGTTCTTAACTTAAGACACCTGACCAACATAGTGTCAACATGGAACAAGGAACTTCACAGTAAATGAGCCACAACACACTTGTATAACCACCACAGAGTCACCCCTTTCAAAAACAAACAATATAATTTGAGTCTTACCTTCTCTAACATGACAAATCAGAGCTCTCTCCTTGATTCAGTTTCTTTGTCCCTCTGTCTTTTTCTTTCTGTGCTTTAAATATCTCTTTCCTCCCTCTCTCTCTCTGAAGTTTTTGTGTTATATTTATCCATCTCCCTCTCTCCCTCTCTCTCTCTCTCTCTCTCTCTAGTTTTGCCTTTACTCTTTCACTTTCTTTCTTTTTTTTTGCTTGTCTCTAAGAGACTTAATAACAGTGCTCCACCCAGTAACCAGTGATGACAGTGTAGACCCAGCTGTTTGTTTATTTTTTGGTTGGAGACACTGAAGCCTGCGCCTGTGCACAGAGATTGTCGGAATATCCACGTGGCTTCCCTTTTTATAAACTTTATTGCTTTTTTTTCCCCCTCCGTCTGTTTGCCTGAATTAATGTGAATGACACAGCAGTCTGAGAGCAGCAGTCTGACCCACTTGTCCCTTTCTTTCACTCTTTCCATCTCTCTCTCTCTGTCTGAGCCTGTTTTTGCTGGTGACAAAAATCTCAGGTATTTAGCAGATGTCATCCTCACACCCCCACCACTCCCCATCCTGAGTGACAGCTCAAGAACAAAATTTAAAGGTGCAGTGCTTTCATGGGAAGTTTACGGTAAAATGAAGGAAAACCTGGATTATCATTCTAAAATGAATGCTTAGTGGCTGCACTGATCTTTTTAAAGATGCACATGCAAAATACTATATCTTTACTTGTGGAACTAATGCTACACCTTACTGGTTGAATGTTTTTGCTTAGGTCAACTTGAGATTGTTTTAAAAAAACCCAATTTCACAAATTTGCCTCAAGGGGTTTCACAATCTGTTCAGTGTTTGACGTCCACTGTCGGACTCTCACTCAAAGCTCAGCCTTTATTATATAACTCTAATGCAACGTCTGAGTGAGTGATGACTGAGTTTCAATTCAAACAGAAGACTGTAACTTTTCACTCTTCGCTTGAGTTTGTAATAATAGAGGTCAGACTGTGAAGCACGCATGACTAAGAAATACTTAAATTTTCCTTGCTATTTGTGGATCCTAGCATGAACTTATGCCACTTGGCCAGGACTATATACTACAGCACGCCATCTACTGCTTAAAACCAGGTCATACACAAGAACTCTTGGCTGTGCATATTTGTGTCTAAACAGATACCAGAGGAAATCCTGTATTTGTATAAAGACTCCAATAAGCCTAAAATAGTTTCCTCATTGCAGAATATGTACAGAAATAAAAGCATGAAAACAGAGGTAGCAGAATGATTATTTTGCTGCTCATGTTGCGCCATGTGCATAAAGTTTTCTGTTATGTCTAACTTGAACTTGTGTCTTCCAAGCCTCAGCTTGCAGGTTTTAAGGTTCCCCTGGGGCAAAAACATCTAGTGGAAGTCGAAGCAAAACCAACAGTGAAGGAGAACTCCAGATAAACGGTCAGCATAGGAAAGTCAATAATGTGTCCATAAATCCAACACAGGCACAGTTCCATGAGAAGCAGCAGTCTTTTACAGTTGGCTCAAAGAAAGACAACTGCTGTATGCTTGGAAGGATCACAAAACAAGCCTATTTATAGGAAAAAAGCAAACCAAAAGTTTTATAATTATGTCATGGCAACTTCCCTCTATTCAGTGGTCTATAGTGGAGAGTTCCACTTTATTTGTAGTAAGGTCTTGACCCAATATTTTTAGGTTTATCTTGTAATGGTACAATCTGCTGCTGTAGAGGTAACCCACCCCCCCATAAATTACAGCAACATATTCTGTGACAGCGATAAAGGCCAAAAATCTACATCCTAACCTCAAGGCTTACTAAATATGGAGAGATTTTGCATTTCTTAGATATTTACCCCTAAATGTCTTCAGAGCAATATATTTTAAAAGCAGGCTGAGCAAGATGCTCCCACTTATAGCTAAACTATCATTTATACATTGTCAGATGGGTATTAAAAAAAGGCTATTGCACACCTTTTAAGACTAACTGAAGACAAAGTTTATGTAGCCACTACATGAGAATTTAGAAATGTTAAAGATATGTAAATGATATGTAAAATCGTGCCTGTTGTAATGATGAAAATCTCTAGCGAAACCAAAACACCAGTTGATAAGGAGGGAAGAACGGAGGGTGCAGGGAATGTACACAGTCCATAAAAGCTTTTGTTCTATAAAAATGTAAGCCAGAAAAACCTAGCCAGAAGGGGAAAGCCAAGGTACACTCTGACACACCCAGTTTCTCCCTTTATTTCCATCCTGTGTGTCACTCCACCTCTGCCTCTCTATCTGTCTCACTCCACTTCTTCCCCCCTCAGTATATTTTCTAACACTTTCTCTTTCTCACCACAAGAACAGACTTCACCTAAATATGCAGTGTTAGTATAGTGCCCCCTGTTGAAAATCTGCCCCTTGTTGGGTTCCTCTTAATTTGGATGAGAAACATTAACTTTATTACACTACATGGCCAGACATGCATTTCCCATATACTTTAACTGTAATAACAAATATAAGTATAGCTAGCCTGTACGTTAAGCTGCAATCATTTGACAGTAAGTTATAACTAAGTTATTTATTGCATTAAACCCACTGATAAACTTGTAATGCTAACTTTGATGTCTAATAATTTTTAATTGTTGACATTATTGTTTGTGTAGTGACAATATTACTAACTATTACATATTAAAGTACAGTGACAGAAAAGGAAGCTGCACAGCACAACACACACACTTAACTTTCACATCATACTTTATAAGTCTCTAGTTTTGATCGATTATTAGACAATAAATACAATTAGGTAAATACTATATGTAAAATGTTGCTCTGAGATAAAGGGAGCTTTGATTGTTTTTTAAACTTTTACAATAAAGCACTCTTCAATAAACTCCAGACTCCAAAAATAAAAAAAATGAAGAAACGTCAAACATACATTCACTCCTACCTGAACAGTCTTCCGCTCTCCGATCAAATAAAGCTGAATCACTCCATGTTTGAGGTCTTGTACCGATTATGTGTGTGTTTGTGTATGTGCAGTGTATACGTGTGTGCGTGTTCAAAGGTCCAGAGTACAGTGCATGTGGTGGGAAGTGAACTTATGTGGTGCATTGCAGCTGCTGGTTAATTATTACAGAACACGTTGAGACAGGGTTTACAGGGAGGGGCTGACACCAGATATGATTTTACTGCTTTGTGTTAGCATGTGTGTTGAGAGATAGAGAGAGAGAGAGAGAGACAGGGAGAATGATAAAGAGAGAAAGGGAGAGAGGGCTAACCAGTAGACTTACAGACACTGTTAGCCACTGTTAGCCAACTGTTAGCCAGCAAAAGATAGTACACTCAGTTTTCAACCAAACTTCGCCTATTATGATCGGCTGAGTCAGACAATTGTCAAGAAATGAACCATGACCTCAGACTTTGAGACTGTTGCCTTTCGTGATCATGCTATAAAGCACAATGACATATGAAGTGCCCCAGGGCTCAATTCTTAGGCTCCTAGTAATCAACCTATACATACCGCCTCTAAGTCAGATTCTACATGACAATAATTATCCTTGTCAAAGGCACATGTATGACACCCTGATTTATTTTGGTCTTTCAACAAGTGACATAAACAGGAAGGAAATCACAATATTCTACAACAGGGAGGAAAGAATAACAGTTGTTGCTCAGCTTGGTTGATCCCAGTGCTAGGACCAAACTTAGACATCTAGGTGTTTCAATATGACTCTAAGTTTAAGCAACCACGTCAGGGCAAAAACTAAACAGCTTTTTATCATCTCATGTCCAGACAAGATTTAGAAACTCATGCATTCCTCTCCAGCAGGGTGGACGACTAGAGGAGTCTCTTCCTACCAAAACTGTCAGATGACTTCAGTTCATTCAGAACCAGGCCAATCTTAATGATCATACAAAAATATATACCCAGTAGATCAGAAAATAACAGAGTGAGGCGTCGCTATGCTGCTTACAAATTAAACCAACGTCCATATTATTAAATACACCCTGATTATCTGGTCACTTTAAATCTAAATACAAGAACATAAAAAGCCTGGTGTTCTCCTAAGCCTTTGATTGACCGGTTTCTTTAATGAACTTTATAATATTTCGTTCATTCAGAGCTATTTTGTTTCTGGTCTATTCTATTTATACTTATATGATGTAATTTTATTTTAATTGATTTAATTCTGTTTTTGTTTCTGAATGTCATGTTAATGCTTTCATATGCAATGCACTTTAAATCAGCTTTGTTTTTCAAATGAGAATTATAAATCAAACTGCCTAGACTTGCTGTATTGTATTAACTTAGACTGCAAATGATCAAAAGACAACTCTTTGACAGAGGGAGACCACTAGAGGGAGCACTGAGAACAGCATAGGGCTGCTTTGAGCGGATAATAATCCAGGAAGTCTTTTTGGAATATTTCCTTCTCATGCACATTGTCTGAAATTTGTTAAAACACGTTTCATAGAGGATTTCAGACTGTGTTATCCTTATCCCATAAGAGGTTTTGTGTAACTAACAGGACTTCAAATCTTTCATAAATATTGGTTTTATAGCAGCTTCAAAGAAACAAATAGGGCTTCTATTGCTTTGGGGGACTGTAACAGAAAATGGTTTCATTAACACTTAACAGTTTTTCGTGTTCTATAATATTTACCTATCCCAGTATTTCCTCAAAAGAAACAATATGTTTTTGTGTTTTCTGCTGACCCCCTGAAGCTGAAACTTTAAATATGTACAAGATCGAACAATGGATTTTTCTTCCTTGTGTTATTACGATTTCCAGGATCACATGTGAGTTTTAAGTGGAACCATGCCAAAGATTTAATGCTTTTCCAAGAGAAAACAGCTGTTCAGTTCAACTCTTATGAGACAAACGCTGTAATTCAATGCTCCATAATTAAAGAACATGCAGGATGACTGGATATGTGTAATGCGTACACTATGGGCAAAAGCCTGGTGGGGCCAGCAGTGGGGTCCATGGAAATTCATGAGTGTAACATATGCAGTTTCCAATTTTCTCTACTTTAACAAAGTAAATAAAAAAATGTGTTTACATGGGATTCAGTTTAGTGTTTTAACCGAAGGGCAAGAGCAGTTCACTTCTGTGTCAGTAGAGGGAGGCAGAGAATAATACAAAGTTGCCTAAAATTACCATTGGTGGAAGGCAAAGAGTTCTTCTAGACTTCAATGTTTTTTCCTTCTGAATTTTGTTCTTTTATTGGTTTCCTAGAAGTTCTGATTAACAGTAATGAAGAATTTAATTGTCCGACGTGTGTCAGATGTCATCGCTTGCATCGCATCTTCACATCAAGTTTTGGTAAGATGAAAGTCACCTTTTTTGCATGAGAAGAGCCTTGTACATATAATACAGTGACTTTCGAAGCCTGAATCAAATTTTGATTATGTGTAATGAAGCAATTTATTCTTCCCTTGTGTCGGATTTTTCCAATTGTCGCAGTCACACACACACAAGTTTTGGCATGATGAAAGTACCTTTTTTTATCACTAAGGAAAACAATTTTATGAATTGCAATGTGGCTTTAAATATTTAAAGTGTTTCAAGTATTTCAGTGTTTAATCTTTATTAGAAAACAAAAACAAACCAAAAATAGTCAGTCAATACAGTTATATGATTTGCCATGCTGTACAAATGACCCTGCATGACAGCATTACCTAGTGGTGGAATATGACCAGTGAAAGGGCTGCCAAATATCATCTGCTCCAGCTGGTTTGCTTTATGTATCGCTCATATGTGTGCTGTCATATTAAGAGACATGAAGATGAAAGGAGATAAGAATCAAAACGTACAGAATAAAAGTCATAAAGAGAAAAGAAAACTACTAGACTCTGAACAAGTAAACAAATCTACTTTGCCTCATGATCAGCCAAAAGACAACAAAATGGCATCAAGTACAGCAACCTTACTATGACAAGTGATAATAATAAAAAAATTGAACCATCATACCATAGGATGGCACAAGAATCATAACAACAACAACATTTATAACAACAACGACAGCAACAACAACAACAACAACAACAACAACAACAGCAACAGTTAAACCTATTTTTTTCATGTGTGTACAGCTGTACCCGTTGTGAAAGTACAATAGTTGACTCCATCATAAGCAGAATGGATGAGGAGCAAACGAACTGAGATGCCATTCCATTCCTAAAATAAAACAGGACATACAGGCTGGCAGGGAACAGGTGGACACAAAGGCTGCCTCCTGGACTCTGTGTGAGTATGTGTGTGTTTGTGTATGTGTGTGTGTGTGTGTGTGTGTGTGTGTGTGTGTGTGTGTATGTGTATGTGTGTGTTTGTATTCAGTGGCTAGTTGGATCAGCAGATGTGTACATTCTAGTGGAGAGTAAAAAAGTATAAACGTGGATGTTCTGCAGCACATGTTACATGCTTTACACATATTGTTTAAGGGTTAATCTGTATGTTTTAAACCTGGGCCCTATTTATACATATTCTGGGGTTTAAAAGACTAATAGGTTCCTTAGATCATCTGGGTTGTTGCCTGGGTTTGGTGTTTTAACATGTTATATTTAAACCAATGTGTTTAAGCACCAAAATCAAACATTAACAGAAACAAAATAATGGATCAAAACTGCAGTAAAAGGTAAAATGACTGCTTATGTCTTTACAAATAGCAAAAAGCTTCAATTCCATGTCTGAATGGGCTCTTTTCAAAGGTCTATCTCTATAGGGATCCTTTCTATAATGCTGTCACAAACGAAGAATAACAGTCTGAGTCTGTCAATGGCAAAAACAAGCACTTTGCTTTTGCCTCCAAGGATTACGTTGCAGCCGTTGCAGCCCGCTTTGCAGCTGCCAGCTGAAGCAATCTTCTGGACTGATTCTCAAACTTTTAGTACTTGTTAGTCATTAGTCATTAGTCATTTAAGACCTCATGTTGATGTTAAAAGAAGATACAGATGCAGAGTGTATCATGACTTGACACTCTTTCTGAAAATAGAAAGTTCTCTTACCTCCAAACCTCTCTTGTTTTCATTTGCTAGGTGATATGACTCCTCTCTGCAGCTTTTAGGCAAAGTTCTGCACAGTAAATTACAACCTGGATTAATTTGGCATTGGATACAAGAAGGACTAAAAATACATTACAACAAAGAAAATGTACAGAATCATACAAAAACAGTGGATTTACGTTGTAATATAGATACATCAATGTGTGCTGCTCTTACTGCTGTAGCTGCACTGACACAAAGGGGACAAGCTCCAGCTGACATTAAACTAAAGAGCAGAATCTTGAACACTGCATGTTCTGTGGTTCACTGTGTAAACAGCAGACTGACACTGTTGTTGATTACTGTAAATTATGTCTCTCTGGTGCTGGAGCCTCTAGAGCTTTGAGTGTGACTCCCAAACCTGAGTGACTGTACATATGGACAGCTAGCAGCTGCCACTGTCCATCACAAAACACACACACACACAGAGTGACTGAGCTGGTTCTTGTTGAGCACTGAGCTCATGGCTGTCCATGACTACGACACACACAGACGCACACTGTGAAGAAACACCGGGTGAACTATTAAGAGAGTCTCCTTATCTGCTATGGGAATCTAACCACCAGCTTTTTCTGTACTTTTTAAAGGATTTGTCAAGAGGGATCATTTGAGAGCAAGGATGAAGATTGTGGAAACCATTTCAGTCTTTCTGCTGGTTCTGGTCACCTCAAGTTATGGAATACAGAGAGGTATGTAAATTTTACATATGTACTTTTAAACCTATTGAGAGTGTCTCCTAGTCTCAATTGACAAAAGTGTCACAAACACATTCAAATATTGTACTTATTAAACAGTGTGAAGCAAGGCGTGGAAGCTGCCTCTCACTCATTACATAATAACACTGATCATCACAAAATGTAAATATTATACAAAAAGAAGAAGGAAACGGAAAAGAAAAACAACAGAGCCTTATATAAGTAAAATACATTGAGCATAATGTGTATATGTGTTATTAAACATGATGAGCCCAGTAGGCTAGAGACAAACAGCCAACAGTAAACGTGCAAGGAAAAAGGACATATCACAGGTAGCATCCTTTATTATTTAACTTTCTTCAAAGACTTTTCCCAAAGAGAAATGCAGGTTGAGGCTCCTTACATACATCCCACTGGGATCACCTGTTTTCCACTTTATCCTGCAGGGAAAAAGAGAAGGTGTTTATAGGCCTACATAGTGTAAATGTGACTAAATCTATATCCTTCCTACACTCTGGTATATCCTCTCTGCCGGGTGTTGCAAAGGTGCTTTAGAACCAGCTATTCCGCCTGCTGTTTCATCCTCTCTTCCTTATAAGCTAAAGTTTCATATAAATTAGCCTTCACAACAGCTGCACTGTGTGACAGGAAAGCAGGTACTGCCATGTGTTTTACACAGACTTCATGAAATTAATGACAATAGTAATAATAATAATAATGATAAAAACTGATCCTGACATAAGCAAAAATAGAGTTGCAGTCTTGCTAAGTTAAAGACTTGTGACTGCAGCTAGTTCAGCCGTGGCCTCAGGACCTCAGACCGTGCCAGATGGGTACCGTATCAAATGCTGGCACAATTTTACAGTCACATGCACGGGCCTGCAGAGAAGACCACTGACATACAATACATGTTTTATAAGCACAGATATATAGTATGTGCAACAG
This sequence comes from Acanthurus tractus, assembly GCA_029783725.1. NCBI lineage: Eukaryota > Metazoa > Chordata > Actinopteri > Acanthuriformes > Acanthuridae > Acanthurus > Acanthurus tractus. The sequence continues at coordinate 5,161,029 of JAQNCA010000013.1, forward strand.
AGACAGGTGGTGTAGATGCTGCCACATACTGCCAGAGTAGATATCATAGCTAGGTGGGGTTGAGGGCTGAGCTTGGCAGACAACCTGTGACTTGTGTAATATATCAGTGATTGGAAGACTGAAACAAATGTGGATGGCATCTGACTTGTTGGTTCAGGTCACTGAAGGCATCCTGTCAGCAATAACTTGCGAGAGTGAGAAAAAATAATAAATTTTTCAGGGAAAGGAGATTAAACCCAAAGTACTCTACCAGTGAGAATGTTCAGAGAATTCAAGGTATTCTTAGAGCCTTGGGATTTTTTCCCCCAAAACTACCGTTTTTATCATATAATGTAAAAATCTATTATCAAAGTGTATGTTTCTTTACCCACAGTATCCTCATCACGGATGGTAGAAGACTGAGTGGTACTGTTATGATTTTTTACACCCTTTTTTGCTTTGATAATGTTATCTTGCTAAGAACACAAGTTTCAGGACAAAATTACCAACTAAAACAATAAGCTGACATTTTCAAATTTCTGTTAACATACTGGTTAGACAAACAGCAATACATTTTTACATTTTTACATTAGACAGAGACATGAAAGCTCTTTCCTTCTGCCTACTCTTGTTGTAGAAAGCCAGGCTAAACACATCCAGGCTCCAGCTTAGTGCTTCTCACACAGACATTAGATTGATACTTTAGTCTATGTTGTTGTTTCACTGAGTTCATTGAGCTTTACTTGAGTATTGCCATAATTGAGACTCGATTAATCTCTGCTTCAGAGGGATATATATAGTACTTTTGTCATGTCAGATTAATAATATAGAATGTTGGGGACAAATAAATGATGATACATTATACATCAGAGTTAACTTGCAGGCAAGAAGAATATAAAGAAATCAAAATTAGCTCCACTATAACCAACTGCAACATTAAAGTGATACACACATAAATGCATCAATATTTATACATCACATAAAATACATTTACATAAAATGCAATATTCTGAAATGAGCTATTGTGCAATATATATTTTGTTATATCACAATGTTGCTCACAAATGCAAAATATGAGAACTTCTCCCAGCACTAGTCACTTTTTAAGATTTGTCAGACTAAGCTAAAATGAAGCAAGTAATGAGCAAGGCTTGGCTTTTTAATCCTCTGTGACTTGACTGAGCAGAATTTACAAGCTGTAGCTACAAATGAACATTTAGCAACTCTGGATGGACAGATGTTGTGAATAGTGCACTTTTTATAACACTATTATTATTGGCTTATCATTGTGGTTTCTGAGGTGTGGGTCAGTTGAGCACAGCCAAGATAAAATTTCACGAAAAGCTTCACTTTCATGAGCTTTTCTCAGCTGGGCTGACTTTTATCATTTTGGATTTAATTTCAAATGAGACAAAACAAACAAATCAAATGGATTATGATCTGAATTATTGTGTCCCCTGAAAACAAAACACATATTCCTTGAGGACATCTCCGTCTCATTGATCTTTTGAATGAGACAGCTTTCAAGTTTTGTGGTTTTATTTATTTTTAATGAACTGGTCACAGCATGAATCAAAACAATATTTCACCTCAGGTACTGCAGACAACAATGGAACTGTTTTAAATCAATGTTTTCAGCCTAAAGAATGAAGCCTTTTAAAAGAAGACAACCCATGTAATAATTTATAAAATATGCTCAAGCAGTACAAATCAAGACAGCTTATAAGGCTAAGTACAGTGTTTATAATGTTGGCCAGCTTTGTCTTTGTGAACTGAACCTCCACACACAATCCCTTGCAGACGTCTGATCCCATGACATATCACGAAAACAATGCTATTTTTGTGTTTGTACTTGTTTGATGACAATGAAAATATCAAGTATGAAGACTGATGCCTGGTCTGCATGATAGAACCAGAGAGAAAGCTGTTTTTCATTTGATGCAAAGTACGAGAAAGAAGACCCCGAGGATAAATTATAAATCTAAGCAAACACAAGGGGAAGCAAGGGATGTTGTAATTTAATAGGCTCTGACAAAGGGAACTAATACAGGAAATACATTTCAAAAGGTCTAATAGATATTGGGGGAAAATAATATGTAGAAAATGTGATTACCGATTCAGTGAGAAAGAGCTTTTCAGTAGTCAATGTGGAAAAAGATAGACATTTACAGAAATAAACAAGTTGAATATGTTTTAAAAACATCTGTTTTAGCAAAACTGGCAGAACTATTAGATGAGATAGCTAACCAATAATGCTTTTTTACAAGGGCACACATTTTTTTAGATTAAACGCATTGGTAAAGTGCAGCAAGCTAGCAGAGAAGAACTTTTTTTTTTTATTCATCCCACACACCATGATGCTCCACAGTGGAAACACACATAAAGTGATAACGAGAGGACCTTGGTTTGGCTCAAGAAGGTTTTTGTAATACAGTAGAGACCAGATGTGACCTGGCTCCTCCAAAGGCTTGAATAACACTAATATCACTTCTGGTGTCCAACTGCATTTCATAAAGACCACTCGAGAGGTCGAATGTGGTGGGCTATCATTTGCTGTAAACAATGAGTCATGAAGTTTAACAAGAGCCACAGTGAAACTTTAACTCTGCAGCTATTGTCCATCTGCTCAGACGTAATACTGGCAAAAGTCTGAGTAACATGATTGGGGGAAAAAAAAACACATTCAGCAGCAAACCCACTTAGAAACAAAACTGCTATTATAATGCCACTCCATAAAATTACATTTACATTCATTTTGTTTTTTCCTCAGAGGAAATATTTTTGGACTTTCAGCGAGATCTATTTGTGAGCCACGATGCAGCAACATCAGCAAAATGTGTGGTAAAACTGGCCCACAGTGAAAAAAAATACACAGTTTGAGTGAATAAAAGTAATGCCACATTTTCAAATGTTTGATAGAACATAACTCACTTTAAGGCCAGGCTGTCAGCTCTGTGAGACTGTACAAGGGCACTGCAAGACTTGGGGAAGAAAATGCTAATGCTCAAGCACAGCTGAGGCTAAAAGGAATGACATTATAGTTTTGCAAGTATTAACATCTAACATGCATTTTAGTCTATTTAAGAGTTACTGAAACATTGAAAAAAAAACTGTCTATAGTATATTTAATACCGTTTATCCATCAATCTATCTATCCAATAGTACTGATGACATTTCACTAATTGCCAAACAAGTCAGATGATCCTCTAAGTCATTTGGATTCATCCTCCGGTGACCATGAATGTCTGTAGAACACTTCCAGTACATTAAATAGTTGTTAAGCTTTTTCACTAAAGTGATGGGCTGACTGATCAACACAAGAAAAAACATTGCAATCAATAGATCCATGCTGCTAGAATGGCTAAAAATAAGACTTTAGACTGCACACATGCAAGTTAGGTACTAGTAAGATATTTCACCTTGCTTTGACCTGGGCTAAAATTGTATCCTAGTGTTTAAAACCAAGGTTAGCCTCATGTTGGGGTTCCAGTTTGATTTACAGCAGTCCTCTTTTCGTCACGTGTTCATGAGTCAAACAGCAGCAGTGACCTGAGGCTGGATTTGTGGATGTGGGCTGCTCTTTTTTTCCAGCAACATTATTGTGAAATTTTTGTTTCTCAAGAGACAAAACAAGCATTATGTCCTTGAAACTCTAATCCTTTCCTTTATCCTCCTTTCTTTCTCTTCCTTCCCCTGTTCTTTCCTTTTTTCCTCTCTCCCGTTTTCTATTTTGCCTCATCCTCTCTGTAGTTCATACAAAGTTTAAAGCAACCATGATGTCTCTGATCTGGATCCACAAAAAACATTTGCTGCCTCACATCAGTGCTACTACCATGTATCATCTCCCTTCATCCCTTTTCCCCTTTGACATGTGTTTTTGGATTTTTTTTTACTCTACCCTTTCATTTTCTGCATCTCAATTTATTCACCCAGAGTTGAAACAATAAATATCAGACTGCTTAACTAAAACTGATTTCCCTTTTACCCTTGTCTAATTTCTCTGAAAATAATCCCTCTCACTACCTTCCTTCTACAACTCTCTTCCAGGTTTGAAACTGTGCACTGGAGACTAAATGGATGGAAAAAAATATTGATGCCATTGAAAAAAATATTGATTACAATTTACTTTTGGATACACTGGGCTAATTCATAAAAAGGAACAGGTCATTCTAATAGTTTGTACATTAAGTTTACAAAGAACTGGTAATTTACCTGCTTTCCTGTTAACAAATACCATCTGCTGAAATGAGATAGTTAAGAACAGTGTGAGCTCTTTAAATGGATTTTGTCCTTGAATCTTAAATTAAAATGTCCTTGCTTTACCTCTACTCCAGTAAAAAAAAACAACTTCAAATTGTGTTCAACTATCTGTCTCCATCATCTTCATTTCCCTAAAAAGTTTTCTTTTCCCTTTCTCTTAATGCTTTCTATAAAAGTACAAAATGCAAAATCCCTTCACATTGCTTCAGATGTCACTTCACCAATAAACACCTTTATTATTGTTCTGCCCTACTCAGGTCAAAGAAACCCCAACCCTAACCCTAACAAACCACAGAAGCACTGATCTTGTCCTATTAGTCAACAGTCATGTTGGGTTTTGAGAAATCAAAACAGATGACTCGACCTAAACAAAGGAATGCCAAGAATACGAAATAATTTGACTTAAATGCAGCCATTAATTTTTTTTCCTGCAATGCTATATTCAAAAATCCAAAAGGCTAAATTAAAGTCTTTCCTCCATTCTTTAAGAACTTGTGTATTGATGAGAGAACAAGTTTTTATTTGATATCCTGTTCAGACATATTTGGTTTATTGTAAAAAAAAAAAAAAAAAAAAGATCAAGGAAAATGTCAATGCATGACTGAGTGTGATGGTCTTGAGCTAAAGTTTATGGATGAAACAACATTCTGTAGGGTGATAGGGTTAACAAATACTAAAAAAATAAGCATTCAAGCCCCTTTTATCCAAGTACTGTATGGCATTTCTTGCTTTTGGTTGTCTTCATTTTTTCTTCCAATGTTCATGTCCTATAGCTCCCAGAATAATCACCCTGTTAGAGACAGTGGATGTACTACTGGATCACAATGCCACTTTCATCTGTGAGGTAGAGTCTCGTCCCCCTGCTGAAATCACCTGGACCAAGAATAACCAGCCAATAATGTAAGTTTACACCTTAACCCCTTTAAGCTTCAGCGTTCAGCTGCTAATCCATAAAGACAATGCTTTCAGGTTTATTACAATTGCTTAGCATGCCTTCTTAGGCTAACATATTGGAGGGAGGGACATGTTTTGACAAGACAATTCTCTGGAGAGAAAGGATATCTGTAACACCAGCAACTCATTGCATCACCAGCAATAACACAATCCGGTGAAATGATGATAGTATGAGATGGTAATTCATAATGCAAACAAGTATAAATACAATGCCATTTGCAAAAATTGGTAGTCACATGCATCATATATTTTTTAAACAGACTGTATATGACCCTCAGTTGGCTCTCATTCTCCCTTTTGTCTCGATAGGTACTATGACCCCAGGTACACTACTAAGGAGCAGGGGCAGATGCTAATCATCCCCCATGTCAGAGAGTCAGACAATGGAGAGTACTGCTGCATCGCCAGTAACGGCATTGGAGAGCCAGCCAAGAGCTGTGGAGCACTGCAGCTAAAGATGAGTATGTCTAATTTTTTTTCCAAGGTTGTATCTGCTTATGTCAAATTTTATTTGGTGTCCAGATTTTTTTTTAATAATTTGCAGATGGTATAAATAGTCACAGATGCATTTAGACAAAAGCTGAACCTATCTTGCCTCTTTTGTCTCTCTCTTTCAGAACCACAGATCAAACGCCATCCCACCAATGTAACCCTCCTGGTAGAATCAAAAGCAGTGTTGCCATGCGTTACCTTTGGCAACCCCAAACCGGATGTTACCTGGCTCAAAGATGATGAGCTTATCAAGGTATGCAGTAAAAAGAAGTTGTTGAAAGTCAAACATAACTTTCCACTTACTTATATTTGCTTGGATAATTATTGGCTGAGAGTATAGTTTAGTGTTTGTGTATACAGCGCACAAGTCTAGGCTTGGAATGAATGCAGACTGCAAAGGCTTCCAGACTGTATTTTAGCTTAAAATAGGGCAAATAGGCTCCTATTTGGCTCAGATTGTGATGTTAAACAATGTAAAAGCAATCAAATCTTTTGACAAATAGTCTCCACTCTCTCCCAGGTCAGTGACCGCATTACCATTCTCGACTATGGTGCATTGAAGATCCATAACATTCACAGGGAGGATGCGGGCCAGTATCGCTGTGTGGCCAGAAATAGCTTTGGTTTGGCCTTTTCAAAGCCAGTTACCATAGAAGTACAGGGTATGTATTTAAATGTGGTTTCCCTTTGCTTAGTAAGTACTTACAGGAGCTGATTGATAAGTGGCCTGAGACAGAAGGAGATAAGTTATGCAGCTTTCTCTAGATGCATGTTCAGCTCAACACACTAAGCCCAAGATGTGGTGTGTATTACAAAAAAATGAAAAAAATAGACTCCATTTGGCTCAGACCAAGAACTTATCAATCGCCCCTTGTATGTACTTAAAAATACTGTCATTTATGGGAGTGAAATATAGTTGTTAAGTTACTATCCGTGTGCTAATATGTCTACACTGGTGTTTGTGTGTGTGTTTATGTGTTTTCAGCTCCAGCACGAATCCTGCGGGTTCCTAAGGAGAAGAGGGTGGCCTACGGCAGTCAGATTTCCCTCGAGTGTAACGCCACAGGAAATCCAATCCCAACCATCACCTGGCTGGAAAATGGGAATACTGTGAGTTTTCAGGTTCAGTGTTTGCTTGTGTGTGAGTGGGAAATCAAGTGTTTGACCAACATTGGTTACCGCTGCTGATATGTCACTATCAGGGTAAAAGAGCATCCATACAGTGTATTTGGCAACACTGAAGCTCTTTACTTTCTTTTTAAAATCAAATCCAGTGAAGCAACATTTTTTATGGAAGCTGTATGCATCCGTCCATCTGTGTCCAATGCCCGCTCCCCTCTGTCTTTTATAAACACTTGTGATCTCTCCAGGAATATTTTGGCTCAAATGTCACTTCACACAGCCAGCATCAGGGAAAATGTGTCGCGTGGCTGACATTTTGACACAGTGTCAGAGCAGATAACCAGAGCAGATAACCCTGAAAGCCGACATGCGTTACACAAATACTCATTTTAAACTTTCATTTTCACTTAACAATAGACGAGAATGCAGTTGTGCAAGCTAATATATTTAGTAGACTATTTGCTAATAACTGAAACTTGCACAATGCCGTTAAAATAGCAACATACTACTCCATAGATAGCAGGAAAATCCAAACAAAAGAGCAAGCTCTAAAGACACAACAATTTAAACAACTTATGCAATTTACTTGAGCTTAAACACTCTTGTGGTGTAAGCATAATGTTCTTGTTCTTCTCTTTTTGAGTCACCTAGCGCTGTGTGGTGCTGCATAACAACAGTTCTGTTATTAATAAAATGGTTATCCTTTGTCTTTGTGGTTTAATTAACAGGACAATTAAGATCTTTACTGAAATGACCTTATAGCAACGTAGTCGTGTGTGAGCTCAGGCAAACAGGGGAAACAAGGACACTGGAAGTACAAATCCACACACACACATACAGCATAATGCAATACAAACATACAAGAAATTACCCAACTTATCCCTTGCTTGCTCTGTCTGCTTGGCAGTCTCTCTCCCACACACACACAAACACACCCCACACACACACACACAAACACATGCTATGCACTGAAGCATTGGCTGTGGGATCAGCGATACAAACAGCAAAGGAATTCTCATTATGGAGATGGGGGATTGAAGAGATTGCCTTCCATTTAGCCAATGATACACAGTGTTATCAGCTTTAATTGGGTTGTCTGCTTTTAAAGGAGCGAGCACCAAGGTTCTTAAGGTCCTAAAGGTGTTTAATGGTTTGTGTTAACTGATTACTCGTGATCTAAAGTCTCTGGCTCTTCAGTCTGACAGCCAAGTCAAGCATGGTGGTTCCCCTTGGGATATAAAAGCTGTTACTGAGGGATGAAATCATAAAATGAAAGATAAATACAGGAAATACAAAGGTTCTTGCCATTGAATGTTTTAAAGAGGCAACATAACTGAAACAGATTGAAACAGACACAGGATGCCAAGTGTCCAATTGTTATGATTATCCTAATAATGATAGTGATGATAATATTCTGACACGGGAGCCATTGTGATGGGATGGTTTTAATCACCTTTACAGTAGTAACCGCATGCAGTTCTTTTTGGGACAGCAGGAGAAGACATTATTCCTGACTCATGCCAAATGCATTAGTTTTTTTTTCTTTCAAAAGCATAAGTAAAACACCATGACTGCAAATTCTTCAGTTCCTCCTCAGAGTCCAGAGGAAAGTAAACCTATCAAGCAAAAACAGAACAGTGCTCTATTAAGATGTAGTCAAGATAAATATTCTCATGTACTTTGATTGCACTGGATTATTTATGATTGTTTGTTCCTGCAAAAAATGACACTTTTTATTATCTACCTTGCAACTAAAAGGTAATACACACTTTCCTTTGTTTAAACCATGATATTACATACTTGACCACCTTAAGAATGTTAAGCAGGATTTTTTTTTTAACCATACAGTGGACATTTTTTATGCGTGCCACTGTGGGCAGACATACACTACATAACGTCTGGGTGTTTAATAGTCTTGGGCGCTAGCTACAATGTGATAACAGGCCCATAATGCTTGTAAATGCTATGTGTGTGTTTGTGTGTATGCTGATTAAAATGACTGCGTTGAGCTGCTCTTCTGGCAGCTTGTTGAGGACATTCATCTTAGCCGGTCCTAAAAACAGGCGGTGTCAGACGCAACTTCAAATATAGACAGATCACACATCAGCAGCTGGACTCATCCGCTCACACACACATAGCGGACACTCACATATATCATTTTATATATGAGGGTGTGAATACAGGAACTAAAAACAACAAATAACTTTATCTGGTGACTTCAGTGCTGTGTGAATACCAGGGAATATTTAAATCATCTAATTCATCACATGTGGTTACATTAATGCCAAACATGTAATAAATGCACTTCCATCACCTCAACACCCAGGCGACTATAATAAGATTGTATTATTATCAGTATGTGAACACCTCATGAAATCTGTTCCTTCGCCCCTCTTTAATGATGACATCATTTTCCATTACCGCCATCATCTGGAAGGGAGTGGAATTAAGTTGATGGACTGTTACTCTGCTCAATCTCATGTGCTTAAGCTCAGTTCTGTTGCCCTCAGTCAGCGATCTGAACAAAGTCAAAACACATAATCATCCTGGGGGATAAATCAAATCTGTTTACAGAGGACAATAGCCAATTCTGGGCTGTAATTATGATTTTTTGACCAAAATTCTTTGGTTAGATGGACCAATCAAATTGCAGACCTCTTTAGCTACAGATTCTAAGCTTGAAAAGTGCTGAGCTTGAAATGCTGACATGCTCACATTAACTCTTTTATAGCAAATTTCATCCCTTTATGCTGTATGGTATTTTTGAATTGTAGAGTAGAAACTTAACTTTTCGGTCATGATGGTCCTAAATGAAATGAGGCATACTCTTGATCTTATGGGACATTAAATTCATTGTGCGTTCTGTTTTTCAAGCTGCACTAATCAATATTTGTATAAGAACAGCTGGTCACTTGACTATGTGTAATAAAAAAGGGGTCACTTGACTTGAAGCGCCCACATCTATGGTACTTTTTTGGGGGTTTTACATTCCACTGAAGTACTGTTTTGACTCAGTCTCAGTACTCTCATAAACCCTGTTTCCAGCTGCAGCAGAAACCTGGTTTCATTTTAAAAAATGCTCTGAAGCTTTCACTGGATATTACTGAACCAACATCAAATGACAGAGCAAGCCTTCCCGCTAGCTGGTGAACATACAGGAGATTTTCCTCAGAAGTTGATGGAGACCAAAGCAGACCTAAAAGGACAATAAACATCAGTCTTGTCAGGTCACCAGAAACACAGCTAGTGTAATTCTCTTGTTGCTGTGTGTCTCTTTGATATGTTTTATAAAGGTAATTGTTTTATACCGTTAACTAAAAAAATGACTTAATAGCTAAAAACAGTATGTCAATGTGTGTGTTGTTTTTTTTTTTGAGGAAACTCTGCCACCCCCACAACAAATCTTTCCTTCTTTAAAGATCCAGTTGTGGAATTTAGGGGAATCATGTCTGGAGTATTGCAGAAATTAAAATATAATATTAATAAAAATGCTTTCATTAGAGTTAAGTGTGCAATCTTCAACTTTACTGCTATATGCCACCAAATCCTACACATTGGATCTTAATTATATCCTTCTTAGAAGGAGAAAAAAATATGTATATGTATGTGTATGTTTCATAATTACATATTGTGCTGTCTTTTTGTTCACTGGTTTTTCTGCAGATCTCAGGTGCATCGGTGGAAGAGACTTTGACAGGAGAGGTGATCCTGTCTGTTCTTAAAGTGACAGTAAATAAACCAGCTCTGTACACATGTCTGGCCTCCAACAGACACAGTGCCGGAGCCAACACCGTCAAGGCAACTGCTCGGGTCACTGTCGAAGGTAGTGACATTATTTGATATCTTTCTGACACAGAGATAACACACATTATAAAATCTCCCTTGGGTCTGTGTGTGTGTCACTGCTTTATTTTGAGTTAAATTAGCTGCCAGTTATATTATGTTGCTTCAGCTGTTTGTTTCCCCAACCCCCCGCAATTTGGTTGATACCTCAGCCATGCTCCCCCATGAATGCTGTCACCTAAAAACAACACACACACACTCATCCTCCCTGACCACACACACACTGTTCCTCCACCTGGTTACCCTTCAGTCTCCTCACAGTTAGCTATGAGTTGGTGAAAGAAACACCATGGTCTCTTATCTCTTTCTCTTACTGAGACTGACCTTTGCCTTTTTTCCTTCTCTCATCTGTCTGCCTCCTCTCTTTTCTTCTTTCCTCCTACTTGTGTTCCTTCAACCAACGTTTTCTGGATATTGCCACTTTCCCATAGAGTGGAGGTAAGAGAACTGTTCTGTGTCTTTTTTCAATATGCCATTGTTAAAGAGTTTATAAAAATGGTTTCAGCTTAGTTGAGCCACCTTAAATCGCAACTATTACACAGTCCATTGCATGTCACTAAATTTTAATATGTGCACCATAATCGAGTGTGTTTGAAGAAACCAAGTACTGTTGCTTCCTTTGGGTCTGATGAAGACAATATGCAAAATTTTGCTCGGTCAATGAACCTGCAGTGCCAAGAAGGAGCCAGTTTCTCAGTCACCCATATGGTGTTAGTTGAATTTGAACTCTTCTGAACCACAAAACATCCCCAGTCTCCACATCTGGAGTATGTAACTGCAAAAGAGAGAGAGAGAGGAAGAGGAGGGGGTGAAACTGCTGCCTTGGGATGCCTGATGAGAATTTCTGAGATAAAAAGGAAGACAGAGTGGTTTGGTGGTCATAGACAGACAAAAAGGTCTAATAGTTAGATATTACATGTATTTTGACCACATCTGGCCCATATATTTAGAAGATTGAGAGGTAAAGAGAGTCATAGAGAGAAAGTAAGTCGAAGGGGGATACGGTGGGATGAGGAGGTTGATAGACTTACAGGTCAGGGTTAAATCTGATGGTTTCTCTTTAACTTTGTCTATGAATCAACGTCCCCAAGAAGCAACATCTAGTGCTCACAACCGTTGCATTAAACAGACTGACAGAGAGAGATGTGGTGCGGAGGCTGTCAGATAAACAGGCAGGCAGGCAGGAAGGCAGAGAGTCAATGGATGTGAGGTAGACAGAAAGAAATGTGGAATTGCATCCATGTTTAAGATGAAAAAATATAGGGGCTGAAAACAAGTGAGTGAACTGATTGGGGAAAAAAGAAAGGTAAGATTATGTTGATATGTATGACTGATCTCTTTCATCTAAAGGCAGCAAGAAAGTCCAACAGTAGATGGACATTTAATCTAAAATATCAAACTTCTACAACCTTTTTTAGAGTCAACATCTGGATGCTTTTAAATGGAATATTTCAGTGAACCATTGCTCATTATTTTTTAAGTGTGCAAACACACACACACACAGAAGTTCACTAACTGTCAGCCAAAGCAGTAAAAGACTGATTACTCTGGGGACCCACAGTCAGCACCAAATCTCACTGTTTTTCTTTTGGTTAAGCAAAATACACACCCACTGAAATTACAAGTGGGTCCAACAGGCAAGTAACTTCCTTAAAAAAGAATTCCTGTCTTATTTTTCATATGTATGTAACACAGTAGAAATTAACTAAGTTAACTAGTAAAGTAACTAATAACGTGTCTTGTCGGAAAAAAAAAAAAATCCCTATCATATCTCTATTTTCCAATACTTTCCTGCCAGTGAGGAATTCTCATATAACTTGACCTTATCCAGATCTAGTTTGGACATAGCTTTAGTTTACCAAAAGCAAATTAGACTATCTCCTTACTGCCTGCATGGGTATACTTATCTTTTGGCCATTATTATCTAGATTACAATTACCTGTGACCTACATTGGATAAAGCACTAATAAAGGTGTCATGCCTGCTTATCATCTTTAAAAATAAATGAGAAAATATATTGTCAAATGAGGTTGCAGCGGTTAGCTAAATAAAGGAACTTAAAATATCAGCTAATTAGAAAAAAATCCCTTCTGCCAGTTATATAAATTAGAGGCATGATTCCCCTTTTCTTATGAAAGATCTTCAAACACTTGTCAGTAAAAGTCTAGGCTATCAGCCAAAAATAAGCCAAATTCTACGACATTTAATAAAAATTCAAGTGCAGTCTAATGTGGTACAATGTATGCATATTTATGGCCAAGCAGAAACAAATTATGTCCACAGATGGACCAAAATTAGTATAAATAACATGAATTATGCTATGTCATACCGAGCGAGGATGCTAATGTTGGAGCCACAAGCCCATTTTAATTTCCCTTTAGCAATGCATTCAAAAAGTTGTGTCAGTGGGTCATTATGTGTTTCCTCACAGACTCTACAAGGGCATCACTGGCTACTGCAGTGCGTATCGAGGAGATGTGTGCCGCAACATCCTGCGAGATGATTTACTGGTTTTCTTTAACTCCACCCTGTCGGACCCCGAGGACATGCAGGAGTACCTGGTCCAGAGCTGGTGGACGGAGCTGGAGGGACTCAGTATGCTGTGTAGCCCTGCAGTTCGCTCACTGCTCTGCCACTCCTCCTTCCCTGACTGCAACCCATCAGGATTAGGACCAGCACCCAAACCTGTCTGCAGGTAGCCACATGTCACTAATGAATGAATGAATGCAAGAAGTGAGAGAAAAAGCTAAAAATAATTATTCGCTTAATGCATGAATGACAGATCTTCTGTTCTTTTCTTTACCAAACAGAGAACACTGTCTGGCAGTGAAGGAGCTGTACTGCCATAAAGAGTGGATGGTACTAGAGGGCAGCAGTGCAGTCCAGCCTGGCCTCTTTAGCCCTGTCACTGGGTCCCACACTTCCAGTTCACTGCTGCCTAACTGTCAGACCCTACCAAGTCTTCACACAGACCCTGATGCTTGCACACATGTCCCTTTTGTTGGTAAGATACCCCGGGAGATTTTGCCTTCTATTCCAAACACAGTTCATGTTATTTTTTTGTGCTGGTTTGTCAAAACTGCATGGACTCATCTAAGGAGTAAATCAGCAAATGTTTTTATGCATGAGACTGTATGCAGCTTACAGTATGCAGTGTTGCAGCACCAAAGAGTATCTTGTTTCTAGAATCTCTGAAATCTCGGGGTAGTTAATTCTGTGCAGCAGAAACAGCTTGAGCACAGCAATCTAGTAAGAAAAAAGTAGAAAGGAAATGGAGCGTTATGTAAAAGAAAAGCAGGGATTGGCTGGGTAAAGTTTCTTCAAGTAAGGGCCAAATAAAGCCTGGCCCTTTTGACTGATACTGATGAGGTCATTAAAAGGGTCTAACTGGGCGAGCCAAAGTATACAGCTGCAGGTGTGTGGGATTTGTGTGTGTGATTTGGAGTCTTCAGGCATGGTGGTGTGTTTGTGCTGTAATGCAATCTTAACTGTACTGAACAGACCCACAGTGCTGCATGGAGATCTCCATGATCTATTTTTACTCATGTAACTGAAAGGCTGTGCTTTCTTTGTAATATCCGATCTAATATTCGGTTGTTTTTGTTTTTTTAATGTTCCTTTTTACATTTCAGACATCAAGAGAGATGAAATTACAAGTAAGTAAAAGTACTTAACTGCAAAATAAAATTGTGTTTGTAACCAGTCATCAGAACTGAATCCATCATAGAAATAAATTACTAATAAAATAAAAATAGTTCATACAACATAATGTTCTCATATTGTTTCTGTTTGTCATCAACAGCGACATGTTACAATGACAGAGGCCGTTTCTACCAAGGCAGCATGAATGTGACGAGGTCGGGAATACCGTGTCAGTCATGGAGGCAGCAGGTATGGGGATTTGTGTGTAGTAAATAGAACCCAAATAAAACAAAAAACAAAAAACATGCAGTCTAGACAGCATTATACAATAAGAATAAAGAAATTTCGATGTTATGATTTGCTTCATTTTCCTACTTAAAATTCTAGGGATTTTTATACAGATAAAAACAAGTCCATTTTGCAGTCAATTTTTAATACAAAAAAAAGAATTTGTTCAATAATTAAATAAAAGAAAATAAATATGAATTTCTTGCTTTGTGAGAATATCTTCATGCGGTGGAAAAACAAAGTCTTGTGTTGCAGTATAACAATGGCTTTATAAAAACATGCCAATCACAATCATCACAAAAAAAGGTTTGAAATTTAAAGAATAGAAGGGAATTGTTGAAAAGTATTACAAACATTTCTAGACATTGATAGCAAAGCTGCTAAAAAATCAAATGCCTGTATTTATACACTTGTGAGGCCAAGTTTCCTACAGATTCAAACCAGTGAATGACTGAAGACTGACTGATATTTTGTGTGTGGATGTTCAGTTTTATATCAAGCATTCCTGATCTCTAACCAGAAACAGAGAAACACACAAAAGTGTGAGTTCACACACACACATATGCTCACACTAACTCACACACAACACACACTCCCTGTGGCCCAAAAGCCTCTTTATGTTTTTATGGCTCTGCTCCGTCAGAGGGTCTGTTAGGGTGAACTGTTACTACTCTCCTGTGCAGTGTGTATGTGTGGGTGTGCGTGTGCGTATGTGTGTCTGCATGTGTGTGCCAGGTCAGCAGAGAAGGAGGGGCTCATCGTGTCACATCCTGCCTCTGGAAGCAATTAGAGTTCACACGCATATGCTGCACAGGCTCCAACACACACAGATACACTCAAATATGTTACACTCGCTCACAAACACACACATGAATGGGAAACCAAGAAAAAGTTTTTTCTATAATGTTGTGCATAAATATTGGCATTATTTCTTTTTATTTTCTCTCCTGCCACGCTATGTTGGCGTACACCTCCAGTTCGTAACTAAATTGCGCTTTTCTCCATCACACACACCCCAGGCTGAGCACATTGAAACACACAGAGTTGAAAATTATGAAGACTACATTCATCATAGTCTCTGACAAACAAAAATGTACACATAAACATTTTGGTTTTATATCCCAGACTGGGAGATTTATCAGCTCAATGACTGTCAGTATTTCCTTCAACAAACAAGCAAATCAACTTTAATCTGAAATCACATGACAGTATTTACAGTCTTCTCCTACTGCTGCACGCAGGCTTGAGTTTCTCATGTGGGAGAGTTTGTGAGAAAAGGCCTGTTGCAGTGTGTGTGTTTGTATGTATATTTTGTCAGGTCTACAGCTGCAGGTGCACCCACACAGTTTTGCAAATGAGTTTATTGGACTAGGTTAGTTTTCTGTACTATTTGTGATGTCAAAAATCAAGCACACATGCCCACCTCCTAAAATCCAAATTTTAATATGCACAGAGAAACTTTGAACTTTCAGCAGATGAAAGTGAAAACAGCACTTGAGTGTCAGCGCCTGCACATAGATCATCCTGCCCAGTGAAGCTCAAACACATCCAACTGAAGGAACAAGAGGAAAGGTGTAATTTACGAGT
>JAQNCA010000013.1:5177295-5190536 GCA_029783725.1 Acanthurus tractus
GCCCACCTCCTAAAATCCAAATTTTAATATGCACAGAGAAACTTTGAACTTTCAGCAGATGAAAGTGAAAACAGCACATAGATCATCCTGCCCAGTGAAGCTCAAACACATCCAACTGAAGGAACAAGAGGAAAGGTGTAATTTACGAGTGGAAGAGAAGTTTAAAGTGCATTTCAGTGCAAGAAAGGCATCATTAGAAAATATGAAAATCATACTTAAGATCAATGCAATATCCTCTGATTAACATTCAGTCATCAGAAAATACATGAAAATATGATAAGTTATCTCAGGCTCTGAAAATCTTTAACTCTGCGAGGCAGTTCTGTCTACTTATGGATTTCTGTAATAAGTTTGCTACTTGATACAATTCGGATGGTGGCGGTTTCTTTTGTTTTTTCTCTTCAATGCCAAAACTCCATGAGTGATACTTTAACGAATAAATTAAATCTCATTTGTTAGTTTATCCATCTGAATAATTCATCACTTTTAGCATCCTCTTTACCCACCATTACCTTAAATACCACTGGCATTTCAAACATCATTTTTTGATTTTGTGAAGCCTTTCTTTGAAGGGTATGCTGTGGTTTTAAAAAGTTAGGAAAACAGCAGGTGTATGTAAAAGACACACTTTAAAACTACAGGTATGGAGAAGGTTGTGTGTGCTGCTTACGGGGAGATGCTGGGATTTAGTGCTACATATGAAGTGTTGACCAATGCTGTTAACCACAGTGGGATTCTTTTGATGAGGCTGAAGTTCCTGGCCAGCATCTAAGCTTTCATTTCCTTTTGTGAGTGTAATAATAGCATGAGTGGGATAATGTCTCCTGGAACATTCTCCCCAGAGGGCCATGTGAACTTGATTGCACAATTTTCATTCTGAACTTAACTAAATTATTTTGAACCAGGATGTTAAAATTCAATCTTCTTCTTTCAGGAAAAATGTGTTTCACTGACATTGATTAAACTGATTCATAATTTAAAATGACACAGTAAAGCATCTTTCAAATTTTACTCTCCCCAAATGTCACATTTCTTCAATGATCACTCGCACATCTGTTAAAAGTATAGTGCTTCTTCATCTTCATTCATTTGAAAAATGAGCTTGGAGTTACAGTCATGATAAAATCTGAGTCAACAGACACTTTAAATTTTTGGCAAAAACAAAAAAACAAAACAAAAGCAAAACAGAGCTTAGGTTTTAAAAAATGTTGATGAGTAAATCTGTGATTTTGGATATGATATTTTCTGTATGTTTTGATAAGTGCGAAGATTTAGGTTTGAAATAACTTCTAGTGACTTAAAATCTCTCTTACATAAATAATCTCTGATCAGTGATGCCTTGAATAATTTATTACAGTGTAACTCTCACCTGCTTACCTGGTCAGTCAGAGTCACAGGAAGAGCAGCTGTTCCCAATATTTTTGCACATTCTGTGTCCATTTTCTAAAACCTGGAGCACAGAATTATCCAGCAGTGGCTCGGTCCAAAGCCATAATTTACTTTCTGCACCTCACAGAGCAGCTGTTTTTAAGCAAATGTTTTTTTATGGCAAATATAAAATATCCTGCGCATAAGAGCACTGCTGGATCTACAACAAGCCTCTAATGTTCCACATGTCATACGTGACCCGCCATAGTAAGATCATATTTATGTTCAGCAACACACTCGACGCATATGTATGTTGTTGAGTTCGGTGCACATGTTACAAGTCGTGTGCAGAGTGTGAGCTGTGTCCTGTTTTTGTGCTGAGTCATGAAGAAACACTGCAGCCAAGCTTTGATTCAAGCTGTTTGCATAGGGACTCTTGAGAAAAGCACTTGATGGATTAAACAAACGTTTGATGAGCAGAAAGACAGCTGCCGCATGTCATAGCAAGTCCATAAAGTGTAATTGATGAATGAAGTGACCACCAGTTATTAATCAATGTAAAATGTAAAAGATGCCTTATGTAACATTTCAGTATCATATACAGTGCAGCTCCTTAAAATGGGTCACATTCGTACTGTGTGCTGTATGGACAGGGTTGATGTCTAGTTTAAACAGTGTTATGGGAGTGCGACTAAAAGTTTGTTTGACTACAAGACTTTATATTTACAAAATTCTTATCTTTACAAGATATGCAACTTGGGTCACCATGAGGATTTTATTCATTAGTAGAAAATCATCACCCAAATTTGTCCATAAACATTGTCAGGTATTTGCTACCGCATTTAGTGAGTTTTAACCATTTTATGTATTCAAATGCTGTATTTTTGTTCTAATTATGATAATTTCCGTGAACCTTTTGGTGTTTTTAATGAGACCTCTCTCAGCAGAAACTCAACAGAAAAACAAATGATCCATTTGTTAAGCCTGAAACCTGAAGTGACCCTAGTGTTTCCTGTCAGCTGACTGCTGGTGGTAATTACAATAACAACTGTTCTCCCTCATAAGCAAAGGCTCAAGCGGCATTAAATTGTTGTAGTGCCACAAATGTCTTCAGGGAGAAAGCTGGTGCATGATTGGCCGTACAGAGACAGGAGACTATTGTCCCCATCCAACCACTTATAGACATTTGGTTTCATCCAGTTATTACCATACCATACCCTTTTCTTAACCGAAACAAGTAGCTCTCTAACCGTGGGATGGAGAGCCACAGCAAGAATGGTGGGTACTGGTCATGGTTGACCAGTGGAAAAATCTGGAGTTCAACTAAGTTCAATGAATAAAAAAATAAGCTGACACAAGCTTTCTGATGCTATCCTTCAAAAGGGGGGCTTGCCAGAAAAACTTTGAGGACCACTGGCCTAAACCAAGTGGTTTTAGTCAATTCTTGGGTTGTTGATCGTGGTGGCAGCACCCCCAAACACCGTCATTTGTCATTTTCATGCCAACAGGTGTCTAGGATCAGGAAATGTTCATAGGGTTGCTCCACATAGCAGTGACAAACTCATTACCCATTAACCATTTTGTCATTCCAGCAGAAGCACTTGTTGTTTTTCTCATGACTGGTTCCGGTGGGAAATCAACCCAATGAGCTGTTTGCTACACACATTCAGCTAGAGCAGCACATGTGCTGAATCCAGGTTTTTTTAGCTTATAACTCCATATCTCCTGGAATAGGTTGGACCACGCTCCTTTGATGACTAAAACTCATGACACATGAAGATACCAGATGTTCAGTGTTTGAGTTGGCGGGCTCTGGATTGTACAAACAACCGTGTAGCCCCTAATGTCCCTTGCTATATTTTACACTCTCTGCAGCTATTAAACTGTAACCTCACCATAGACCCTAAACAAGCCATTTAAAAGTGTTTGGAAGGATTTGAAAGGCCATTCTTTAGGTGTCTTTTCTTATGTCGTAGTCATGTTTTCTGATGAGGAGTCACACATTTCCTGGAAAAGAAAAGACTCTGTCCATCCAGATCTGCCTGCAACAGCTCTTTCACATTTGAGGAAAACAAATATAAAAAGAAATGAATGCACTGATCAGGTTTTTGCTGATCCCTCAAGACATGTCTGTTTCCTCTTTCTCCCCCTCCAGAGCATAGGGCCAGCAACAGAGCAGAACAGATGATGTTTTACTCAAAAACACTTGAATGGACGCACAGATTGGATCACAGATTAACATGAAGTTAAATAGCCCCTTTCCCAAGTGCTGCAATTGTTCACAGTCGTCCTCCATCATTCCCTCACAGCTGGTTCTATACTTCCTCATGTTTTTCTTTTGATTGTACTGTATGAAGTAGCTTTGTTTGGGTCGGCAAAACTCTCCTTCTTGTTGATTTTTTTATCCTCTGTACCATTCTGTCTTATTTTGTAGGTTCCCCACCAGCACCGCCTGTCTGTGGACGTGATTCCAGAGTTGAAGAATTCAAACAATTTCTGTCGGAACCCCGGAGGAATCAGCGACAGGCCCTGGTGTTACACCTCCAATCCCAACATACGCTGGGAATACTGCGTCGTGCCGCTGTGTGGGGAGACAGCCTCAGGTACTGCCCTCGACTGTCCTCCATCCCATAAGCCTTTTTTTAACCCCTTTCCAATTCTTGGCACCCAAGTCACATTGGAGACAGTTGATGTAGAGACTGTTTTCTCTTTTTTTAGTACAGATGTTCTGTTGAGCATTGTTTCAGCGGTATATGATATAGAGCAAAATATCTTAAAATCAGGGACTATCGAACATAAATACTTTTTTGATGTGTGTGAGCTTGCACATGTTGAACGATGTTGTTATCTCTGTCATCCTTTAAACTTTGGCAAGTGCTAACAACATTGTTTCGCATCATCTTCCCTCATAAAATAATTTAGGGAGATTATCAGATGATGGTTTACATCGGCACATTTTACAGCATGGCACTTACACTGACACTGTGTCTGTTAGTGACGAAGCCAGATCTACCGAGCCCTCGTCAGACTCCTCGTCTCCCTCCCACCACCACCCTGTCGTCTCCAGCTTACTCCATGTCTGTTATCGTCATCGTCCTGACCTCACTAGTGGCTGCGGTCTTCCTCACCATTACCATCCTCGCCTGCCGCAGACGGAGGAAGCAGTGGAGAAACAGGAAGAGGTGAGAGGTAGACATAAAGTTTTATTTATCTGCATCCACCTCTCTGTTTCTCACTCCCTCTCTTTCTCCACAGAGTGATGGAGACCCCGACACTGAGTGCACTCCCATCAGAACTCCTGCTGGACCGACTCCATCCAAACCCAATGTACCAGCGGGTTCCTCTGCTGCTGAACTCAAAGCTGCTGGCCCTTGAGTATCCTCGCAATAATATTCAATATGTCAGAGATATTGGAGAGGGAGCCTTTGGACGGGTTTTCCAAGCCAGGTGAGATCGGAGAAAAGAGAGAAAACAAGGAAATTGAGAATACACACAAATGACTATTTAGCCATCTATCAGATTTATCAAAAAAAGGAGAGAAAAAGGTTAGAAAACGAGAGGAGACGGGAGAGATTTAAGAGTCTTCCTCCCTAAGTAGCAGAGGGACTCTACAGAGAGTGATTTGTTTGAGGTATTACATTACTTGAACTAATACTTAATATTGCAGTGTCGTCATTATAATCACTGCCAGGGGCTAACATGATAATGTGGATATTTCTCAGTCAGAGGAAGAGAAAACGGATCAGACAAAGGATTTGGAGACAGAGAGTGAGACAGAGAGACAGACAGGGGGGGGTACAGTGGCTAAACAAGGCCACTGGTCATCCTGAGAGCTGCTGCGTCATTCACAAAGTCACAGGGAGAGCTGCTACAGTTGTCGCTTACACTCCACACTGACCTTGTTCTCAGTCAAACACAGGTGCCTCCATTTAACCTCTATCAGACTAAATACGTGACCTGGCTCATAGGGTAGCTACATTTCATAACTGTCATAAAACTACTTAAAATCCATATATTGTCATTCATAAAACAAAATAGTAATCATGTGAACACCCAAGTCTGCTAAAATATGTCTGACAGGATTTGAAATAAAACATCAACACTGGCATAAACACTGATTGTTTCCATATCTGAAGGTTTATATTGACATTATTTCCCTGTCACAAGGTTTAACAGTCTCTATAAGTTAGAACATCTATGACTGAAGAACGTCTCTAACTGCTGTTGCCAATTAAAACACCTCACACATGAATTCGGGCCAAATAAAGTGATAAGAAACAGAGATAAAGGTTCCTGTAACCTTGTGAGATTCAGCATAATTATACCTTATCTCTCCTCCTACACAAGTTTCACTGCCCTCTGACCCATGTGATGTCCCTGACCTGTAGATGGCCCATTACTAACCAAAATAAACTCACATTTTCACATTAGGAAGCTTGAAGAGTAACGGTTGGGTTGCTGAACAAAACTTTATTCAATAAATCAAATGAAATGTGTTTTTACTTGCGTTTTAAGTTAAATCTGCTGGAGTGAAAAGAGTTAGTGCCTATAATATTCTGCCCTTTAAGTGCACTCGATTTGAAGCTATTGCCAAAAAGCAATGAAGGAACAGAAATAACAACACAGCACACGCTCGTTGTTGTCCATTGTGCCATAGACTGCAGTTACAAATTCTAACCATCTGTTCTTGATGCTGCACAGACACCATAAAGAGTTGTAACACCATCAATCTAACAAGTCATATTAAAGAAGGGAGAGCCCAAAGGACCCTAAAAGACAATACCCACCACAGCTAGAGCCTGTTTACTCTGTTGCTGTCTGGAAAAAGATGGAGAAGTTTCTCTTGTCTTACCACCAGAATGCAGAGCAGCTTCTGTCCTCAGTCTGTGAGACTGTTCCATCACATTTCAACATAGATTATAGTTTCTTGTATTGTGTGCAGCAAAAAGCAACTGCAGCTTGCATTTTTTTGTACAGACTTTTTTTGTTGAATAATAACTGCTTGAATTGAATCTTCCAGGGCAGATAATTTAGATAACACAGTCAGCATAGTATCATAGCAATTGATTGCATTGTCACAGTGGCACCTGCATGTAGCTATGCAGATCTGGGAGATGTCCTTCAGGCTAGCTGTTAATCTTTTAATGAAAATTGGAATGGTGCAGTATATGGACACCCCTGAGAACCTATTATAGTTCATGCACACACAGGCTCATGCAGCATGCATAACTATACATATGTAAGCATCAGTTTAATGTATTCTATTATATCAGCAACTATTACAACCTCAGCTTAAAAACTCTAATTTATTTTTAAAACTGAAACTAAGTCTTGAACCTTTGACACATCCTGTAAAGAGTGAGATGTAACCACAATGTCCGTCCTGCCTCTCAATCTAAAAAATAAAATATGTCCTCTCAGAGATGGAAGTAGAAAACCACAAATGCACATATATAACCACTCAAATGTGCATGTGAGACCAGAAACAGTCATCATGTGCAAACACTGAGTTTTTCCTGTGGCCAGTTTTGCTCAAGAGAACAGATAAACTTTTATATAAACACACAATCAACCCATGCATTTGGTAGCATATGTTCATGAATGTATGGACACAGACACACACACGTATGGACACACAACATGCTGTACACACAGATCTAAAAAACCCAGTAAGAAAATATCTTCTCCCCTGACATTTGCGCTTCAAACTGCAGTTTCCCAACTGGTGTGTGTGTGTTTGTATGCGTGTGTTTGTCTGTTGGTGACTGAGTGTTTCCATATGTGTGTAGTTTAGTGTGTTCAAGCTATATATAAATGTACACTGAGAAACAAAATGACTTTAGTCGACTTTAGTTTGCCCCTCTAGTGATCCAACACAGGAAGTGTATGTGTATATATATGTGTGTGTGTGTGTGTGTGTTTGTGTGCGGGTGTGTGCGTGTACATTGGATGCTTGTTTCCTCGAAATGACAGACATACAGAGGGCACTACAGTAATTAAGTTGCACTGCTGTTTTAGGCTTTTTGTAAGAAGATCCAAAGGACGCATTCAAAACACTCGGTTACAGATATCATTCATATGTAATACAGTAATGTTAATGCTGGTAGCTAATTTAAGAATATTCTCTTGACAACAGTTATAATCTTTAAATTATCTCCTTTTCGGTTTTTGTTTGTGCTTGAATATGTTTTGTGTTATATGTTTGCTGCAGAGCACCAGGCCTCCTGCCGATGGAGTCTTTCACTATGGTGGCTGTGAAGATGCTGAAGGAGGAAGCCTCGGCTGATATGCAGAATGACTTCCAGAGAGAGGCAGCTTTAATGGCTCAATTTGACCATCCAAACATTGTTCGGCTCCTAGGTTAGTGTGTGTGCGTGCATGTGTATTAGATTTACGAGGAGGCTGCACTCAAAGCTGGATTTTAATTTGTATGATTGCTGGATCATTCTGTTTGTTGGAGCCATAAGAAAAGTGCAAACAAAGAAACAAACAGAAAGATAAGTCCAGTGTTCTGATTAGATCCCTAGATGCATGTATTTAGAGAGAATTTCATACATCAATGCCTGTTTAAAGGTCTTGGGGAGCACAACAATATGTATGAAAAATAGCCACAGGAAGTTGTTTGTGGCTTTAGAGCGAACTGTCAAAAAAAAAAAAAAGCCCCAAGTGATGTGACTTGAGTTGGTGTCAGCTGAAACTGAAGACTACAAGTTTAAATATGAAAAACTCTTTGAGCCTGGAGATAAATAAAGCCGAGCTTACCAGACCCCTGTAGCCTGTTTCTCATCTCTACTCAAGGCTAGTAGCTTGTAAGCTGCTAGCTGCTAACACACTCAGACCTCTGACCCGAAATCTGACATGTGAGTTACTTTATGAGAGCAGTCCTCTTAACTACGCTCTCTGTGCTGCAGGTTGTGTTTACTTGTCTTTTTAATTTGAGCAGTATTACAAATTTACAAAGTCATTTTTTTACATTTTCAATCTTCTGAATATTTTACGAAATGTTTTGTTTTGGGAGAAGCTAGGTTTAACAGTTTAAATCTAACTTTAAGCTGTTACTCTGCTTTTGCCTCACAAATATGAAGCCAAGGGCAAAGATTTTAAAGATAAAAAGACAAAAAAGTTCTCTTTTTTCAATTTATTTGATTACCTCAGAGGTCAGTACAAAAGTAACCAAAGGATATTTGTAAGACAGTGAACTAAACACGTGCAAACACAGTGGAATTGCACTTAAAAGCTTTACTTAAAAGTTTTTTGTTTTTTTTAATCAGGCTCTAGTTTCTACTCACACACTGTATTTTTCCTCAATGAAATCATTCACATCAGATCTTTTTTTTATTGCGGCACTATAAAACTGCTAGATATACAGATAGGACTACCAGTAAACAAGTGCTACTCCACAGCTAATGTTTCTTTGTTGATCCCGGTAAAACAAATGCCCTCTATTAAAGTTTATCTGTGCTAATACAACCTATCAAATCTAATACAAACAGCTTGCATCCACATATACTTCCAGGAAGACATCTAGCGATTCTTGGCACTGTCAGTGAGTAAACAGAGCCATTGGTCACTGGCTGTGCAGAAAGAAGTTTGTTTGCTTTGGTCCATTTAACGGCTCCAGTGGTTGTGAAATATTTTTCAATTCATTTAAAATATTCACCAGTGTGGGAAAAAAATTGGATTTTTCAGACGAGTATTAAACTGCAGTGTCACATGTTTTCCTGTTTAGCTCTGAGTGTCATTTATTTTCATGGGGTTCCTCTGGAGAATGATACACTAATACTGAAATCTCCAAAGCTCATGAAACCAGAGCTGATTACATTATAAAGTCAACCCTTTACTTACCCTCTGGACTAATAATACAATGCAAATCATGTGTAAAAATATATGCATCACCCTTAACATGCGTGTGTCAGAATTAGGGATGCCATATGTCTGCATGTCATCATGCTATGTGGGCTGTGCAGGACGGGGCCTCAGTGTTCTGTATTTTTAGCAGTGGAGTGAAAGATTTTGATCCAGCTTCTGACCTTCAGAGGAAGCTGCTACTGTTGAACTACAGTCCTGTTTGTGGACACCACCCTCCCCCCTACTCTTGCACCCACCCCAGGGAGCAGTAATCAGACCTTGTCCTCTGGGGAGCTGTCCCACTCTTTGACCCACAGGACATGAACTAACTGAGCATGACCTCCAAGTCTCCTCTTCTCGCCCGTACTTCCATGTGAGCATGTTGTTGATGCAGTTCTTTCGCTTGCAAAACAGTTAAAAAAATAACACCCTGATCCCAAATATGTACTTTTTAATGTTTTTTATTCTAATCTGATTTGTACTTTACCAAGGATAATAACAATCCCTGACCCTGCAAGTAGATTCAAGGTTGAGAAGGACAACTTGTTTCACAATATCTGACTGTCTCAAATTTACTGTATTTTCTATGAGTTTGTTCCTTTGTGATTTTATTGCAGTGAATCTGTTCAAACTTGAGTGCAGGACATTTTGGATATAAATGAGTGTTTGTAACATTGAAGTCCTTGTCAACATAGTCAACACTCTGCAAACTATGCCTAATCTTTCAGTGTGACAGTTTTCCTGCACTTGTGCACCGGCAGTGATAAGTTTAAGGCTTCCAGCAATGGTTTGCTAATCATGACTGCTGGCTAAGTTAAACTTTGGAGCAACCTTAAGACAGAATAGGCTAGAGCAATAAATATGGTGTCATGAACACATCACCTATGTTTGTGTAAGCACTCTTACTGCCTGAAGAGGGACACAGATGTTCTACTTGGCAGGTTTGAAATAAGCATTTCATGTTTTTGGATGGTGGCTAAATTCCATCAAATGGAAATATTCTAGACATCTTGTGCATCATCTCATGCACCTTTTTCCAGCTTGATGTATGTGGAATTTTAAGAGCCTTTATTGTGTTCTTGGGGTTTGAAGTAAGTTTAAAAGAGTTTTAAGTGATTGGGCTACTGGTGGTCAGTGAGGTTCCAAGTCATGTTTCCCACAGAAACAGAGGCAGTGAAGTGCACTAAATCAAAAATATGACTCGGTCATTATGACTCAGTGGGCTAACCTTATAAAGCTCACCAATCATGAATTGGAGAGAACACAGGCAAGGTCTGCAAGGCCTCAAGGCTAAAATTGGCCATAGAAAGAGAAACTGAGACTATTGTCAGGTACTGGTGGGGATATTTCTTTTTTTTTTTTATCAGCAGATTAGGTGATATGTTATGTTTTTTTCTTTTAGCAGAGCCATAAAGTACTCAAAATGTGGTTGTCAGTGCTGGGTTACATAAATAGGAACTCTACAACTGCTGCAGCAGGGTTGTAAGGATGATTTTAACAGTGTGTGCTCTTATTCCTCGAAGCAGCGCACTTTGCCAGAAGTATTTACAGGAATGCATAGAAAAACAAGCAGACAGACACTCTTTTATATGGGTAAAGAAGAGAAGTAGTAAATTAAATTGAACTTGGTGATGCAAACATCTACCCATGCTAGAATTTTCTGCAGTGTGCTGTTGCACCCACAAAACTTCATTCCTGTCATAAGAATTTTAAGGTGAACTGACTCCTCGTTCACACAAACATCCCTTTAGGATTTGTCAGTTTAAGTTACTGTCTAGTGAGTCTCATAGTTAACACAAAGAAAGGTTCTATGCATGTTTCTATTTCTGTTATTTCAAAGTAACATATTGACGCACTTTTTGCCAACATCAAGGATGCAAACAAGTTCAGCTGCAAAGGCTATAAAGGCCCCTGCTGCCAAATGCAAATATCATTTAGATTTTCCAGAAACCTAAATTAAGTTCCCTTAATCACATCTGAGATTCACAAGACGTGCTACCACAATCAAACCACTCCCAGATTTAGAAACTCACAGCATGTATAGCCTGAGGAGAACACATGGTTCATTTAGAAGGATTCTATGTTTACAACATAAAGCTCCCAATGTAAGACTGTACATCCATTATGCATGAGAGTCTATATGTGAGCACGTACACATCACAGATGGTTTCATCTGTGTTATGTGTCTACCCTAAGTCTTTATTTACCTTTTACAGTGAGTGAGCTCATTGAATGATATACTTGAGGCATGGCTTAATGATTTCACCAATCTGTTTACTTGGTCATGTGTTTGTGATTACTCTTTTAAATCTCTGTGGTAAGAACATGCACAGCTCGCAGGCCAGCTGTAGACTTGTATGCTGATCATGAAAACAGTAGTCTGTATGGTTTCTCTTCCAGGTGTGTGTGCAGTGGGTAAACCCATGTGTCTGATGTTTGAGTACATGGCCCACGGCGACCTCAATGAGTTCCTGCGTCGCCGATCTCCAACCCAATCAGTGCGCACCCTCAGCTGCGCCAGCCTGTCCGGTCGCAGTTTTACCTCTGAGCTGGAGGCGAGACTTCTCACCTGTGCTGAGCAGCTGTCCATTTCCAAGCAGATCGCTGCAGGGATGGCCTACCTATCAGAGCGCAAGTTCGTCCATCGTGACCTTGCTACCAGGAACTGCTTGGTTGGAGAGGAAATGGTGGTAAAGATCGCGGACTTTGGCCTCTCCAGAAATATTTACTCAGCTGATTATTACAAAGCCAATGAGAATGATGCCATTCCCATTCGCTGGATGCCCCCAGAGTCTATTTTCTATAACCGCTACACCACAGAATCAGACGTTTGGGCCTATGGTGTGGTGTTATGGGAGATATTCTCCCAAGGGATGCAGCCGTACTACGGTATGGGTCACGAGGAGGTTATTTACTATGTGAGGGACGGTCACATCCTGTCCTGTCCTGAGAACTGTCCTCTGGAGCTCTATAATCTGATGAGGCTTTGTTGGAGCACACACCCATCAGATAGACCCAGCTTCAGTAGTATACATCGGATACTGGAGCGTATGCATCAAAACACACTGAGCACGAGTGCTGACACTGAGGCTGAGGCTGAGGCTGAGGGCTAACCTGGGAACTCTCTTTGTCCCTGTGCAAAACCAAACAAAACACTGACTTGTGTAGTGATATGGTGCCTGAAAACAAACTCTGACACTCAGCTCAAGGAAATAACAAAACCAGTGATTTCCATCATTTTCCTGATCCAGTATTTAGTGTTAGAATACTCAATCTGGTTCCTTTTAATGTCAGACTTTGCATATCGCTCAAACATTCAGTACAGTCGGCCAACAGGTCTGCCTAATTTATGAAAAGTGAAAAACATGCATGATTCTTACCCTTAACTTCTGACTCTTTGAAGACTTAAAGTCAATAACCATGCAGATAAGTCCTCAGTCATTTTAGATACACATGCACTCAAATATTATGCTTCATTCATTGCATGTGGGATTGTTGAATTTATTTTATGATTCTTCATTTCAGCTGCCAAATAGTTAGTTAATGGTCTGACTGCTAAAAACTTCGATAAGGAAGAGACAGGGACATGACAGTTTGCTTTATAGTAATTAAATTAAAAAACACCTTTGCTGTCACCTTTAATTCCACAGTGGCACACAATCACTTTAAGCAATTGCTGTTGACTGTTTTTATACTTAAGTTGCTATTCCATTTTTGGGCATTCTTGTTAACTTTTTTCTTTTTTTCATCACGTTGATTTTTCTTGTGTGTTAATGTTGCTTTTTGACAGTGTTTGAGACACAGAGATTGGCATTACACATAAATTACTCTCTGTTAGTAAAATTTCTTTTATTTTTTTATTACTGAATTCATCTTTATTATTCATTAAGCCACTCACTGAATCTCACATGCACACACACACACACACACACACACACACACACACACACACACACACACACACTAGCTAAATAGGATTTTTTGTAGAAACACAAAACACACTATATTCAAACACCAGACAGAAA
>JAQNCA010000013.1:5190636-5202496 GCA_029783725.1 Acanthurus tractus
CACACACACACACACACACACACACACACACACACACACACACACACACACACACACTAGCTACATAGGATTTTTTGTAGAAAGTCAAACCTCACTATATTCAATCACCTGCCTTAAAATAGACTCATTTGCATGTGAAAAATAGCCATAATGTCCTAGATGTTCAAAAATATCTTCATTTTGAAAGAGGAAATGATGAATTAGTCCTCACTAAAATAGAAACTCTCTTGCAGATCACAGTCTGCTCTCTGGTCTCATTTCAGCTGAGTTAAATTGAAGCATGACTGAACAAAGTTATTATTACAGTTTCAGCATCTCATGTGCCATCGGTCCTCTTTGTCACGTGAAGTACTGAAAGCAGTTTTTTGTGTTCCTTGGTTTTTTAAAATTTAATTAAGAAGTTAATATAAAATGACACTTACTTTTCAGATTAATGACATATTTGTTTTCTTTTAATGTAGTGTGACATTACATATCTGGCATTTGCTATTTGTTATAATGATGATGATGAAATTTTCTTTCCTTTAAAGATGGTATTTATTTGTATCACTTGCAGATAACTGTAATAATTAAACACACTTTTATTTGAGATCTAGATAATACTATATGATAGTTTTTAATTGCATTAATGTGCACATGTATCCCCTATGCTGAAAGTAGATGTGTGAAATCAAGAATATTGACAATATATCAAGGAAATGTGTTAAATCATCTTGGGTGAAGTTTTGACTGAGACTCCTCTGTGCAACTAGTGAAAACAAACGGCTGGATACAGATGATATAATTCAGTTAGTATAATTGAATTGCCAACCAGCCACAAATGGCTTTTCGGCTCCCATTATACCACTGATAGGGATGAAGATAATGCTTCCCATTGTGCATTCAGCTATGAATCGTCATCTATTATGGAATAGCAGAAAGCTCACAGATTGTCCAACAGGGAAAGTTCTCATTCTTGAATTTTTTTAGTTAACTTACTTGGTAGTTCAACTTTTTAAATTTTTATATTATAATATATATTTCTTGTGCACAGGTGTAACTTTTTAATGTCAGCAAACTACAAAATTATTAAAAACCATGAAACAAACATGCGTGAATCATTTGAGATATTGTAATTTCTCTGGAACAAAGCACAAGAATGCACATCAAACAAACTTTACATGGTGCCAACATGGCCCCTGTCATGCTTGACACAAATGATTTGCTGCAAATAAGTGGGAGGCAATGGCTCTATTGGCAGCTGTTTCCTGGTGTGGCTTTATGGTTAGCGTGTGGAAAAGCTGTAAAATACAACCGCATCCACAGACATCCCACCAGCAAATAGTGCATGCCCTAAAACCTCCTTAGTATTATTTAAGGACCAGTTTTTCATCAAACAGCTTGCATGAATGGAGAGAAATGCTGACATTAAGAATCACTGCAGATGATGAAGAATTAATTATTAGAATTTAATGAGTTTTTAATGGAAAGTTTTGTCTATTACATGTGGGACGGAATGAAGGAAAAGACAAACAATACTGTTTTTTTTTCTGACCCTGAACTTGCTCCCTGCTTTAAGCTCCTCTTTCATTCTGTTTATTTAATCAAGAGCCTCCCCTTATGCATGTCCCCTTTGCAGCCCCCTACTCCATTCACAGGACAAAGTGCACCAAGTACTTTACCATGTGGATGCTGCAGTGTTGTTTCCCACCACTAGAGGGATCAGAGGGGTGAACAGAAGCAGAAAAAACTGGTTTATGTTACAGTGCTATCTGCAAGATTTTTACAGTGAATTTCTGTGAATATTAGCTATGTAATGTTGTCCTTGCATGCAAATGTTCCATTTATTTGTGTGGGTTTGTATATGTGTGAATATGTCTGAATTTGCTTCCCTTTGTGTGTGTCATCTACTTGTGTGAGTATGAGTGTGTGTATGTGTGTTTTGGGGATGCCCAATGTAAACTGTTTGAAGTAGGCAACATGGAGTTTGGCCTGGACTGGTCATCCCTCTTCTGCTCCATCTAAACATTGGATCAAACTGTCTCACTCCCCCATTTCCTCCTGTGTTCATACCTCTCCTCACAGCTCATTTTGCAGTCTGCACCATATTTATTCTTGTTTCACTTGTTCCTCTCTTTTTCTGTTATATCCTCATTGTCCTCTGTATTTCTGTTTATCTTTATTTTGTGGCCTAGGACTGGATATTTTGCGACTGACGTCACATATTTCATTTCCCTTATTTTGCGAAGAGGATGGAACAGATCAACTTCAAAAGTATTATCTTTACATGCTAAAAACATCTCTGCATCAGGCTTAACAGTGAGAAGTACCGCGAAAGAATGGTTTGGATCCAGAACTATAAGCCAGAGATCAAAGCCTTTTTGACTGAAGTAAACTAATATGACACTTACCATTAGAAACAGCTAATTTGTCTCGGTTGATGAAGTGAGTGCATCATTAACAGGTCACTTCTGAAGACGTTAAACAGAAAGAGAGAGTGTCTGCCCAAGAGTATAGCAAAGCTTCACCATAAAAACTAGTAGACAGATGTTGTGGTGGCCTTCTTGTTGAAGATGTATGAACTGGCCTGCTAGTTCCTTTTGTTTTTGAACCCTCTGAAAGGCTTGTCAGTGAATGCGCTTGAGCAGCTATCAGTTGGGGGGGTGGGGCTTGGAGATGCTGGGATTGGGGATTTAGGTGCAATTTGTTCTGAAAACTGCGGTGTAAGAGTGAATTGCACTCCCAAACTATAGGGGGGGGCATGTGTAAAAAAAGAAAAATCAAATTCTTTCAAAATGGTGCTTTAACATGCATGATGTGTTTCATAGCAATACAAAAAAGTTTATCCCGTGGATACTCTGAACTATGGAGGTTAATGATATGTCCATGCAGCAAGTGCAGCAATAAGTGTAAACCTGCAGATTGCTTTTGCTTGTTGCAGTAGTTAATTCTGTTGGTGGTGCATTCAATGGGTAACCCAGAAAAGGCAATGCTTTTATAGACAGCTGGATTGATTAAAATAGAAGTGTATCTGTTGCGTCAGATTTGTGCAAAAACAGACATTTTGCAGACAAATGTTTGGTTTTTTCCCCAAATGTCCTCTGCTGACTCCTCCGTTTGTTTATCCTTTCCAATCTTTTATGTCTTGTTCTGCGATTCACTCCACCCCTTCTCTTTTCATTGCCTCCTCTACTTTTTTTTTTTACCATCATCCCATATCCTTTCTCTCCTCCCTTTCCATCACCACTGTTTCCTTTCTTATCTAAGGTTGCAGTCAGTTCCTTCTCTCCGTCTTTATTTGCTCTTTCTTTGAAATGTTTGACTTAAAGTGTATCACAGAGCCAGCTGCAGATACAGGGAAGTAACACTAATTCAGTGATTTAGCAGATTGTCCCTTCTCCAAACAAAAGGTTTATCTAAATGGATTTTCCAAACTTCCTTCCAACTTGCAACAGCAAATCTCAATGTTAGAGGATCAAAGATTTATTTTGCCATGAAAAACTTCCTGTTTTATCATAAAATTCTCCTCTAGTATATTAAATCTTTGCAGCACAAAAAAAAATGAAAATGATTCAGGGCAAGCTGGATGTTTTTCTTGTGTTGAATTTTTCTGAATGTTTCAACAGAAGTCCTGCGATTCCTGGATGTTTTGGCATGTTAGCAGTTTCCCTCTCAATATCTTTTCATGCAGCCTAGATTTTGTTGGCAACTGCAATGCTGATTCTGTGCATTCAGAGAGGCAATGGGACACACTGACCGAGGAGACAGATTTGTCAATCAGCAAATCATGCTGGGAACTACGGAAAGTGTCTGTATTGACATTGTGACGAAGATGTGACACCCCCCTCACTCAGTGACAGCCCAAAGGAACTTCCTGTGTGGCCTCACTAGCTCTGATTGGCTCATTCAGGGAGCAACAGGAAGTAAAGGGACATATATCAGTCAACTAGAGGCAAGCACTCTTAGCTGTGGAACAATAAACATAGCAGTAAGTTTCACACTCACACACACACACATACACCACACAAACACACACACGCACACACATACACCACACAAACACACACACGCACACACACACACACACACACACACACACACACACAAACACTCATATAACATTCTTTCCAATAAAAACATTTGGCTGCCGGTGTTAGGACTGCTGCTTAAGTCATGTCACACACAACACAAAGTTGCCTTGACACTCTCAGTATTTAACATACACACACACACCACAAATGTACAGTGCAGTCCTTCATTAAGGGTCTGTTTTGTGTCACAGTCCACATTCTGCAATTTAAGGCCATTAACTTCAAACTCCAGGTTTTATATATATGTATAGTTATTATGTATAACTAAGTTATATGCCTAAAGTTGTTTTTTTTTTGCATCCAAGTGCAATTCTGCACCAGTACATATCAAATTTGATCTTTTCTTACAAAAACATTATCAGCTCAAACAATGGGCTATTTTTGGTTATTTATTCATTACAATAAAGCAGCCTAATCTAATGACTGAGCTCTTTGTCTTGTGCCAATAAATGTGCATTCCTCCACAACAAATTATCTTTGCAAAGGGAATAGTGGTAAAATATTTTTTTTGCTGAGTCCAAGGGATATCATTACCTCTCAGCCTTGTGACTATACCAGCAATCACCAGGCCATAACATGTGCTGAATGCCTTGGCTGCCAGTCCACAAGAAAAGGATACAGACCTTACCTGAAATTTTCCACCTAGCTAGCTAGCTTTCCACCTTCCGCTTTCCGGCTAGCTTTCCGCCCTCTTTTCACTTGTTCTCTGCAGTGGTGCACTCTTGTCTGCAGGTGGGGCCAGGCCTGCTCTGTTGTTTTTTTCCTAGGTCAACAATCATGCAGTGAACTCAGTTGGTTTTAGTTCATGAAGGTTCATCAACTCCTAAAGGGGATATATCTGGAAACATCTGGCTCTTGTCTTTGGCTGCTACATGCTGCAAATTCACTAGCTAGTTTTTAAGTTTGTTTAGACTTGGATGGGTGTTGCTCTTTCACTGCAGACTAAGCTCAGACAGGTTTTGATGAGAGTAATGAGCGTGAGCCAAAACAGTAAAGCTGTAGACTGTTTAACCAAAACAATCCATCAAAAGATCTTAAATGGCTTTATTGAGCTCAAGGGAACTGCGGAGTCAGCTAATTATTTCTGTGTGGATACATTACAGTGAATGACAACTTTCATATTACACATAGTCTTTGGTCAGTTTAAAAATTTCCAATATAGAAGACCTCAACATTTTGCAATGCTAAAATCACTACAATCAAGTTTCTCATTTGATTTTAACTAAAATATATCAATTTTTTCTGTTTGCTGTTTACACGATCCCTTCCCCTGAACCATAACTCAGCATCCTTGTAATTTCAAAAAAAAAGAGAAAAACATCCCTTAATGTACTCCAGAATATAGTCAAATGATTTCCATGCAATGATGCGCCATGTAACAAATCTTAAAATTATTAACACAATTGTTTTTCAAGATTCAACATGACATAGCCCCCGAGCCACTGAGGGTGGTCTTCATTCCTGTTCAGCTGACAGAAATTCAGTGTAAACTTCTGTTCTCTGGCAACTGCAAACCAGACAAAACACCTCCATACAAACACATAAGTGTTCTGAACTAATTTATGGAGTATTTTCGCGTCTCTAAATCTGCACAACCACAAACCACACTCCCAACCTCTTACATCAGTAAACACATAACACACACACACTTCTACTTACAGTGAAGCCTGTCTAAAATCTATGAACAGCATCAAGGTCTATAGATTATTAAGTCTAACCATAAAAAACAAAATAACTGGCTGTCATCAAGGATACATTGCAGTCTGTGACCGTCTGTGACTTTGTGTATTCCCCTGTTTTGCCTTTTACTAACTCTGCGGATGTCATAGCCATGAAAAACACTGCTTGATGACAGAAAGGAGAAGTCAGTAAGTAGTTAAGACCCATATACACACTGTACTAGTGTAAATACAATGAAATAAAAAAATATATTTTTGCTTTATTTCCTCAGAAAAAATTAAAACACACATCAACTCAATAATTCAGACTTTTCTCATATTTTTTTTTATTGTTGCTGGGATATCAGCACTAAGACTGTGGGTGGGCATTCATTGATATTGGCCAGTACAGTATAGATAGTATGGAGAACACATTAATGCATGTGTCACAGTTATATTCTACAAACTACTGGATTGTTGAATTTGAGGCTTTGTGAAAAAAAAAAAATCCCAAAACATTTTTTAAGTACTTTCAAAGAACAAATAGTTTCAGAACTACAGTTAGGACAATCGCTCCTAATTATGTACATACTGTCTTTCCATGCAAACCCTTCTGGGGGACAGTTTTTGTATGAAAACTCTGACATCTCTAAAGTGTAACACACACTGACTGTTCACTTGACACTCATAGCAAACACTGGACATGCTATTAAGACTACATAAACAGTTTTTATGGCACAATAGCTGGGATGAGCTCATCTGAGGAGCTGATATGATAAAACTGTTGCTTTTCGGGAAAGTTCATGCACGTTAATGCTGGGAAAAGGGACAGTGGTGTTTCCTGTCATCCATAATAGAGGGCTGACTTGTGTTGAAACCGATGGAGTGTGGACGTACATAGCAAGCAAACAGGGCCAGTGTTTGATATCCATCATATGCAGCCAGCGTGTGTTGCCCTTAAGAATATACACATATAATGTTTTAAATAGATTATATTTAAATCTTAATTAGTTTTCCCACATAAAAAGATTGAACTTCTTTTGACCGAAAAAAAGGCAACACTTATATTTTGGTCGAATCATACAATATCATACTGTTTTACGAGTTTGAGCTATTTTAACATTTATCATGCTGTCATGTGGAAACTTACTACTAAAACAAAATACAACTCTAATACTGACATTAATGTTGGGCTGTACTGAATATTCTGAAGCCTTATTTGTATCCTGTCATTCAAACTCAGAATCATTGTTTGATCGCCTTTTGAGGGGCTTTGCAGATGGACAGATGCTGGCAGCTAATGAGAGATGGGGAGCACTGGAGGAGGGAGTCGAGGGCAGATCAGACCTATTAACAGGTGGAAGGAGAGCGCAGAATTTAGTTTTTGAACCTTTAGGATTAAAAAATAGATTTACTATCACTCTGTATTTTACTTAATGGACGTATAGAGAGGTCAAGGGATGGACTTACAGGGTTGGAAATGGATGGAAATAACTGAAAGAACCAAAGTTTGGGGAGTGCTGAGTTCTTAATTGAAAACAAAGCAAAAAATGACACTTAGTACAGCCCAACATTTATCTTTTTTTTACTTAAAGGCAATTGCAAACAACTGAGTTAAGACACACACTTAAAGAGTAGGTTAAAACTTCCTGAAATCTTTTTACTGTGACATCACTGTTGAGTGTCGTCTGACCATACCCAGCATCACTGGTGTTGTTGCATATGGTCAGAGGTGAAAAAGGCATCAAACTTTTAACCAGAGAGGGCGGTAAAACACTGATTATCAGCGGTGGTGTTAAGTTAAAATTTCAGGAGGAATGAAAGGCACTGCACACATGGATATCTAGATGTGGGTCACAAACAAGTTAATAAATGTAGTAGTGTCTATAGGAAATTCATTAATTAGGACCACAATAAAAAAAAGAGCTCATGACATGAAAAACAATTAACAATAATCCTACAGTACATTTAGACAGAGTATAACACAGTTAAATTTACAAACACAAAAACACTTTCCCTTTGGTGATTAACTTTGAATAATACATTTTATATACATACATACTGTACACATATACTTACAATGGTGTACAAAGAGTGACACACTGGTAAGCAATGACAAACAAAGACGTAAGTTTAGCTGGTTTGCTATATAACCTGAATTAATACTTTGTTAGGAAAAAAGGTTACAGTGAATGTTGAATATTGGGTCTGAAGCCATAGACTAACAATTTTTTGGTTGGCTGCTGCTAACTGAAGTTGGACAGACTTAAAAGTAGAACTTAAGAAATTAAGTTAAATCGACTGAGAAAAAATAAAGGCTTTTCAGTTGAAAGGCACAATCAGGAGATTAAAGCGTCAGAAACAATGAGGAAAAAATCTAGATTGAATCTAGAACACAATAAGAAATCCACGCCCTGCTCCCAAGAACTAGGGGACAACATTAGGGGCAACTCCGACTTGGAGAAAATACCAACTGACTTCATTTTAGCACTGCAGCTTAAATCCCTGACAAACATCTCACTTCCTGGAAAACATGTGACTGTGTTTTTGGCTGTGACTCCCAATTTTCTGTCAGCTGTGAGGAGCTTTGTCTATGTGTTTTGGCCCATGAGTGTTTTGATTAAAGTCAGGACAGAAAGTTCAGCTGGCAGTTTTTAACATTGCACGTCATAGCATCACCATGCTGGCTTTCAGCTGGCCTAGAATCTCAAGTTAATAGCAGAAGTCGGGAAGTGTTCACCATTTAACACTGCATTGGCTTAAAACTGCTTTATCTCTGGTGGTCACTTCTTAAAAACCCACCGAAGGCCAACTTTTGAGTATTATCATAAGATTAAATTGTAATGCATCTTTGATGTCAGTACATCAAAAGGCTGATCACCAAAAAGTCTTAGTTTTGTGAGATGGTAAACATTTCAGAAAGCTGTTTTGGTTAAAACCAACATTGACATAACGCCACTACGAAGTCTGTGCCACGTTTCAAGTGAGACAAGTGCAGAGTTCAAATGGTGATATGTGCTGGCTCAATTTACTTGGAATCTATAAACACATAATGAGGGAGCGTCACTCAGTTTAAGACTTTTGAAGTCAGGTATCACAACCCTTGTCTAACTCGATTAGGGAGTCCACATCCAACAATCCAATGTTGCTGTGTCTCAATGATGGTCCTCAATAAAGTGAAATAAAAAACAACTTTTCGTTTGTCGGACTCACAGAAAAACTGTTTATCCGTAGATGGCTACCAGTACTTTGGAGATGAGTTTACATGCAACAGTGCAAATGACAAAAAAAAGCTCCACGGGCAATGAAAAGAAGGAAGAACCATATATATTAAACCTATTAAGAGAGATGCCAAAAAAAGGGGACAAGAGAAGAAGAAATGGGGTATATGCATAGGCAAAACACTTCAGCTATCATCATATCTCCCATCATCTCATGTGGTGACATAAACAAAACATAATATTAAATGGATGGATATCTGCATTACTTCATATCAAAGCTAACACTGTCAAAGTGAAGAACGTGTATATTATTCAGCCACTGCAAAAAATTGGATTTTTTGTTCTTTCCTAAGTGTTCGTTAAAGCTACACTAAATTCAGAATTGGTTCAGATCTTCACATTTAATGCAGCAAAATCAAGAGTTTCATCTATGAAACACTTTTTTATGACCAAATACCTGCATTTTTTTAACATCCCCATCAACTTCAGCTGTATTTTGATTGCAAACTAGCAAATATAAGCATGCTAACAAGCTAAACTGAAATGGTGAGAGTGGTAAAAACAACTTACTTTACATCAACATGTAAGCAGATTTGTCAAGAGCACGTCAGCTTGCTAATGTTAAGAGTTTAGCTCAAAGCACATTGCGCCTCACAAAGCCACTCATGTTGCTGTAGACTCTTAGACTTCTTGATAGTTTGCTTTATAACGAAATGGCCCAAGTTTAAGATGTGCTTTATAGTTTTTCTTTTGACTTTAACTACTGTGTCGGTTTATCTGTCACTAGTTGCTAGCCAAAATAGCAGGCTTGCAGTCAAAACCATTAAACTATCAGCACACTTTCTGCATAATTTTTTGGCAAAGTGTAGTTTTCAAACCATCAGTTCAGGTAGGCATTTATAACATTCATTTCATCTTCATGTTCTTGCTGTTCTTTCTTTCAGAGTTTAAATTTGTATAATTTACAGTAAGTTTGGGGTTCAGAGATCCTTTTTGCACCACCAGAGGGCAACTGATCATGAACACTAGTTTTACTTTCACTCTTCTACCTCTCTTCCTAAGTCAAGGACACAGGAACATTTGATAAATCCATGAGAGACAGACAACTCAGCACATTTCATGTCATGATCTGAGGCCTGTTAACGCTCACAAGATATGACCTTCACCTCGTCTCCACATAACACTGTGGCACAGAGGCTGCTCCAAAGCTGCAAACATCCTCCTCCCCTTTTTTTTGTAAGATCCTTGGAACAACTTGTCTCTAATTCCTTTGAGGGATGCAACTCCGGATTTCTGCAGACCCTGGAACCTTTGCTTATTTGAATTGGATGAAAGCAAGAACATTTTGGGATGCTTTGACAAAAGTTTTTTTTCAGTGGGAGAAGAGGATCAGCAGAGTCATGAGTCCCCACAGTAATTTCATTGTTACGTTGTTAAAAGTTGAATGATGACTCCATTGTAGAAATAAATACTGGCTCTGGTTACTTAAACAATAATGGTTTGACTTTTGTAGTATTTCTTGGTAATTTACTAAACATGTCAAACACGTCAGCATTCATAAAGCTATTTATTTCATAAACATTAGCAGGTTGTCCAGTAAGTGTTTCCCTATGAAGCCTTTATTTTGATAAAGTTAGAACCCTGGAAATAGATCCAAGTAAAATCAAGAACATTAAGAAAAGCCTTCAGTTAGGCTACCTGTGATGAGTACAAACAAGTCTCTCTTTCCTTCCAAATGAAATAAAAAGAATAGTGTTTTCTATCTGGGCTCAGACTCAAAATGTTGCAACTTATAGGACGTTGCAACAGAATGTATCTGTGTGAAATCTGTATATCCAACATAACGAGACCTTTCTTCAGAATGAGGAAAAAGTCTGAAACCCCTGACTAGGGAATACAAAGTTTAGAGAAGACTGAAAAAAAAGATGATGGGTTATACTGGCATTTCCTTCATTTCACAGATTACTTTTAAATAGTTCATATCAATGTTGTCCATGGCAACATATGCATAACCAACAAAAAACTAATGAACAACAAAAAAAGAAAATACTAAGAGCCCATCGGAGTCCTTGTAGATTAGACTTCTCCTCTGTTCTTCCTCCACACAGCGATTAAGTCTCGTCGTCATTCTTCAAAGTTATGATTCTCCTCTACATTGTGATCTCATCCTGCTCTTTATCAACGCTACCTTCCTAATTTTCACTCTCAATTTTCACTACTGTCTTTAGTCTTGAGTTCAATCATGTCCACAGTCCCTCAGTCCCTCTTGACTTTCCCATGCTGCCGTTTACCTTCTTTTAGTCAGTCTCTCTAAATAAGATTAACCCGCTTAGGCAGTTAGATTAATCTCCATGATCTCCAGCCTTTTTTTACACCACTGAATGTTCGTTGTGGTGGTGGTGGTGATGGTGCATACCCCCACTTAGAACTGTGTGGTTGATGGATGACGCAGATCGGTCAGATCCCTCCGCCGCTGTCCCATTGACGTTCTCCTGCCGCTGACAGCACAGGATCTGCCTGAAGGTGGCGCTCATCTCCTTGTCGCGGTAGGAATAGATGATGGGGTTCATAGCTGAGTTGAACTCGGCGAGGAGCAGGAAGAACTTTTCATAGGCGAGGACGTTGCAGCTGGCGCAGAAGACGTCAAGAAGGAGGATGACCAGGCCGGGAGTCCAGCAGATGATGAACGCACCTGAAGAGACACAAGGTGGGAAAAAACAAATTTCAAAGTGGTCCTGAGAAAATGATGAACGGATTTTTGAAATATCTTTTTAAAAAAAGCTTTGATGAATTCTTATGTTTCTTATAATACAAACTATTATAGATATAAAAACATAGAGCAACATATGAACGAAAATGTTTATTTTTAACTGGGGGGGGGGGCAGCTTTGAAAAATGCACCGAGACATAA
>JAQNCA010000013.1:5208021-5218980 GCA_029783725.1 Acanthurus tractus
GTGAACTTCAGCTTTACATAAATATGAGCTTAAATAGGTTAAAGGATCATGTAGCTTGTAATAGTTTCGGAAAGCACAGACCAACAATGTTTGCTGTGTCCTGGTGTGTCACATCAGAAAAACCCTTCTAGAGGCTTTTGTTAAACCAAACAACAATTTCAGTTCCCAACACCAAATGTTTTTGTATAGTCTGAACCTGGCAAGTACATACAGTATTTAGAGTTAGGGAAACGTCTTAGTCATGGTTTGAGACTTCATTGTTGACTGTTGTTATAGGAGATGGGATGTGAACTGGGGTCTCCCGTTACCAAGTGAGCCCAATCATCCTCCCTGAGAGG
Organism: Acanthurus tractus; assembly: GCA_029783725.1. Lineage (NCBI taxonomy): Eukaryota > Metazoa > Chordata > Actinopteri > Acanthuriformes > Acanthuridae > Acanthurus > Acanthurus tractus. The sequence continues at coordinate 5,208,360 of JAQNCA010000013.1, forward strand.
TTTTGCACTGCTATGATAGAGTCATGCTCTTTCCGCCTTTTGGGTTTGAGAGAAAACAGTCATGATTTGCAAGATCACAAGAGGTCACTTCCCAGGAAAATGCTAACACAGGTTGTTTTAAGTATTTGAATAAATGACTGAGTCAGAGTCTTTCGGTTTGCAATTGCAGTGTTACATGAAGCCAATGCAAGGTTCACACAATAAGCATCTGTATTTTTCTTGCCTTGGTGTCCTGAAGTTAGGATAAATCTGACATAAACATGTCGACAGTATCAAGTAAAAAACCATTTTTGCAAACACTTCTGTACTCTGAGCCTCAATAATACGTGCAACACCACACCTTCCACCACTGTTATGTTTACATGTAGTTCATTATAAAGCTTCATATTATGGCATCTGGGATTTTTATGCCTAACTCATATTTCTCAGATGTCTTTGTGTCGGTTTAGATTTCTACAAATGTGTGATTCTCTGAGGCTCTTTAGTCTGAAAGAAACACTCAATATTAAATTAAAGCTCTTATCCCTCTGTTTGACTTACTCCATTTTTCCCATTACTCTCTCTATCTTCATCTTTCTCTCTATCTAACCTTCACAGTTCTATATTTTTGTTACATCTTGACAGTTACTCTAAGCCTCTAATTATTTTATCTCTTTTTCTACATAACTCATCTCTTTGATCTATGTCTCGTTGTGGTCATCCCTTCATGTCTACTGTCCCTCATCCTTCTCTTCTGAAATCTCTCAGTCTGTTCCTCCCTTTTTAGCATTTTTCCAAATCATCTGTGATTATGGCCTTTGTCCCACTGAAATAAGTCAACCATCCTGGTGGCTTTATTTAATCATTTTATCTGCAGAGGGATTTCTTTTTCCTCTGCCCTCATTCTCATACCAGTGCCCCTGCACACAAACCTACAAGATTAGACAAGAGTTTACATTCAGTAGCTGAGTGTTTGCAGTGATTGATAAAAAGGCCCTTGGTGTACACAGTGATGGAGTCTGGTGATGGTGTCATGGTGATCTAATGGTAAACTGTATGTACAGTGAGGTCCTTAGAATAGCAATAATAGAGGTCTTCTACTCTGTTTTCGCACAAACAGTGTAATGTATCACAGACTTGCTCACAAGCTTAAATGACTCACTCAGTTCCAGGTGCTGAGATTACTGTTTTTTAAAAGCTTACTCCTTTCTTTTTCTTACTGTTTTGGAATAATAAGTCAAACTCTGACAGTAAATGTAATGTACTCTGGTACTGTAATGCTCTGTTTTGGTTTACATCAAAGGCAGATTGTTAGCCACAGCGATGCCACTCACCACCAAAATCTATATCCAATTATCCAAAATTGCATCTTATTTAAGTGGCTGTTTGGTCCTTTAACTTTTTAAAACGATACCAGTCTGAGCCTGTCTTACATCTGTGTTGCTGTCAAAGTTGTCTGTATATGTTTGCATTCTGCAAGCCAGTTCTGTTACTGTACTTTAGGCTATGAATGCAGATGCTTTCTAATTAGAATCAGCTTTGTTTTTATATCCCAGGATGCACTGGAAACAGTCCCCCAGTCATTTACAGCCAAACAAGTAAACATGCACATTGAAAGTCAAATCAGTGCTGGACAACTGGCCAATGTCAACTGAGATGTTTGGAAGATAAAAAATTTGAGTCCAGTTGCCTTCGATTTATTTGCCCAGAATAACTATGACCTGGATGAATGAGAACATTCACAGATCAGATAAAAAATGGCAGATCATTCATGACCAAGATTGATTTGATAGTTGAGCAATATCTTCTGTCCCAAACACAGAACCAACTACAAAGACACTGTAACAAGATATTAAATTAGAAACTGTCAGTGACATCATATGCAACATTTTTACAACTAAGACTATATCTATCTATATATCTATATCTATATATCTACATGTCTGTTTCCTGTTTCACATGAGTGAATATATTTGACGATTCAGATTCTTATTTTGAAGGCTAAAATTGATGTCACACCAGTTAAATTGGTAAATTTATCTGTAGACATGCTTGTCGTTCTTTGACCATTTGAAAAAAGTCAGTGATGCAAATTTTAACCGCATGACAAACATTATTGTGAAAAGATTATATTATTTTTGTGGTTGTTTTATTATTTCAAATAAAAAAAGGGTAAAAAGAAAGAACCCTCTCTAAGAAAACTATACATCCTGCAACAACAGCACACTAACACTCACTCACACACACACAACAAATTCCTTTCCCCACAGGCAGAGTTGATCCTTGTAATACTCTATTATACCGTTAGCCGTTAATGCAGGTTACAAATCCAGACTTACTGGAAAAGCCAAATGAATAAGTAAAACATGTTTAGGTGCAAGACCCTGAAAACATTTAATGTCACTGGAGATGTTCAGGCAGAGTTTACAGTTTGTCAGGAATTAACAACTGACTCTGCCGAAACAGGAGTCATAGGCACAGATGCTGCTGCTTTGAGTGATTAGAAAAGCTGCGCTGTGAACAGTAATTTCTTGCATTAGACACTTTGCACACACACACACACACACACACACACACACACACACACACATGCTCAAGCACAAAGAAACAGGTGACATTTTGAGCTGCTTACCATTCATGTTTCAATGCTGACAGTGAATTAGTTTGCTCTGATTGGCTCTGCTCTCAGTCACATGCACACAGACTAAAAGATCAGTCAGTTCCTGGGTTGAACATTGATTGGTTATACATTGTGACTTCCATACAAATGTAAGTCAGTAATATGCCATCTGTGTGCATGTGTTTGGGCGATGGTATGTCTTGGCGCTCCACACTGTCTGACGATGCTACCACATACAGCACCATGGGCTTTAAGATAATCAAATCATTCACAGAAGAGCCCTACATGAGCCAACACCGGACACACACACACACACACACACACACACACACACACACACATATACACTGAACAAATGTCTTGGCCAACTTGACAGTGCTGTTGACTAATTGAAGAGCAATGAGGAGAATTTCTGTTGGTGTCATTCAAACTTTTTTTCAGCAAAGAAGCAACAGTGGCCAAATGGATTAGCAAGACTGTCTATATCCAGTAGTTGTGGCAGTTGTTAGCAAGCAGAAACATACTCATGCGGCAACCTTTACTCAAAATCAAGAAGAACTTAAAAATAAAACTCACACTAATGGCCCTGTTTTAATGATCTATGACACATGGTCAAAGGTGCATGGTGCAAGTGCTTTAAGGGCGAGTTCTGCTTCATTTTGCTAGCTTAACTGTAGATATTCTGGGTGCAAAGTAAGGCACCCAGCACAAAGGGGTTGTCTTTAAACACACAATTATTCATAGGTGTGTTTTGGATGTGACTTTAATTAAACCAATCAGAGTGCAATATACCATTCCTTTAACCTGGCCTGTTGCAGTATTGGTGTCATAAATAGCTACTGTTTTTTTGTTTGTTTTATTGTAGCCTTTCCTGGTGTATCACCATACATTGCAGTTGTGGGACATCACTGGTGTTAACATCCACTGTGTCACCTGCACGCTCATCTATGTTGATGTGCATGCACAGGAGCACACAAAACAGGGGTCCCATTTGTTCATCCATTTCTCCATAGTGCTTCTAGTAGTCAAAAAGGAAGGACTTAATATATCTGTTTGTATGTGTGTGTTCAAATGCTCTGTGTTTTGCTGTCTCTATTGTCCTTGGAAAAAAAAAAAAACAGGTAGGGGCCAGATTCTGGTTTTGCTTTCCCATCATTTGACTAAGTACATTGAGTTATGTGAACGGAACCAACCTCATGTCCCACTGTTCTTAATATAAAGCCAGAGGGTTTTTTTGGAAGTGTGAGAGAATATATGTGTGTGCATGTGGTGTGTCTGTGCTTATGCATGTGCGCAAGTGTGTGTGACCAACTTTGTCTTTTTTTTTCCAATCTCATCCTGTTCTTCCAAGAAGCAATCACCCATGGCCAGTTTTTACAGCATTCTGAGAGGGACAAGTGGAGAGGACGGTAGGCAGCAGGGGAGCAGTCATTATCATCTGGTAAGCAGATGGGAGAAGCTGGACTGGGAATTACTGTGGTTCTGTAGGGTTTACTTTCTTGTCCGTTCCTCATAATCATCCTCTCATAAGTCAAACACAATCTAAACCCAGAACTTGATGGCAACTTTGACCCCACTGTAGAGTAAATAAATTATAACCTTTTCCGCTTTGCTCTGGTCAGTGTAAGTTGAAAAGGGATTTCTCTTTAATGAAACAAGAAATAAGCGTCTGACAGATTGTGTGATTGTAATGTATATCCAACTGCGAGAGCAACTATTTCCTGGTAGTTTATATCCTCCTCAGAGCTCAAAAAATGACCTCATTCAGAAACAGCAGTGGATTCCAGACTTCAGCAAAACACATCACACCCTTGCTCGAAAGACTTACTCACTTCCAAGTAAGAGTTTGGCAACAGTAAAAAGACACAAATGTGATTTGTCCAGAAATTCAAAACAATTATGATTCAAATTAATAAAAATGAGATTTGATAAACTGAATAAAGGCAGATGATAGATAAAGTTAAACTGGACTTTGTAGGTCAACCATTGTATAAAATATATTGTGCTACATTTGTTTAATTAGTCAGTTATGTGTAGCTACAGAGTTTTATTAGGAAGTGGCAGTATCGGCTATGTTAAATATGCCATTGGTTAAAAGCACGGAAATAGTAAAAGGTTAAGAAATACAAACAAAACCCTTGTTTGCCGACTGCTAGTATACCTAAACAAACAAACAAACAAACAAACAAAGCAGAGATGAAACATAGTTTGTTGAGGTCCCATTAAATTCCAAGATCTCCTCCTCCAATAAATCCTGGTCAAAATGGCAGCAAAAGCAGTTTCAAATGAAGTAGCGCTTCTTTATAAACTAAGACTGTCATCACGTTGTTATGACTAGCAAAATCTGATATTGAAGTCTCTTGATATGGGGCATGACATAGCTTTTCAAATTTCTGAGGAACCCTTCTCTGTTTCAGGAAGGAGTCACTTCTCGTTGCTTGGAACATGCCTGCATTCAAGTGTTTTTCAGAGATGCTAGCAGGGGTTACTGGATGACTTAAACTTTTCTCTGTGTAGGAGGGAGCAGCTCCAAAGACAAGGACTTACAAACATTTCATTCAACTATTTTACACTGAAAAAAAGACTTTGGAAGGAAGCTGCTGTTGTGCTTTTAACACATGTCATGTAGCCCTACTCCAGATCGAGTGTTTCAACACATTTACTGTCACAACTGACATGATACTCCTTAAGATCAGCCTCAACACTGAATATGTTTATTTTGAAAATTAAAAATAGAGATGGTCATGACAAAAAAGAGAGGCAGAGATATTATCCAAATACTAACTGTCCTGTCATTTCCTCCTCTTTCAGCCTTGTCCCAAAAAAATCTTAAGAACAAAAAAAAAATCCATTCACATGCTCATTTACATTATGTTTAGTCAACCTACCTAACCTCTATAGTCAATAAAAGGCATACAAATCTCTGCTACTGAGATTCGGGGAAATTGCCTTTCTTCTGCAAAAAAATCTAAACTATGAGGCAGGTTGAATAAGAAGAAACAAAACAGCCAACTCCAAGCAGAAAATGAATTTATGGAAGGCTATGCCAGGCTGACAAAGGCTCAACTGCAAAAAAACCCTGGACTTAAAAAAAAAACCGACACAAGTATGACGCAGCATGCAAAAAGTAATGCATTTACACATCACCCCCAGCACTATAACTGCATTTTCAAAGACATCTTGCACAAGGGCCCAGGCTGTAAGCTAAAGTTATTTTGAAGGCCTTGACATGGAAAAGTTTGGGAGCTCCAGGCAGCACAGCACATTCTGCTGTCTACTGCTTTGAATTAAGGTCGAAGTAAAGACAACAGAGGCAACAGGATGAGATAACAGTGCACATAGGAGAAATCACATGGAATCCTTTGGTATGTTTTGTCTAGGACCGACACATCCTGCTTCCAGATGGCTGAAGTCCTTTTCCCACAGTTTACACTTTAGCTTACTTTACACACGACTAAGTTAGAGTCTGCTGCTGAGCTACGATTAGTTCATTCAAAAAGGTCATGGTTCTGTCTGGAAACATATCTCTGCTGAAATTAGACATAAAACTCTCAGGCACAGCTGAAAAACAAAGGCGGGCAAAATGTCTTCAGAATAAAGCCATGTCACATCATAAATGTGTTCAGAGGCACAAAATACTTGCAACAATGCTGTAAAATATTTTTTTTTAAAGGAAAACTCTAGGTTATTGATTCTTACTGCTGTAGGTTTAGGCATCATTTCTTTCTCAGAGAGTTAATATGGAGTCTAACTCTCCTTGCCAGCAGAGGTGGAGTAAGTCACACATCTGAAAGTCACAAGAAAGTTTCAAGTTTTGACCTTTAAGTCTCGAGCAGGTCCCAAGTTACTCTGGTTAGACATAAGCAAGTCAAATCTAGTCTTTGCTCAGATCAAGCAAGTCATAAGTCCTTTGTACCTGCATAGTTTAACTGGGTATATAGTCCAGAATCAGTCCTCTGTTTGTCTTTTGCTTCAGTGACGTATCTTATACATGTCTATGTCTTATGGTTTCTATCTTTTTAGTATGTCCCTAACAAATAGGGTCTCTGTTAAAATGAAAGTTATTGCAGGACTGGACATCTGTTAAATTTCCGCTTACACTGTCTTAAGAAATGAAAGAATTTGTTTACACTGTTTGAAGTCACTAACCTACATCTATAAAAACACTGTGGCAATCGTTCTTTCTATTCAGTGTCTAAATATGAGACAACTGTAGACATTTTAACTACTTACATGCCCCTCCTTGGCTTTACTAAACTAAAAGACAGTGTGGTTGGCACCATTGCTTCTGCTCATGTACAATCACAGCACATTAGTGTGATTCCTAGGGGACAGGGTTGACTGAGATAATGTATCTGAGGCTTAGGCCTGAGGTCGTGCTAGGCAGACACTGTGCTTGGTCTCAGTGCTGAGTGATACAGCCTCACAGACAGAGCAATCAAGAGAGCCATTGTCCTGCTGCTGCTGACTTCAAATGTCCCATTCACTGCCACACACACAAAGTAGAGGTAGCTTGAAAGATAGAGATAGACATGGTGTAAATGTTGCAGATAGATAATTGAATAGAACTAACTAGTTAATATGGATGGAGATAGCTTAAAAGCAATGGAGTGCTCCCCATCTCAATATTCTCTTACAATTAACAATGACAATTAAGGTGATTATTAACAGCAATTAATCTTTTTTTTCAGTTGATATGTTGAAAAAACCCATCCACATATTCTAGCCTTGTCGTTGTACTCCTTGAAGGCAACAAAAAGTTTTCATGACTTGAGATATTGATATCCACAGTTGCTAAACTAATACTTGCCATTCAACTGCTTTTAAAGCATCCACCACCCTCCAATATGTCTCTAAGCAAAGAGCCATTATTGGTCTTCTACAGTGTTAGTTTATACCAAGAAACACACATGCCTGGAAACACAGGACCATGGGAACAGAGGGATGTACCGGTTTAAACAAGGAGACATGGATGGATGGATGGATGGATAACAGATAAACAGACAGATAGATAAGACATAAAGTCTCTTCCTTACCCAACACAATCACCACGGTTTTCAGCAGAGACATCATGGTGTCTCTGTTACGTCGTGGTCCAGAGCTGTGTCTCGACATCCTCATGGTCCTCTGGCGCACATAGACAAATATGTGGGCGTATAGTGTCACCATGACAACAAAAGTCACTAGGTTAAACACTGCCCAGAAGACCAGATAGGAGTTGCTGTAAAGAGGCGCCATGTTGGAGCAAGACTTAATACTGCAGATGCAGTTCCAGCCCACACTGGGGATGGCCCCCATGACGATGGACATGGTCCAGATTATGACAATCACCACCACCACACGTCTGTTACTCATGCGTGTGTGTAGCTGCATGCGGAACACAGTGATGTGGCGCTCGATGGCGATGGCGAGCAGGTTGGCCACGGATGCCGTCAGACTGGTATCAATCAAGCCTTGGCGCAGCAACCATGTCGAAACAGTCAGACGCCTTGTGTTTGGTCCTGTGTTGAACATCAAGTAGAAGTAGGCAAGTCCAGCAAAGAAGTCAGCAGCTGCCAGGTTGGCCATCAGGTAGTATATGGGAAAATGGAATCTTCTGTTGACGTAAATGGCGATCATCACCAGAAGGTTGGCGAGCATGATGAAGATGCACACTGTGATGCCTAGGCCCATCACCAGCTTGCTGACAGTGTTCCAGTCAGTAGCAAGGTACTTGCCACTGCGGTTGTAGAAGAAGGCGATGGTCTCATTGTAGTAGCACTGATCCTCATCTATGTCCATGTTGGTAGTGGTACTTTCTGAAAAGAGAAAACAGATTAAATGCTTTAAAAAACAATTGATAACATTTGACTGAATATGGTGATGTTGTAATCTGTTGGTACATGAAGAAGCACGGGAGCTTTCATTTTAAACCCAAGGTCTATTTTTCACATGCACTGATCTGTTTCACTGCTTATCATTTTCAAAACAATTCCCATGCATTTCATTAGAATTTCCCCCTTGAGATTGTACGGTTCAATAAAGCAGTTAAGAGGCAGTTTACATCATTTCTGTCCAGACTCATAAAATATGTTTTTAAGACTTGAAAGGAATTTAGTAAAATAAATTAAATGACTGTTTAGTGGTATTACTATATTAGCATGTATTATTCCAAAGGGAAACATCTTCTCTTAAGGACTATTTTTATATGCATTTTTACAGAAAGCTTCATCACATGGTGCCACGACAATAATCTTTAGTTCAACATCAGCAAAAAACAAGAGCTTATGATGGATTACAATGCTCCAAGCATGAATGTTCTTGCAAAAGAGCTACAATTACTGTACTGATGTTAGCCTGGCAGACAGTTTTTGAGGTGGGCACCCAAGATAAGTGTCATCAATATCAACCAAACGTGGAATATAGTCTCAATCCCCCCTTCTGGTCTTGAGTTATTGCATTGAACGTCAATGTTTAATGTCATAGGAAAGTGACCTCTCACCAACTTAATCTCAGCGGTTTATCAGTTCATTGGTTGTTTGTGCCAAATTTGGCTTCACGAGAATGGAACGGTCGGGTGGAAAGACATAGCGCATCCTTTCACAGGCATAGAGGCATGCAAAATACCAGGGAAAGGCGAGAGTTTTTCAGTAGATTGCATCTGGTTGCCCCCCCCAGCTGGCAATTTGAATCATGCAGTATGAGTCAAGCTGCTGATCCTTGAAGATCACTAGTGTTAGATTACAATGAGCAATTGAAAAGCACTGCGGTGAATGAGCAGGTGGTTCAGGCAAAGATTTTGGCATACACAAGACTTTCAATCTGATTGCAAGATGTGCAAATGAATCGTAAAACCTGAAGCAATTTGGTGGATTAGTTTCAAAATTGTATAGGTATCAGTGTGTATTTGTGTGTGTGTGTGTTTGTGTGCAAAAGCGCATGAGTATGTGTGTGTTTCTATTTGGAAGTCTAGGCCACGTACTTTACCATTCCAGAATTACCATTAATTCAGGAAAAACGTACGGACATGCCAAAAAGGAATGTAATATGCTTTACTTGTTTGCAATGAATCAAACCATCAAATGACCATTTTATATTAAACGTGCAATTTAACTTCTAGTTTTGATGGTGATTAATGCATTTTAAAAAATAATGGTGAGACTAGTATTTAAATGGATTTATAACACCAAAGAAATCCGTCTATACTGAACAGAGCAGCCACTGTGTTCATTTTTGAGTGCATGTAGTGTTTTTTTTTTTTTTGCTTCAGTAAGATCTTGGAAACGCATATACGCATTACTCTTTCATAACTTTCAACACAAAGCAGTGCATTAGGAAAACGTGGACTTGAGCAGGTTCCTGAAACATGGAAAAACAAAAATCCTCTTTGGATTTAGACTCAACATGATTAGTAGACATTTGTGTGTGTGTTTATGTGTGTGTGCATGTGTGTGTGGTGCCCCTAGTATTTCACATGCAGAAAGCAGCCATCGTTAAGACAGGAACAGCAGTATTATAAGAGCAAAAGGTCTGAAAACGATTGTTAGAAACAAAACTTGCATTGTCCTGAAGTTTCAGTTTACAGGAACACTACACAAGGTGGTGTGTGTGCCTGTTTGTGTCCATGTGTTTGCATGCTTGCTTGCTATGTGTGAGCAGCTGTGTGTGTGTGTGTGTTATGTATCCATGTGTGCTGTGAGAATGAACCCCCCGTGTGATACGAAGCTTTAACATGTTTTTTCACTCTGGTGGATTTTTACGAGTGTTCCTGTTTGAAAAAAAGAAAAAAGACATCAGAGGAAACAGCAAAGTAAGCAGCAACAGCAGCAACATGATGCTCACAGTCTACACACACAGTCATAAACAATGCTAGCAGGAAAATGTGTGTGTAATAAGCTACAGTCCCACACAGATGGTTGCTTGTGTCTCACACAACCCAGACTGGAAACAGGACCTCATGGTTAGAGTAAAGTGGAGTGTGTTTTTGTGAAGTTGTGTGTGTGTGTGTGTGTGTGTGTGGGTGCGTGCGTGCGTGCGTGCGTG
>JAQNCA010000013.1:5220861-5234311 GCA_029783725.1 Acanthurus tractus
GTAAAGTGGAGTGTGTTTTTGTGAAGTTGTGTGTGTGTGTGTGTGTGTGTGTGGGTGCGTGCGTGCGTGCGTGCGTGTGTGTGTGTGTGTGTGTGTTAGGGGGTGTCAGGGTGTAGCAACTGCTGCAACAAGGAGGACTAGGAATGAAAGAACAAGTATTAAAGGTTCTGTCTGAAAGGCCAGTGTTTTTGTGGAAACCCCTCTCTCTCAATTTACTCTGTGAGTGCTCTAAGCCCTTTTTTCTCTCTGCAGTGACACAGCAAACATCTCCACTCTGCCAAATCTGAATTGCAAACATGAAGTTGTTTTTTTTTTTTTTTTTTTCACCCTTCTGGATTAATTTGCACTGCTGGAAAAACTATCCCAACCTTCACCTCTCTAAAATTCACATGAAAACTGAGGGATACGCCTGGGAAATAAGGCAGTGTTGGAAGCTATAACAGCTGAAGTTTGCCAAAAATATTTTTGATTTGTGCACCTCAACTGCAAAGGAGCACTAAATCTCACTGGCAGCGTACTGTTTTGACGGCAATGATATACAGGACTCGTTACATAATGTTGACGGTTGGTTTTGCCGGTAGCAATAACCCATAATTTAGTTCCTGACTGTGCTTTTGTTTCACAGAACCTCAGGCTATAAATTCTAGGTTAAGTCCATTTTTAAATCCAAATCTTGGCCAAATGCAATATTACCCATCAACCATTGGCACTTTACATTGTCCTTATTTTCCTTTGCCACAACGGGTGTGTGTCAGGCATGGCCATGAACTGATGACAGTATAAAGGAAGTCCTAATCAATTAAATAAACAGTTTCCTGGACTGTGTTTATTGCTCCAGTTTCCTGAGGCAAGCCGATAAGGGTGTCAATTTGCAGCTATGTTTGCTTGGTGTGGTTGCAAAATGTTATTTCATTCACCGAAATAACTCCATTAGCTGTATTGAATTATTTCTAACATGGTACAGCTTCAATACAGCTGGATGTATCTTTATAATTTTTTAAAAGTTGATTTAAAGGAGACATGACAGAAAAAAAAACATGACCACATAATAATAATAATAGTAATAATAATTATCATACTAAGCCTCATTAAAAGGAAAGGTTTTATTAATTGATATGTTTATTTGTTTTGTTTGCTGAAACCATTCCTCGTGTTCATTTTAGCCTTTCAGAGAGCTCTCAAGTTCATTTAAGACATCGGCAGTTTAAGATATCTTGATCACGTTTTCTGTCCCTCATCTGCAGCACAGGAACAAAGCCCAGTTTCATTGTCGTGCTCTTGATCAGTCATATCAGTACATGATGTATATTTTTGTATGTATGGGTGCCTTGGTTGAAACAGAATTCTGTTTTGGGAACCCCTGCTTTAAGGAAACTATTGGAATGAACAATTTACAGATAATAAATAAGAACTGATCTTTGCGCACATTGTTTGCCCTCATATGACTTGAGTCTGTAATCACTTAAAGTCAGGGTTTAAACAAGTGCAGGTCACTCTTTTAGTAACAAGTAAATTTGTGGTGATGTACAGAAAGCAGCCCTTCCCTGTTTTCCTTCTTGGTGTCTCTGGTGATTTTTTAATTAGCTTAGAAAGAACATTATCAGGTCTGCTTACTTGGTGGTTTTTAATTATTACTTGTGTCCAGAAAACAGCCGTAACTCATCCATTAGGGAAAACAGTGAGGGGAGCAGCTGAGTGACAGCAACAACGCTAATGCGGGATAGATCCACGGCGAGTGAGCCAGAGTAATAACCTCGGCCACAGATGAAAGCCCATCTATTCTATTTGTCATCTGCGGCTTATGGTCATTAAACGTCTGGAGGGAGCAGTCACAGGGGCATTAGATGCCTGAAGCGAGTCGTCAGTACTAGAAAGTGGAGGAAGTGTCAGTGGCCTCTCAGTACACATTCCCAACACTTTTATCAGACCCTTGGAGCCTGCAGAGAGAGATCCTGTCATTGTGTGTGTCTGTACGTCTGCGTGTGTGTGTGTGTTGGTGGGTGGGTCTTGTGAAAGGGAAAGATTGAGCAAGAAAAAGGACACAGAAAGAGGGGATTTTGGATTTCTCTGTTCTTGCACCTGGGTGTGTATCTGTGCACCATGAAAGAAAAAGTTAGAATGACTAAGTTGTTAAAGCATTTCACCGTGTGCGTGTGTGTGTGTGTGCATGTGTGTGTGTGTGCTTGTGTGTGTGTGTACAATGTCTAAAACCCCGGGTGTTAAAGACAGGGAACAAAACTCTCGCTGTGCTTGAGTGTGTGTCGACACACTCTCTTCATGCTTGTTAGTAATGTGTGATCAAGTCTGGCAATGTTGAGAGAGAGAAGAAAGTGTGTTCTGTGTGTGTGTGTGTGTGTGTGTGTGTGTGTGTGTGTGTGTGTGTGTGATCTGCGTGTGTGTGTCTGTGTGTCAGGCTATGAAGGGACCACCCTGGAATCCATTCAAGTGAGGTCATAACTCAAGTATCAGCACCAAGGCTGCATATTCATAACATACGCCTAATTAACACACACACACAAACACTCATACAAATTAACGCTGTCTTTCTTCTTTTATCGCAGCCCAACACATTTCATTAGTGTTTACATATAAACAAGGGCATGAACATACTTCTAAATAATTCTAAATAAACATTTAATTGATTTTTTTGTTTGTTTTTCATGTTTTAACTTCAGCTAAATGGGACACTTCCTGAATGGGTTCAGATATTTCCACAGCTCCAGAGTTGTTGAAAGGCGCTGACACCATGACCAAAAGTCCCACTCGCAGCTGCTAGTAAAGGTCATTACACCCAGGGAAGGCACGTTGAAATGAGCAAATGTTAAAGATGGGCTTAGGAGAGATCATGGGATCACTTAAGTCAAATGTTTTATGGACATTTTATGAAGCTCTTTAACATTTGACATTTTGACATTATGCCCCTGACACACCAAACCAACATTACAGAACTGAAGGCAAAGAAAATGTCGACCGCCCTGCCACCTCACAACGCCTGCATCTTGGCATAAAAGTTAGACTACAACACACGGCCAGAACTATAGCTGACTGCAAAATAACACAAACATTCCGCGCCTGCGTGGTAGAAAACTCTACATACCAGCAGGTGGAGTTAGACTGTATTTGTTACTGAAAACGGAAGCTGAAGAACTTTGGATGCTGTTGTACAAACCATTGTTCTTATAGAGCAGCTTTTTCACAACACTCTCACCCACTAATTAGACTGTTTCATAATAATAAGCTAACTGCTTCTGATTGAAAATATGTCTGATAAACGGTTGCAAATGGCGCTGGACTTGATAGTTCTTTTCTTTGGTATTGGAAGAAGACATGAAGAGGCTGAGAAGGAAAATCATTAGAAGAGGCACTTGGGTATAATTAAGAGCACTTAAGCTATGGGCTTGTGTTGAAAGCTGGAGTCGAATGAAACCTCCGATTGCAAAATTTTTCGCTTGGGTCTTTGCTGTGCAGTTCCACATGTTGAAGGCACTTACTGGTCCAGTCATCCAGAGGCTAAACACTAACACTAGTGGGACTGTATTGTTTCCATTGGGGAACCACCAATCAGGGTGTTTCCCCTCACCGATGAGTTTTGCCGCCAATTCAGCATGCTCAAGCTGACAACAAGGGCTGACTCCAGGGTTGGGTTTTCCACAGTTGAAAGATATTGCACAAGTCAGTAAATTTTCTGAACTCTACATTTTTCTTTGTGTTTTATTAGCATTGTTCTAACACGTAATACGATAAATTAGATGGGTCCAGTCAAATCAACACCAGAATAAATCCCGAACAACCTCAGACAGAAACTAAACCCATCTCTGATCTCAGTTTCTCTCCATCATCCAACCTACTTATTGCTAATGTCAGTATCCTACTGAAAGAAATAAAACTTTTCAAGGGACACTACTTGATTTCGTGTTACACATGTTATTTCTATGAAGACAGAAAGTTTAATCTGTATTGGAGGAGGTTTATCAATATGTCAGACAGACATCTGGTCATTCTCTGGTGTGGGAATGTGTACTTGGCTACAGTCCAGGGAATAGGTAAAAAATACAGATAATTAAAAGATGAACTCAGCAGAATTACACTTCTGAATATAAATCTGAATATAAATTACACAAGTTCAGATCCAAACCAAAGTTAACTAACTATCTCATCTCCAGAAACTTTAGATTATAGCCCTTGAATTGTTAATCTAAATTTAAAACTCATTTTTTCAAGTCTCAGTTTGTAACTTATAATGTTGTCACTACAGACCTAAAGGCCCATATGGGAACACTGTAAACAATGAGAAAACCACTGCATCTCTATCTGTTTGTTTGTCTCCCAGGAGCACAGCTGTGTGCTTCTCTCTCTCTTCCCCCTCTCTATCTCTCTCTTTCCCTCTCTCTATTTTTCCTTCTTTCTCCACTCTTTTTAAATCAGACTTCTCCATCCTGGACCATAAGTCGTCCTGTGACCTCTCTTTCCTGGCCGTCGGTGCCTCAGTCCAGATGTTTTGGATCTGGGTCTCTCCCTCCTATCTGTGTGAATGGTGGGCTTGAGCTTTGGGCTCTTTTTTTTTGTGTTTGTATAGTGTGTACTCTTTCCAGGTCATATTGAAGGGAACGTCATGTGTTGTTTAGGTCTGTCTGGCAACACCTGGAGTTGATCAAGGCACCCTCAAATTCATATTCATGAGTACAGTATAGTATACATTTATAATATTATTATGATTTTTCACAGTGGAATTTTCTTTACAGTGTCTGTCTGTCCTGGGAGAAGAATCCCTACTATGTTACTCTTCCAGAGGCTTCTTTTTCCCTGTTAAAGTTTTTTTTTAAAGGTGGTTTACTATTTGAATTAAGAGGCGAAGGATAGAGGTGTCCTGTACTGTATGAATGTATAGTCCCTAGAGTCAGACTTGTGAAAGCACTTTACACTGATTTATAATTTAACATAAAGTCATTACTTTTTGCTCTTATAAATATAAAACAATGTAATGTAAAATAATCCATCATTTGGCTCTGGAGCTCAGAAAAATAGGATCATATGAAGCTCATTTGGATTATAAAGTTCAGACAGTGTTTGATTGTGCAAGAATTGGCCCCTGCAGTTCATCAGTGTGGCATCTCACAGTAAAATGTTGGCTGTGTGGTTTCCAGTTTTGTAAGAATGATTTATTTTCATAAAAAGTCACATAGCATCCAAGAACGATTACAGTAACACATAAATTATCATATTGAATAGCACACACCACTGTACACATCTGGGCAAGACAATGATTTTCAAAGATGGAAACCTATTTTTGAAGCTTAAAACAAATCACCCAAATTGTGGAGCTCGGCTGCGCAGCATTTTTCAAACTAGACTTTGAAGTGACTGAGTTATGAGTGGTGGAGGTAACATCTAAAAGTGCTAAATCTTTCACAAAATGCTTTCTCTGTGGTAGAAAGAATAGCTCAAGTCTATTTGGTGACACCTAAAGATGCTTAATGTTCTCTCAGGTCCATATTCATTATATAACATTGTCATCATGATTTTTTTTAAGCTGGAATTTTTTTTCGCAGTGTCTATCTGTGATGCCTCCTATGTAAGTATTGCTGGGGATCATTTTTTTCCTTTAGGTTAAAGATTTTTATGGATTTTACTATCTAAATTTGAGAGTCTAAGGACTGAGCATGGCACATGCTCCACAGGTGTTAAGCCTCGTGAGGCAAACTTGTGAAAGCACTTATAATCTCACATTAAATTATTCTTTTTTTTTCTATTTTCACAGGGAAAATAAAACATCTTGTGGCTTTGGGACTTGAAACGTACAATCATATGAAGCTTATTTGGATGTTAAAGTTCAGGCAGTGTTTGATTGTGCAAGAAATGGCCCCTGCATCTCACAGTGAAATGTTGGCTTTGTGGTTTCTAGATTTATTAGAATTATTCATTTTCTTAAAAACTCCCATAGCATCCAAGAGCAGTTACAGTGGTGCATAAATTATCATACCTAATAGAAACACCACTGTACATATTTAGGTCATGACGATGATTTTTGAAGATGTAGAGCTATTTTTAGCACATAAAACAATCATCCAAATTGTGGAGCTCAGCTGTGCATGATTTTTCAAGCTAGACTTTGATGTGGCTGAGTTGTAAGTGATGAAAGGAACATCTGAAAGTGCTAAAGTCTTTTCTCTGAATGTTTTTGAACTGTCTGTTCAACAGACTTATAATAACACATGCAATGTTGATGCTCTTTTTAGGGCTCCGATGTGAAATATTTATCGCACATTCACATATTTGCATTGACTTTTATGCAAAACTTTTCAAGGTCAAAGTAAACTGTGTCCTTTCCCCCACCTGCAATGCTGCTGAGAGACCATTTGTATCATGACTTTGCTTCAAATCATTATTTTTTATTAAGTGACTGAAACATCTAGGATGTGATACAGTATGCCAGTCCTGGATCAGTGCTACCCATATGTTTTAAGGTGCGAGATCTGCTGTCTCGTGTTAGTTTTAAAGAATGATTTTTTGCATTTCAGCACAGACTGAGATGATTTTTGAGCCATTTTCTATTACAGCCTCGGTATAAAGATTCCAATTTTGAATGTGAGCCTGATCCGCAAATTCCCACTTGGCACAGTTGTGGCAACATGGATATCATATGTATGACAAGTGAAACTGAGTAGACTCAGATATTTCCATACTTCCATGCACCCTCTTTCCATATAATCCACCTTCACTTGTCCTCTTTCAAAATAATCCATTCCATTTGCTCACTTTTTATTGCTCTCTTTCTGTTCCTCAGCCTCTTCACACTGATGTCCACCTTTTTCTTCCTTTTTATCATTTTCTCCCCTCTTTTACATTTAATATCCTCTAATCTCACTCCCTCTTCCTTTGCTCTCCTCCTCACCTTTCCTTTTCAATAGCTGCTCCTGTCTTCCTAACCTTTTCACATTTCCTTCCTCCTCTTAACCCTTTCTCCACCCTGCTCCATCCTTACCTTCTCACCTCTCCTCTCTGCCTCTTTCCCTTTAACCCCTCTCTCTCTTCTCAAGCCATCCTCTCCTGTCTCCTCCACTCCACCTCACCCCTCCTCCACCCCTCCTCTTTGCCAACTCTCCACACAATGTGCCCATTGTTTCGACATTCCCACCCCAGAAAGTGGAGAAACAGCACTCCTACAACCCCGCATGCACACAAACGCTCACACACATAGGCTTTCATTCTTTTATTTTCTCTTTAACATCATGGGCGAGTGCACATAAACTCCACAAACGCACACACACATATACACAAACACTTTCACATACGCACCAACTGTTGCAGCAGAGCTCGGCACAAGGTCTAGATTGAGAGTTGTTGTTGAGTCATGTGTGACTGCAGCTGTGACAGATTTGCTCTACAGATTAAACCATATTTCATCTGAATCAATAGCAATACAATGACATATGAGTGATTGGTCAAAAAAAGTAGAGCACATTTGTCTAAAATAGAATATAGTGGAGTTAAACAGTAGAGGATAGATCTGATTAGTCTGGTAAACTGTGTAATAGAAAAGAAAGTGATGAGTCAAATATGGTCAATTTACTGTACGAAATGTATCTTCACACCACTCAAACTTAATACAATAACAGATTCAAACAAAACAGAAAAGAACAAATTTGAATGTGCTTTTTCTCATGAATCTGACCTGATTAGAATTGATTCAACTTTATTAAATTAAAACAAAATTAATAGAATGTAAAATGTTATTGTAGAAAAAAACATTCAAACCTGACTCACGAAGACTTAACTCAACCTATATTTAATTTAAATCATTTTCAATTGAATGCTAGACCATCTCTGTATTGATTGAATTCAATTAGATCTGATTCTTCTTTAAAAAAATGAAGAAAATACAACAGAAAAGAGCAGAATCAGGATTATCCGTCCGGAATTTTATTGTGAAAAAGCCTAAAAACACATTTTAAGCTATTTTAAAAGCAGCTATGAAAAAAAATTCAAACACTATGGGAAACTGAAGAGGCAGTATTAACAGAAGCACCTCTACAGACTTTAGTCTTTTGACTTGGTGTGAAAAAGTATTTTTTATATTCCATAGAGAAGAGAAGGAGTTAGCTTACTAAGTTACACACATAGCTCTGCGAAGACAAGCTAAGTGGGTGTCACAGCGGCTTCTGAAAAGCCACAGACAGCCATGTTTTATTTCAAACAGCCAGAAACATAAATAACAAGTCCTTGTAATTTTGCTATAAATTCTCTCAGGCATCATAGGTTGAGTAAGCCTACAGGCAACTGAAATCCTGGTCATGGGTTATTAACTGTGGAGCAGCGTATTACACACCCTTTTATTTTGCAAATATCCATCTAATAGGCTTCTTTAGTTTTTGCTGTGATCTGTTCAACACTGTTTAGTAGGGGAGTTTTTTTCCGGCTCAATAAAAGGTCAAAGATTATATTGATCCTGGAGAAGTCGTCAAATGTGCAGTTCAGAACAGCACAAATACAATGTGTGAAAACCACTTCACACCTGAACTTAGTGGCTTTTGGGTAGTTTTTGACAACTAGTGGTCACAAAGAGCAATACTTGCATGGGTGCCTCCATTTATTTATTTTTTTTGCATTTAGTGTTATAAAAGTACACACATGTATACATAGTGCATGCTTTATTGGAGCTGGATCCAGCTGAGGTAAACACATGGTCAGTAGAACAGGGTTAGCTGCATCTATCTCTCATAAAAGGGGCATTGTTTAGTGCAGATCATTGTGACTGGTCTTCACTTCTTGTTTCAGTGTAATTTCAGGGTGTAGAACAGTTCATACCGATAGTATTTAATGAGTATCTTAGATATTTATCAGTCTTTGGGAGATATTTTGAGTCACCAAAGGAAAGGAGGTGTTAAACAAAATGACCTTCTGAAAGCTAATTCTCTTTTGAACACCAACATGATAACACACTTGTTTTGTAATCACTACATCAATCACTACAGACATTTCCAATTATTTTAACGTGACTGTGTGCAAATAAACAACCTCCAAGACACGTCAGATTTCTCTGCCGTTAACTGGTGGGTGTGTTCAGTCATACTAATGAAGTCACACTATTGGAGACAGATTCCACTCATTACATCATCGTAGCAGATGCAATATGGGATTGCATCAGTACGGTCTGCAGAGATTTCAGGGTTTGACTCAAAAGAGTTCAAATTCATCACTGAATGCTTTGGACTGTCCACATCACTAATGCTGTATAATGACTGAAAACTAAAGCTTGCATTTCTGGACTGCACTGAAGTAAATTTGACACATTTTGGCGCACTTGGTGCATTGATCTGAAAAAAATCAACAATGACAATACAGAGAAATATTTCCATACAATGCAATATGTATTTGGATGTCTATTGCCTTGGCCTTATTTAAGCATTTTAAATTTAACATAAATCACTACTGGCAAGAATAAAGTGCTTTAAGACCAAAGGGCTAAACTTCCACACACGGTGGCTTGCGGCTCTTTTTTTTATATCGCCTCTAAATTCCCATTTTTGGAACAGTGCAGCAGGACAATACATCTAAACACACAAAAGACAACCAAGGAGATTTAATGGCCAAGCAGTGGAATGTTCTTTACTGGCCAAACAAGTCACCTGACCTCAGTCCAACTGCATGTTTCACTTACTGAAGATGAAACTAAAGGCCAAAAGAAGGAAAGCTTTATTCATTGTGCAGTTTTTTAAAACAGTATCTACCAAATATTTTACTAAAGTAGGGGGAAAAAGTGAAAGGGGGGGATTCGGAAAGTACCATGATTGCTACTCTTTTTGCAGGTTTAAATTCAGTTTAAAATGCACAGATCAGTAACATTGCACAGCTTAGAGCAATTAGCCCTTTCAAAAGCATTCTCATGTCACACGTCATTGGAGAGCCTAGGTTCTTGAGATTCAAATGATATTTAATTGATTCAAGATACCATCAAAAACTGCAGGTACAATCAAATCTTCTGGCAGACAACCAAGTAACAGAGTGACTTTCAGCTCACCAAAGAAGCTTCTTTTAAACCATCAATCAATTAAAAATGCAATAACAATAAAAAACTGGCCTGCAGAAAAACATCTAGACAATCAAATCTAAAAAAATATTCATCCGTGAACGATGTCTACACAGCAGTCAAAATGGATTTCTTTTGCAGTTGCAACTGCTGTGAAGTTCCATTTTCATCCTCATGTGTAAACATGTAGATACAACTTGTGCACACATTGTTGGATTGCTTAGATTGTGTGGTCTGATGGATGCCATCTATTTCAAGGTACAATAAAATAGCAGGTACGATCAACACCTCGGTCAAGAATGCCAACATACAAAAGCACAGGCAAAAATGCAACCCACCAAAAAAAATAGTTATTTACTGATTGATAACATCTCAACAGGAATAACTCTGTTACATTCACAAATGCCCAAACAAATCAATCCAGTGAAGAATTTAGTCCAAAAGTCATTATCAATCATCCATGCCATAAACAGCCCGACCACTGTTGCAGCTGGTATTGTTACTGTCTATTTTCTGTAAGTGTGAGCTTGTAAACACTGTAAACACACTGGCATGTGCCTAAGATGGAAACCCACTCTGAGCTTTGACTGACACCTCATTTAGATCTGTTATGAGCTTCCATGTCCTCCCCACAGCCAACAATAGCCATAATGACTCTGTGTCAAAAGAAAGAGCCTGCCAGTTGTGCAGATGACTGGCATTTTATATAGCCAATGAAATTCTGAAAATGGAGATATACTGCATAGGTGGAGTTTCTTTCAGCCAAAGAAAAAAGGAGGCCTTTTAAAAAGCTTTTAAAGTCTAATTATGTAGTAAAAGGTCTAAAATAAATATAGATTAATGGCCTAAACATGAATATACATGGCTTGAATATATAGATAGTCTAAATATGGAAGGCTTAGGTGTACTGCTATTTTCTAGATGAATACAGTAAAGGGTCTTTTTTCAACATAACCTCATAAAAACTGTGTAAAACTCTTGTCTACATGTAAATTCCTTCTGTGGTAACATCATATATCTTTAGATGACATTCCCAGTCTATAGTCACTGACATCTGTTTGGGGCTTTAAATTTAGTTCTTGAATAGTCCTCGATAGGGCATTTTAGTCAAATATAAACACACTTAAAAGCACAATAACCCATTATCACAAAACAAATCAAAGTGCTTTTAAAAAGCGTATCATTCATCTCTGATTCACATGAAGCATTCTGAGCTTTCATTCAGTTCTTTGTAGAAGCATCTTTGGCAGCAATTGCAGCTTCAAGTCTTGGGTAAGTCTCTGTGTGCTTTGTGCATGTGGGCAATTTTGTCCATTCTTCTCAGCAAATCCTTTCAAACTCAGTCAGAAGGCTGGAGACAGTGTTTTTAAAACTGGCTGGTCCCCCAACAAATGTTCTGCAGTGTTCAAGTCCTGGCTTTGACTGAGCCATTCAGTGAAATTCAGAAACGTACCCTGAAGCTGCTCCACCATTGTCACAGCTCTGCCCTTCAGGTTGTTGTCACGTTTAAAAGTGCACACTGGCCCCAGTCTAAGGTTCCTCAGGTTAACTTTACAGATCTCAGAGTATTTTTCTGTATTTTGTCTCACCAGAAAAGAGACTTTTTGTAAAAACTTGTGTAGCTGATATTTGATCTGTTCATTTTTAATAAGTGCGCAGAAATTTCGAAACATGTTTTTTTCAATTCGTCATTGTAGGTTTTACATCACAGGTTGATGGTCAGAAAAGTCGTTTAAAAAGTTTTAAAAATTATGAAGATACTGAATACCTTTCAAAGTATTGTGTGTAAAATGAAGAAACAAAATGAAAGGCTTTACATTGGTAAAGATCGCATGTGTGTGCATCCAAACAGCAGCAGTAAGAGAATAATCTTGTACTCTTTGCTGACATGTGCAGAACTATTTAATAATCTGATAAGATTATTGTCGCAGAACTCACTTGCATTTGTATTTCTAATTTAATCTCTTGTTTCAAGCTCACCATGACATGTTGATGGCATGCTAGTCACAAATTACAGCACCTACTCCAGCAGCCCTTTGAAGCTCACTGTGGCTGTGACTGTTTGGAAAATTCCTACTTGCAATATTTAGAGCTAATCAGCTGTCCGAGTATTGCAAACTCATCCATTTTTGGTTGAGTAGACCTGTTTTTTTTTTTTCATTAAGAATAGCACTGCTATTCTGAGACAAACTAAACTTCTAAAAACATGAACTAATGGCACATGGGAGAGTGTAATGTTGTTTAAGTGTTTTGGTCTGTGAAAAGGGGGCTACTATATCAGTTTTGTGACACGTTTTGAGTGGGTTAGTGGGTTACAATAAACTGACTCACTGTATGTGCATAAGGGAGTTAAAAAATCATTTCCTCCTTCTTGCAGATTTTAGTTCCTTTTTCTGTTTTACCCATGACTTACTTGTGACTCCTTTACATGATATTATGCCACCTTTTTCACACACAGACAAACAAAACGAAAACATGGAATAAAAAAAATTGCAAGGACAGAAGTTAATGGGAGGGAAGCAAAGAAAAAAGAAGTGATTGCAGGAAGGTCATCGCATGTTTTTTCATATGCTAAAGCAGTTCAGTGCTGGCATGCACACCCCTCCAGATTGCTTAATTTTTGACATAGCAGTTGATCAGATTGCAAATGGTATGACCAGCAGCTGATAGGACTTGTGGTCACTCTGACCAATATCCTTTTGCTTAACTTGCATGAAGACAGATAAGTCTTTGTATGACTTTCAGTAGATGACAACTTGGAGCTTCGCTTTAGGAGATTTATGGTAATAAGAGTATCATTTGTTCCATAGCTAGAAATGCCAGTAACAATGTCAAGATAAATGTATCATTTTAAATTAAGATACAGTAGTTTAACTTGATTTGCATAATCTCTTTGGGTAGATATCTACTATGTTGCTTTATGTCTGTCTTACTGTCTATTTTATTTCAGTGTCAATCTACGTTTCTGCTTTGTTTCCATCTATGTTTAATACACCATAGGCTGATCATACTGTGACAAGGCTGTGTCATTCAGTGGAGTATAACTTGTCACTTATTTCTCTGTGCTAACCCCAGCTTCCTAACTAGCCGCTAGCTGCTCTGTCAGCATGAGAAATAACCCTTCTGCAAATTCTCAAAGGATTAATGAAATGAAACAATTTCATTTTGATGGATGGAGCCTGTAACAATGGGTGTCAGATTCCCATTATAGCTTAGACATGTCATCCAACACATTTCTCTCACAACATACTGTGACCACAATAAGATAACCCCGTCAAAAATGTCTACTATCATTGACTACATTTGTGCGTCATACAGTGGCAGAACTGAAACTGATAATTATGCTTCCTGTCAAAACTAATGTTTTTTTAAATAAACTAAGATAAAGGACGGATGAGTTTGAATGGGGCCTTTGCTACAACA
>JAQNCA010000013.1:5234411-5253449 GCA_029783725.1 Acanthurus tractus
GGATGGACCCTGTAACAATGGGTGTCAGATTCCCATTATAGCTTAGACATGTCATCCAACACATTTCTCTCACAACATATTGTGACCACAATAAGATAACCCCGTCAAAAATGTCTACTATCATTGACTGCATTTGTGCGTCATACAGTGGCAGAACTGAAACTGATAATAATAGCTTCCTGTCAAAACTAATGTTTTCTTAAATAAACTAAGATAAAGGACGGATGAGTTTGAATGGGGCCTTTGCTACAACATTTACATCTTCATGTGCAGACCATACTGATCATGTATGTAAATTTAAAAAATTAAAGCCAGAACAGATGAGTTTGGGCATGAGGTGCAAGTCTGCTAAGACATAAAATAACTGAAAGAATAAGTAAAAGAACAGTTTGGTCTGTAAATGTAGTCAAATGTAGTTATTTGACATGGCCAACACTAAATTCATATATCCTTCACAGTTTAAAAGGTCAACCCAGCTCATCTTGAAACCATAGATGTGGCTATGCACCCAGTTGCCTTGACAAAGAAATGACAAAATTTCATTTTAACTATTGCAATCGTGTATTTTCACAACCATGTAGCACTTCAAAAAAAAAACAAAAACAAAAAAACCCATCTTGACTCCCACCCATAAAGCCATGTTTTAACAGATACATACACCTGAATATCTTAGAATTATACACAATAATCATTGGAGCAAGTGTTTAACTTTTTTAGTCATCCACTACAAAAATGTCTGCTCTGATCTGCTCTTTTCAAATGACAATTAGATCAAATGTGAGTTTAGTACTGAAGACCACTATTGTTTTCTCACTGGGTTTTAAATATTGGAGGACTGCTCTCATTTTATGTCTCACAAGTTGTGCACCTATAAAGAAGTCCAGTTTTAAAGCAGATCATTTACTAACATAGATTCATCTTAATCAAGCTGAAGCTCTAGTCAAGTTTTTCAGTCTGCTAGTAACCTTTTTGTTTCAGGTGTGAAGCTTGTTGGCACACTCATGGTCATATGTTACTGCAACCAAAAAATGTGATCAGTACCAAAGCTATTTTGCGGTGCATCATGCCTCCAAAATGTCAAGTGTGGTCTGAAAGCTAACCATGGCCAGCCAAAGAAGAAGAGGAAGTATCAGTCTTAATCAGATTCACACATGTGCTGGCATCAAAACTGCAGAAAGAGTTGTACTTTTTTTTTTAAAGTTTCCTCAGAAATGATGCAGCCTTGATACACCGGAAGGCAGCTGCACAACCAAGCATGTGAAACTGCAAAAATACAAAAAAGATAAAACAATCTTTCTTAACTTTTTTGTTATGACTTTAATATTCAAACAGCTGTTTGAATGGTTGGAGCTCTTGCTTGATTAATTTCCCTGCTTACATTCGGTTGAAGGAAATTTAATTTCTGCCAGAAGAGCTCACAAAATGTGACTCTGTTACCTGAATGTGGAAACAATCTGCATGTTGGGAGGAAGAATGGGTGGAATGCAGGTCCTTGGACGAGCGGGAGG
This sequence comes from Acanthurus tractus, assembly GCA_029783725.1. Classification (NCBI taxonomy): domain Eukaryota; kingdom Metazoa; phylum Chordata; class Actinopteri; order Acanthuriformes; family Acanthuridae; genus Acanthurus; species Acanthurus tractus. The sequence goes on from JAQNCA010000013.1 coordinate 5,235,920, forward strand.
AGAAATCGTGCTTTCAGTAATCGCAGCACAGATGGTTCAAGGACCCTCTTTTGACGGATGTCAGAGCTCATGCAGGGTTACAAAAAGCAGTCATCTTCACGGGATACGATAAGCCTTTTTGTGGGAGTTTTGTTTAATTTGAACAAGGAGGTCAGAAGTCAGAAGCATCAACTCATCCCTTCAAGATCTGTTTTCAGCATCTCAGAAGTTTTGGAATGACTCTTGGATGAGTGTTTTTGTAATCCCTGACAAATCTGTCATTTAGAACTTAGTGACTAATAGCCTGCCCTGCTTTTCTGGTTACTGAGGAAACTACTAAGATCCTTAAAACTATCCTGTCCCCATATTTGGAGCAATGATGCATCATATTCAAGGTGACACAGCATGATTCTGCAATAAAAATGTTTAGCAATACATTACATTTGGAACTGAGTCAGCAAAGTCGTAATGGTTTTGGAAACTTTGTAAAACAACGAGTTGATTTAAACCAGAAGAGCTAAACTGTTATAACTTTAAACAGTCATTTTTTTCAGATTTCTTTGCATGAAAAGGCAATCATTAGGAGCAATTTTTTTCTTTGCTATCTTTTTGCTAGTTTTTCTTTCTTTTTGGTTCTGTTTGAGTAGCTTCCTGTCAACTGCTTTATCCTCCATCACCCACTATTACCTCTTTAAACTGATGTCAAAGTATATTCAAAATTTACAGCAGGAGTTGCACAACCATGAAGATGTTGGTCAAAAGTTTAAGATTTCTTTTTTTTTTTCTTCATGCCTGGTAAAGAAAGATAATATGTCTTATAGCTCAAATTTTATGGCCCCAAATGGTCTTTAATGACTTGAGATTCTCTTCTCTGTTTTACTTATTAGGTGAAAAATATCTAAGCAACAAAACTGGCCTTGGTTCACAAAACCATAGGTTAGTACAACAAGTGGGCTGCGGGCCATCTCTGAAGCAAGAATATTTCTACATGTCTAAAGTGGAAAGGTTAATTGACTTATTTAACGGCCCAAGGCTGAAAAATGCTGGATCCTTTGCTCTAGTTACCCTCCCCCTCATCCACCAAGGCTGCTGGATGTGTTACAGTCTAGTTTAAAGTCAAATGTACATGAAATTCCAAAGAGGATAAAATTTAATGAAAATAAGCCCCAAACATTTTTAAAAAAACATTAAAAGTTTCATACTTTTAGCTAAGAAGAAACAGAAAACAAATGTTCTTCATTAAGCAACACCATTTTGAGGATGTGGAGCCAATAATTAACAGAGCCACAGGCCTAATTTATCAGCAGAAGTGTAAAAGCTTCTCACACTCCACTACAGCATCAAAACCCCCCTGAGGTTTGTAGCAGTGGGTGGTAGATAAACAGTCCTCTCAGTATCACCTCTGGATACACAAATAAACTCAAATAAACAAGCACAAAAAGACCATTTGAGCCCCAGATCAATGTTAATTAGGGAACTTAAAAAGGCCTTGGATAGTATGGAGGGAGCTTATGACTATTTTTAGGAGAGGCTGTTATAATGAACCAAAACAAGAAATAAAACCTTTTTTTCTGTTGCAACAAATCTTTGGTGCATGTTAGAATGAAAAAGTGGAGATAATGACTTCTCAGGGAGAGTGTGGGGATAGTTTTTAGTGATAGTTTCCATTTTGATTCAAAATTTTGAGTGACTGTCACTGCTCAACCACAGAGACATCTGCCATTTCATTCAGGTTAAAAGTGTGTTTCACATCCTCACCTGCCATTAAAACTTCCTGCTTAACATTAGATGATATGTAAAAAAGACGAGGAACCAAATCACTGAACATGACAAAATATTACATGATTTAAACTTTGATTTTAACTTCATCCCTGAGCAGTTCTGTCTGAGTCACATCACATAGAACAATAAAGACTACGACTTCCATGATCCTGCTCTATTTCACAATAGCCTCAAACTCAGTCTTTTGTTATTGTTTTAACTGAGAACAGATGCTACTACTAGCAGCAAAATTACATACTGTGTGTTTGATGAGAGATTTACTCAGTAAATTATTGCCTCTTTTGAGTACATATGGAGAAATTACCCAGAATTTTGGGTATGACGGAATTCAAGAAAGAACAACAGTTACAGCATTTTTTAACAGATGTTTGGTCTGTGGATGACATTGGAAATAAGTTTCAAGGACTCACCAGAAGTATGCTAATACGATCTGTGACATCAAATTATAGCAAATTTCATAGCAAGTGGGCCGTGACTTCTGTTCTTATAGACTAAAATGTTGGTCAAGTGAACGTTTTGACACGACCTGTTCTGATACGCATGTTAAAAAGTCTCTAGAGAATTAAAAAATTCTCCTCTGTTTTCACAGCATCTTTATTGATATTTTCTGCTTTGAGCAAATATGTTGGACAGTCTCAGCCACCATCACTTGTTGTGCACTTGGAGAAGCAAGTGTTTTAAGATATCTCTGCACCACACAGAGCCAGCAGATCTTTAAGTCTACTCCCTAAATTCTAGACTCCTTCACGTCCAGATTACACAGCTTCAATTTAATGAAGTTTCGCAGCAATGTTTATGGTAATCCCTGCTATCTGATAACGCTTAACTCTACTGATAATCCTCCTCCTGTGCATCTTTAGAGTCAAAAGCTATGATATACATCACTGCTTTTGGCTGCACTCATGCAAGAACAACAGAAAGCAGCTGGCCAGAATCTGAGCTAGATGCTGGAATGATAATCAGTGTTTGATGTTGAAATATTGTTGCAAGGTTTGCCTTTTACACAGCATAACTTTGGAGACATAACACATGCTGCTATATCCTCATGTCACAGACTGAAAGCAGGGACTCATACAGTATCTGCCTCTGAGTTATTCATCTTCACCTTTTGATGTAGTGTCATAAAGTTGTCACCTAGAATTTTCTGATCTTGTTTTGCTTGAAAGACCAAGCCACCTAATCAGTCGAGCCAGTGAGTTCAGCAAGGAGTGAATTTAGTTCATGATAGTGTTGTTGTAATTTAAGGCACAAGTCCAGAGCGCAGCAAGGACTATTGACTCCTGCCGGTCGTAGACAACATCAGGGCGCATACTTTGGAAAGAAACCAACACCACAAGAAATGAGAACTTGCAATATGCTGCTGATCATCGCGTTTTAGCACCTAAGAGCTGACACCGACAACACCGCTATTTCCTGTTGGATGACAGCTGGGAAATGAAAATCTTAACGGGTTAAGAAAGAGAAAGAGAGAGACAAGGGGGGGAGAGGGGAAGAGGTTCAAAGAAGAGCTTAAAAAAAGAAATCCAAACAAACTCTGACTGGAGATCAGCGTGGAAAATCATCACAGATGTCAAACTTCTACTCCCAGACGCAACGCCCGCTTGTTTTTTTCTCCCGCTTGCTCCCTTCCACAAATATTTTTTCAATCCCAAAGTTTGAATAAGAGCTTAACTCTGGCGCAACAAGTCCTTCTTTCCAGCTGCGTCCCCTCGTTCTCAACACTTCTAAGCGCACAACCGAGCGCCTGTAACGGTGCGCACAGCGGATTCAGGCATCCCCTAATGGCATCAAAGCCGTTATCTGAACCAAACGTTTTTCAGCCACGTCTACGTGGCAGGTATACTTTGATTAGACTATGTAACGATACCCACATCGCGCATGTATAGAAAGACGCGCATTAGTAAGCAGAGCGAGAAAACATAGTCATTTATATTTTATTCATAAGGATTCATTCAATATGGGAGATAAGAAGGGGAATACTTACAAAGTATCCTTTTCCAGTGAGAGCAGTAGGTAGGTGGTTAAGCTTACTCCCTGACTGGTTCCTGGATGTCCAGCTCAAGTTTGATTCGGAGTGCCTGAAATTCTTTGAGCAGACAACTCCTAGAGACTCAGCCTTCGCAACTCTTGTGTCAAAGTCGCAGCGGTGCAAAGCAAGACTCCAAATCCAATACACAGCCAGGTAACCCTTTCATTTTATGTCCGTGCAGAAAAGAAAACACCACCTCCGAGTCTTTTCTATCCCACCCGCGTGTCCCTGTTTCTGAAGTTGTTTTATTTATTTATTTATTTGTATTTTTTTCCCCCAGCTGAAGTGGCCACGATGCTCTCTGCTGCGTCTCCGTGCCTCTCTGCGCTAGCGCGGCGTCTCTCCCTCTCTCTCCCTCTCTCTCTCTCTCTCTCTCTCTCTCTCTCACTCACTCACTGACCGACCGACTGCCACACACTCTGCAGGAGAGGACCTTTGTCTGACGTCACTCACACTCGCACACACGGACACGCACAGACACACACTGCAAAAAATATCCTTTTTAAATACAGAGTGCCATTGAAAGTTACTGGACGCATTGTAGTTTTTTTTTTTTCCTAAAGGTGTTTTGGGTTATCAATGCAAATTATAAAGGGGACTTTTCTTAAGTAAACTGCGTTGTGGGCCATTAAAACTCGGGGATTTTCAACTCTTGAAGCTAAAGAGATGTGAACAACAGGTGGCAAGCAACAAGTGCATTTAAGGCAACAAAATGTAAATATGTGAAATCCTGTCATGTGTGATTTAGTGCTTCACAATCTCTGGAAGCAACGTCATTGTTGTAAAAACAAATTACCGGTTTCCACAAAGGTAATGTAAGGTACCTGCTAACTACGAACAAAACTTTCAAAAGATTCATAATTCAGTTTAGTCTTCAAAAACTTGTTTGCTAGCTCAAATATTTTGTTGTCATGCACTTAAGTTTGCATTAGTGCTTCACACAATCTAGAACAGCAGCATGCTCAGCCAATGGTACCTGAACCAGACTTATAACAAGTGGCTAAAACTTCCTGGCATAACTGCCGTCAAACTGCTTTCAACATTCTCCTCCTGTGTCTTCATCCCTGTCATGTCTGTAGATGCTGCCATGCTCCAATGCCTGCTCTTCTGGCTCAGGTTAAGGCGCCGGCTCAGGTGCAACTCCATGTTTCACTTTGTCACCCTTGACATGTGAACTTTTCATTAAAAGCTCTCATGTAAGCGATGTACAAGCAACAACACTCCTCAGTGCCCTGAGCAGAGTAGGACAGCTGAATGTCTCACAGAGCTAATTTGTAGCCACAGATAGCAGCAGTTACAGGTTACTTTGGCAACAAGTAAAGCTATCCTTCTATCTGGCTCCATAAATCGCTAGTAGTTGAGGCAAAGCAGCTGAAGGTCATCAGATGCAAAAGTAGCTGAGCTTTTCTCCTTAAAATATGTCCACCCAAATCAGTAATAGTTGGTGGTGTCGTGCCATAAAGTGTTATACACTGATTTACCTGCTAATTTAAGTTATGTAGTGCAAAAAAAAGCCAATTGGGGCTCATTAATACAGAGACACCATTCACTTTGTTGCAAGTAAGTGTGCAGGAAAACAATTTTGAAACTGATATCTAGAGGTAAAACAGTGCTGCTCAGACAATTGGAATTTTCCCACAAAATAGGTATTTTATGATGCGACTGTCCTTTTGCCAAAGACATTTCTTGCAGTGTTTGCAGTTGAGAGTTGTTCTTTTTCCTTCAACGCCTAATTGGAAACACATTTTTTTTCTCAGTAACTTGTTAAGAGAGAGGGAGACAGGAAAGGAGAGAGGGGTGGGGTGAGGCGGAGAGAGAAAAAGGAGAGCCTGAGACTGACACCAAGTGACTCAAAGACATATTGTCATCCTAACCAATTAACCCCTTTACACAATATACTGGAAATATTTTCTCCTGTCTGAGAGTGCCGGTGTCCAAGTCAAGTTTAGACCTTCTCATGTGAGGATCTCAGCTTTTGAGATATTCTTTGGTAGGGACAGCTACGTCTGCCAGCTTTGCACCATCTGTGAACACTTAGTGAGGTGTTTGTAGTAGACCAACCACCGCGGCTGTGGAAAGAAATGCAACATTAAAGCCACGATTCATTGAACAATATAACATTTCTTATTTGTCTCATTAGGTTGAATATGTCATTGAATTTTATTAAAGGCCATTTTACAAGTGTGGCATAGATATTACCCAGACACCAATAGCCATACATGAATCAGGACAGCAGACACTTTTGAGGCTGGGGTGAGACTTCATAATTATTAGCCCAAAAAAGACCCAGTAGAGTGGAAATTCTTGCCTAGTAATTCATTATTTTTGCCAAGTAGAGCTGAGATGACTCTTAGATTCATTGAATGCAAAAAATAGAAACTATCAATTATTTTCCACCAAAAAAACACAAAAGATTCTTTAATTGCAGCAGCTAAAATTAAGGATTTACTGTTTTTTCCTACTTGTGCGATAAAAACTTAATATATTTAGTGTTTTTTTAAATATTGCTCAGGCAAAAAAAGACATTTGATGATATTGGCTTTGACATTTAGGGAACTGTTATTTCACCTTTAAATTTTCTTATTATATTATGACATTTTACAGACCAAATTATGAACTGAGTTGTCAAAAATAATCTGCGCCTTTTCTGCTAAAATAGGCTGAAACAGTGTCATTGTTCCTGTAATTACTGCCTGGTGTTCAATGTATGTTCTTGGTCAAGTGACAGCAGGGGTGTAAAGCAAAATGGTAACATTGTGACAATGACAAAAGCTGTAAATGTGGCATTTAATCTCATGAAACCTAAAAACTCTCACATCCCTGTTACAACCACAAAATTCAGCATAACTTCAGGCATTTGCTTCTCTGCCACCCACGTTGATTTTCATAGAAGATGGTTCCCATATATCCATGTGGTTCCCCTTAAAAATGGAGAGCACAAAATACAGTAGTAATGTGGAGGAAAAGAAGGAAAAACAAAATACAAAATTACTTACTTTGAAAGACGTGTATATGGCCACTAGTAGTGCCTGGCATCCTTGAGGGAAAAGATTGGAACCACACAGAACCTAGTCATGGGGAAATCTGTTTTTCTTGGATGTTTTGTCAAAATACTTGCATGACCACTGTGCTACATTTGTGCTCTTGTTGTGATAGAAGCCCCTCTATTTCACACAGGCCTAACAAACCAAATTTAAACCATGGTGTCCCACAATGGAAAGCAAACATCTACCAGTTGGCCAAAGGAGAATCCCACCTACTGTACAAGAAGTGAACTCGCGCGCCTGCAGGCAGATTTATGCTTGTTTGTATATGCTGTTTTTTTTACGTGATGACCATAAATTTATCCTTGCTTTGAAATGGACCATGCAACTGTAAGCAGGCACAGCAACCATAGAAGAAGCTGCTGCATTAACTTGATGATAAATATATATATTGCATTTCACTACATTTCTTAAAGCTTCTTCCCTATTGCCCTTTCTTGTTTTATTATGTTAAATAAACTTGTGTTCCTTGTAGAAATCCTCAGGCGTTATCTGTCTCCAAGTGAAAGCAACTACGAAGGTTTACTAACATGGCCATGAATTGTGTCAGTCCAAGGACAATGTCATCTGTCTGTTCACTATGGATTATCAGGTTTTAGGCAGACAACAGAAAATGAGACACAGAGAATTTTAATTCCATCTTAAGTTCTCGTCGGTTTCACACTCATTACTCGTTGATCTTGAAAAGTGAATGGAAACGTCATTGATGTCAAAACAGTAGAGAAATAAGCAAGTGTTAATTGCAGAACTGGTAATGAGGCTTTGTTTTTATGTCTAGACACTCTGCCCATCAAAACATCTATGTGAGGGAAATGAAAGCTCAGAAGGTTGTTAGCAAGGTCTTCACATGTGGCTCCCATCACTATTTTAGCATGGGTAAGGTTTGGACTGGGCTGTGGCCAAAAAGTACCTCTCGTGACTGGTTAAAGGTCAGTCAAATACTGAAGTACAAATTTACTGCTGTGAAGGCCAATTTTTGATGTTTATTTTCTTAGTCTTTACCTAAAATTACATTCGTCTCAATCTTCTTTTGAGTCACCTCTTTAATCTCCTTCATCATATGTTCATGTTTCTCCACCATTGCATTTAAGTTCTGTTTCTCATGGCAGTTATACAGTGGATGGATTACAGTAATTCAGTGCTTTACACTTTATAAACAAAACAATACTTGGAAAACATTACACTCGTTACTGTCCATCATGAGTTATGACACCCAACTAGTGTTGACAAGCTAGTGATGAAAGGAAACACTTAAGTGGTAGAGAGCACATATTATCCCAGCAGAGTTACCCCATAAGCAGATCACCGACTAGCACACTAAGAGACTTAATATCTTAAAAGAACAACATTGCTGCATGCTTCACACCCATATCTATTGTTCTTGGTCATATCAACTCAATAAAAATTGTTTACTAAAAGCAAACATATTCTCTTCACAAGGTAGTTTAGTCATAATTCATGAGAGCTGTTTTCATTGTTTCACACCCAAAGGCTCAAACACCATCTGGTAGCATTTACTGAGGTGTAGTAAACAATCCAACATAATTGTAGGAATGGAAGAGCAGAGATTACAAAAATGCATCTCGGAAACTTCTCTCTTAGTTGCTGGATGCCTGAACTTCATAAAATCACCACAGTCATTCCTCAGTTCTGTCATGCTCCACTATTATTCTGATCACTGGTCAAGGGTATTTTTTTCCTCATGCAAAACTGACTGTAGACAAAATGCATGTTGTCATAGGAAGCGAACACATAATAAAAGGCTTGCATGCATCTCAAAATCTACTTGATGGATTAGCCCAAAATTTTGTACAGATGTGTATGGTTCATAGACATGAGCGAAATATCTCAAAAGTTATTTTTGAAAGGATGAAAAGACGAAATGTTATGAGGATGATTCTTTGCCTTTTCATCCAGCATCATTATTTGGTCAAAATATCTTTCAATAATTACTATTTTCACCTAAAACTCTCAGATTAATGACATTTTTAAGAGTCTCAGCTGAATTTTGGGCGTAGCGCTCATTAGCAAATATGAGCACGCCATTCCCTGAACTAGCATAGGGTCTGTGGTTGACATTATGCTTGCTCAATCGACATCAGCATGTTGGTGTCGCCATTGTGAGAATCTTAGCATGCTAACTTTACCATTTGGTTTAGTCTGTTTTTTAAATGTGTCACACAAAACTTTTTTATCAAAGTACCCTGAGTAATAACTAAGCTAGGTTAGCATCGATGTTTGGCAAATTTGTTTAATACTGTGAGAGCACTGTTGTATTTGCTAAGTACAAACCCTGTGCGATATGGTCTCTTGACTGTAAAAGGTGGATGTAGCCCCGTGCTGCTTCATGTGACATTTACTTAAAAAGATAAGGCAGGTTTAAGACTGTTTATCTAAGTAAAGGACCTCTTTTTACGCACACTGATCTGCACGACTGATCAACCCCAGCTTAATACCCCTATACAAAAGGCATTTTACATTTTTAAGCATTTAAAGACAGGTTAATATCACCTCTACATTCATCCCCATGGTGGTGTTCAGGGAGGCTCAGACAATCGGAGAATTGAATAAGCTAGAAAGAGAGAGTTTAGGGGTTTAGACACATGACAGATGAGAGAAGGAGAGTGAGACACAGGGGTTTCAGAGGAGAGTTAAATTTCAGTAGTGGAGCCAGAGAGTGAAAGAGAGCAAGGGGTTAGGTAGGGTGAAATAGAGAAAATGGAAGAAGAAAGTGGAAGGGGGGAAGAGAGAAAAGGCTACATAAACAGCCCAGGGGCAGGGAGATGAATTACATCACAAAGTAAACAAAAGTAATAGGTAGGAGCCTGAAAAGAGGTGATTATGAGCTATCATATGTGGAGATACAGTATCCTTGAAAAAGGAAAGCCACCTTATAAAAATAAATGGTAGAACAAAAAATTAATAAAACTAAATCAAAAGACAGCATAAATGCCAGTCATTCACTTTGAAACAACAGCACAGATTAAAAAAAGAGACAAAACTTCACAGTAGTTTGTTGTGCAATACACATTTTTTTTGTTCCTCATTATTTGGGTACTAAGCAACAAAATGGACATTTTCAACCTCCTGCCAACATAAGGGTATTTTTCTGCACAACAGATGAAAGTGTATCAAAAATACACATCTATGTAAATAAATAAATTTCCCTCTACCAAATTTATCATACTAAACCACAACTTCCTCTCTCCTCTGAGCTATCTTTTCCTTTATTTTGTCTCCTCTGACTCACAAACTTTATCATCCTGATCACTTATCTGACAGTCTAAACTACACAGACCAGATGCTCGTATGTTGACAGTCTGAATGACTTTGTAACAGTGTGTGTTTTGCAGTCGGCATCCCTCTCTTGTTGCTCTGTTATTCTCAGAGAAAAAGAGTTATGAGATGGAGATGACAGATTAGCCATGGTGATTTCCTTTGTCTCAGGTGGTGACAAATGGTAATGGCTTTTCTCTGCTGATGAGTGTAACAGTGATGAAGTGTTTATTTTTCTTTTTTGTAATAGGCTCTTGTAAACTGGTTCATGGTCTCCTAAGCCACACAGTGTTGTCATCATTGCTAGACCATTGTTACAAAAGGAATTGAAATAAATAGATAAATAGATAAATAAATAGATAAATAAATAAATAAATAAATAAATAAATAAATAAATAGATAAATAGATAAATAGATAAATAGATAAATAGATAAATAGATAAATAAAATGTTTCCAATATCCACTCAAATTAATCAAAATTAATGGTAAATTTAGGATGTTGCAAGATATAAAACATATCAATTATCTAACACAGGTTACGATCACTGATTTTCATCTAATAGAAATATATTTATATAAATATATATATATATAATTTTATTTATATATATATTTATATAAATATATATATATATATATATCTTGTTTTGTTTGATCTATACAAAAACAAGGGGTACAGCAGTCTGCTGTTTTGCAGTTTAATTTATCAAAGAATTATTGACATTTACTCTGTGGTTCCCTGTGGTTTTCGAACAAATACTGGCTTTTGAGGTGCTGATAGTTGTATTTAGGTACCTTTAGATAGTGCCTGCTTGGCCTTTGGTCAGTTAGTTAGCTAATACAGTTAGCCCACTCATGTACACGTGCATATATATTGTATTGTATCTACAATTCTGTTGCTCTTAATGGCTCTAATAAATTTTTTATCAGCAGAACATTACCAGATGAACAAATCTCTTTTATTCCCACCAACAGTCAACCATCTTCCAACCTTATCAATCGACCTGCGTATGCACACATGCACTTACGTTAATGCTCTCATGCATTCAGGTAGGCAAACATATGGTCACACAGAGAGACTCACAGAGAAAGAGGCAATCAGGCAAGTAGGCATGTGTAAATACACACAAACAAAAGCACACATGCACACACACATGCACACACACACACACACACACACACACACACACACACAGAGGCACACACACAGCTGTTATGTGACAGCTGTTTGTTATTTAGTCTGTGAGGTCAGTGAGGTCTGGTGTTTAAAGTGGCCCAGACTCCTACTGTGGCATCAGAGTCAATGCACTGGTGTGTAAGCCAATGTGTGTGTGTGTGAAAATGTAGATGGATTTCAAATTGTTTTCTTTCCTGTTCCTTTGGAGTTTTCAAATTTCTTTTGGAAAAGTGAAACGTTTTCAACACTTTGGGAAATTAGCTTATTACCTTTCTTGCCTACAGTTTAGGTGAGAAGATTTATATCTTTTTTTATCTGTTTCGACTAAATACTAAGCTAAAACTTGGAGACATGTGAGATTGGAAACTGGGATAAAAAAGGTAGCCGGCTCCATCCAGGAGCAAAATTGCCCTTCTGTCTTTAAAGTTAGGGCAAGTTCTTAATTGAGGCCAGTGACTTTCCAGCATCTCCACTGGTTTTCTGCCAACTTCTTTTATGTTAAGCTAGGCTAATCATCTTCTGGCTGTGGCTTCATGTTTCACAGCAAAATAATAAAGATGATGATTTTTTTCTGCTAACTCTTCAGATCAAATTCCAGTCTTCTTTCAAACAACATCATATGCTATCAGTCAAAACTTACCATTTTCTCAACAGGTTACATCCATTAATTCACGGATTCCTTCATTTCTAGCATTGGTCTGGTCATTGGTTGTGTATAACGCAGGTGTTTTTTTGTTTTTTTGTTTTTTTTGGTTACATGAATTCAGGACATTGTCGAAAGAATCAGGTCCAGACACAATCTGCTGTTCTTCTTCCATAGCACACAATAGGAGATTGTCACTGGGTAGAGCATGCAGGAAGCAGGAAATTATGCAAAAAGTATGCTAGAGGTCAGATTTCGATATCAGCCCTTATCAACAAAGAGTTTTTGAATCTCGTCATCTGTCCAGTTGGAAAATATTTTCATTGACATCTTCAACGAAATGACCTTTCCTTTTCACCTTTTGTTGTTGATTTCTTCTGGGTTTCCGTCAGTTGCATGATAGACATGCTAATTCTTTCACTACTAACTTGCAGCAAAATGATCTGTTCTAATCACACACGGGCCCAATAGGACAGTACACCTTGACTTTGACTTTCTACCAAGGGGACAGCAGAATAGAAGTCAGTTTAGCATCAAATCTGACTCTTTCTAACACACACAGCTCCTCTAGCTAACCTCTAGAAAAGTTCATGGTTACAGTACATCTGTGAAAGGGATTTAAGCTATGCATGGATGCTACTGTAATTCCAAACAGTTACAGTCTGCAGGTTTTTTTTAAATTTCATCTAACTCAAGTAGATTTGATTGCATTGTCATAGAGACTATCATTCTAAACTACTCATGACCTGTGATGCGCGTCAGGCCATCACAGTTAGAACATTTGTATTATTGCATATACCTTCTAATTCCAAACAGATCAAAAGCTATGATAGGATGCTAATGTAGCCCCCACCAGTGCAGTGCAGCATGGAAAAGCCATTACAGCTGACAGAAAAGGCCTTTTATTTGGAGAACTAAGCTCAGGTTCACATCAGGAACCAATTATCTTCAACTGCTTTCCTCAAAAAGCAGCTGAATAACCCCCCACTTCTACCTTCCTCTTTGTGCATCCCCCATGCCTCTCCTCCTCTCCTTCTTTCTCCCTCCATCCCCTCCCTGGACAGTACCTACCTCTCTCTGTGGCTCTATCCCTCCCTTTCCTTCCTTTATTCTTCCCTCTCTTTTTCCCCTTCTCTCTTGCTGGCACCTCACTCTTTAGCTAGCCCTCCTTTTCCTTCCTGTCTCCCTGTCTATCTGCTTTCACTCTTTACTTCTCCACCCTTTCCTGCCAACTACGCTTACTGTTAATTTTTTTCCCCACTTTTCAAAAATTTTCGCAGTACCTCATTCCTCTAGTTACTGTTTCTTCCCCCAATGCCCAGCCCCTTCTGCACCCCACAAGTGTTTCTCTCTCTAATCTCTCCCTTGATATCATCCCTTTATTCCCATTTACGTCATTTATCTACAATATTCTTTATGTCTCTCTTTTCTTCTTCTTCTTATCTCTTACAGAAAGACATCTAGGCATGAAGCAAAATTTTTAAAATAAAAAAAAGAAGAAAAAATACAATTTGAAACTTTGGTTGTCAAACGTAGACATTTGTTCTTGATGAAAAATTCTGAGACTGTCAGAAATCTAGAAACAAATTCACACAAGCTCTATTTATACAGCTTATTTACAATGGAAATATTGCACTGTTATTCCGCCTCACCGTACTGTGTAAAAGTACAAATAGAGAACGGGGAGGAACAGACACACTGTGGTTTTTCTTTCATTAAACCAGCAGTGGAGGCAATAACAGAAAGTCTGAGAGGCTGAAAACATTTTGTTATGGCAATGGCCAGCAATTAGACATAATATTTTAATGTCATCATTGTAAGTCATATTTTGTTATATTACACATAATTAAAAAAAAACTAATTAAATTCTATCTTTAAAACTACCTTTTAGCTCGGTCACTCATATTCACTTTAAGCCCCTCATCTTCACTCTGATTTGCTGAGGCCTTCCTTGTGCCCCCCTGGGGGACCACAGAGGGCCAGGGCCCCCCACTTTAAAAACAATGGTTGTGTTTTTTTTCTCTCTTCTACAATGTAAAGAAGTCATTCTGACATATACAGTTTTGAAATATAATCACATCTCTCCTGCTGTGTGGGATAACACAATGTTAGCTTAGAGTTTGCTGAGGTACTTGAAATTACAACTTGTATTTAAACATTGTGAAAACAAAAACAATAGAAAGACAACAGAATTTAAGTTGAAACAGTGAGGGAATTCATTGTCACACAACCCAGTGGGTGCTGACAGGCATATGAGGTCTTTCGGTTCAAATTTCACCTGTTAGTGAAACTCAATTAGTTGACATTTCATTTAAACTAAGTTTTCATCTTAAAATCACTGGTTTGGTATTGAAACACATTGAATTTCTTCCCAAAGGCATGCATGTGGTTAGTGTTTCAGTAACAGGGAATACACATGCACACAGCTTCACACACACACTGAGCCATGCCATGTCAGTGGTTAAAAGTCTAGTGGTGTGGTACCATGTAAACACACCATGGTTGTGGTAACCCTCACACACTGTGCACTCTCTCTCTCTCAGTTTCTCTCTCTCTTTTCTTTCTGTCTGTTTTCCACTTTTTTCCCTGTTCCTCTATCTCTCTCTTTAACTCATGCTGTTCTGTTTCCTGTATCTATGTTAAGTTCTTCTAAACAACTGATTTTATCTGCACATTTCAATTAGATTTTGCTATAATCTGCCAAAATCCTAGAAAGCGCTGCATCCACTCGGCCGTCTAGACTGTCCTCATCATGGATTGCTGGAGCAGATCCCAGCTGACTTTGGGCGAGCAGTGGGAAACACCCTGAATAGGTTGCCAGTTTACCACAGGGCTAACACACTGAGACAAGCAGCCATTCACGCTCACATTCACACCTACGGGCAATTAAGAGACCCTAATTAACCCAACCTGCATGTTTTTGGACTAGGGGAGGAAGCCAGAGGACCTGAAGGGACCCCACCCAGACACAGGGAGAAGATGCAAACTCCACACAGAAAGGTGGGTTGAAAACCATTGATCCACCCATGGCATCATCTGCAGTGTTTATTTTTTAATGACATGTCTGCATCTGCATGAACATTTCAATATTTTACCGCCGTTTAGTATATTTTCATTATATCAATGTATTGCAAGCAGCTTTGTAAACAGCACAAATAGGAATCGGTTCACTGCATTGAACCCATCAGAGAAGAGAAGTGGGCCGCCCTGTTAAGCTGTGAAATAAACTAGTTTTCCAAGTTAGCTTTTTTTTTTTAATCACTTTTAACACATTTTGGTAATTTTTCAACCTGCTTCAATTTCCCACCAACTCCAGGGGAAAATATCCAGGTCAACACTAACTAATTTAATTAATATTTTTAAAGCTTTTTTTTTTTTTTTTTAAATTGAAAACAGATGTTGCTCAAAGTGATGCTGATAATAATGGTGAGTCAGGGAAAACAGTAAAGTTGCTGACTAAAATCAAAACAATGTGCTGAAATAAACCCTTGAAAGTTTCATTATGCTTAAAGAAATGACAACCTCAGAGGTGAAAATGAACACTTTTTCATTAAATGTGTCTTATTCTTGATGTAAAAATAATAAAAAATATCAACTTTAATATTTTTTTTTTCATGCTTGTGTTACAGGTGGATCACCAATCAAGAGATTTTACACAGGGACACATGTCAGTCGACATGACTAGAATTACCACAAGTGTTCGCTCATCATCATGTGAGAAACAGGTAAATATATGTATATCTGCTCTTACACAGTCTCTTTCGCAGTGTGTGTGTCTCTCTCTCTCTCTCTCTCTCTCTCTCTCTCACACACACACACACACACACACACAGACATTCTTGGATAAAGAGCTATTTGTTTTAATGGCTGAAGGGAGGATGTGGATCTACCACCCATTGTGACGCTGTGCTGACTGCTGTGATTCTCATGGCATTGTGTGAAGAAAATCAGCACTTAAAACTCTGCTCTCCAGACAATCGGGTCTAAAAACTCCATGTTCGAGCCACAGCAACAGCTGGAGATCTGTCAGTCTGCACAAGTCCAAGACAAGTTTGTCCAAACAGAAACCCAGGTCAAGGCTTTTATAGCAGTTTAAATAACAGACAGCATATTGAGCCAAAGCTGAACAGTCAGGTGCTGTCAGCAGTGCAATCTTGCTGCCTGGATGTTGGAAATGTGATCTCAAGTATACATTCACATATATAATTTTAAATGCATTGAATGCTCATCTCAACAATTTCTTCTGTTTAAGTTTATTTTTCCGACAAATCCTTTGGTGGTTACTGGATAAGCTGATATAATTTATAATAGCCGACCATAATGCTATAATATACTACAGGCTCCTACAGAGACACACTCTTTGGCAGCAGACTCTTCTCAAAGTAGTTAGGACTTATGAACCAGACCACAAGGGACAACTTAGTAAGAAGAGAAGCAAATATTTTTATTATACATGTATCGTAACTGTATGCAACATGATAAGAAAAGAGTGTATCTTATGACCAGATAATACACTCAACCTTACTCTGAAGATCTGGTTACAAATTACACAAATCTTTAAATGACCGTCCATGTCAACCTATAATTTACAAAGATGATCTTACATCTTTCAGTTTAATCAATAACAATTTTTAAAAATGACTTATTAATGTATGTGTCATTTATTTCTGCAAGTATACTAGCAAATCTAACACTACAGACATTTGAATGGTTTATAATTATGTATGCATGTTTTTTTTTTTTTTTTTACAAATACCACAAAAACAAGTATGAGCTTGTATCCTTTAAAATAAACCAGATGCTACACTGTGACTATGAGCCCTCCAGCACAGTAACAGGGCAAAATGACTACTTAAATGGCACATATGTTATTTGGAAAACTTTTTTTAATTAGTGCCAGAGACAACTTCATTATGTCATTTCAGCAAAGTCTAGTTTAACATGTTTTTTTTCTATTTCTTGGCTTTTCCTTGTCAGTCAAGGCTCTCAGGGCAAAGGTCACTGGGGTTATCTTGTACATGTCAAAGGCCTGACAACTTGAGAGTTTTGACCTCCGGACAAATGAGACCAGGTTGTTTCTCAGGGTTTGGTCGAACATTTTTGAGTTTTTAACAGGTTGAAAGGCAAAAGCTTATGAAAGTCAAGATACAAGGCAAGATAAAGGTCATGAATTCAAGGTGAGCAATATTCAGTTGGATAACTTTCACCTCTGAGAGAATTTACTACTGACGAATATTTACAGGTTAACTTGCTCCACCGTTGTCTCAACCTTCTAATTATTAAATCAATGCCTTCTTAAGGATGGTGGTGCTCCCTCATGTAGGATTAGGACCGCAAATGCAGAAGGCTATTTAGAGGGTTAATTTCTTTGTGGAAAATTTACAGTTTTAATGCTTGTTGTTTTAATGAGAGCTGTGAAATGTACACAGACAGCATGTGACGGCTGCTCCAGGTCTCAAAGCAACACATGGGGCCCTATCATACACTTTACGCCGCTCGCCAGCGGCGCATTGGGCGTGGAGAGTTAAAAATTAATTCAGGGGAGTTTTCAGGTCAACCTTTGCCGCCTTGATCCAGGAGCAGCAGAGGAATCCAGCCC
>JAQNCA010000013.1:5271101-5304824 GCA_029783725.1 Acanthurus tractus
AAAGAAAGAAAGAAAGAAAGAAAGAAAGAAAGAAAGAAAGAAAGAAGAGGGAAAATGAAAAGCTCATGTTGGGTTTACAAGTTATTGTGTTATAGATCTTTAGGGTCTGAAACCTTTCAGCATTTTAGGCTAACTTTGTGTTAGGAGACGACCAGCCTTCACATTGTAGAATATTCTGTAAGAGGCAAACGCATTCCAGTGGGAAAAAAAGCGTTTCAATTAAGATAATCGACACCAATAAACATTTTACGTTTTACTAAGGGATGATGTGATTGAGTCCAAATATTCCTTGATAAACTCTGCATACCATACAACATTTACAAATATTACCCAGTTGAGACTTTTGCCCCTGCCAAACTGATTTTGTGGTCGATCTATGAGAGGGAGGTGGGTGGGTTGGTGAGAAACCATAAAGATGAGGGGATACTGTTATTTCCTTACAACTGCACTGATCATGGGAAAATTTTATAAATATATATTTCTTAAAATATTATGCAAGCTCACGTAGTAATACTGATAAAATGCGGTCACAGACATCCTGAATGGGCGTAACACCCTTGTCTTTGATAAAACAAATCCCATCAAACGGGGGTGTCTTTAGTCACAGTTTATTGGGGGTTAATCCCATCACACACTACCTGTTTTATGTGAATAGCGGGATAGACGTCTGTGTGAAATAGGCTGCAAAGACAAGCTCCTCTCCCCCTTTTTATGAATGAATGCTGGAGCCCCGTGATCCAACCAGCCAATGAGCAGCTCGCACCTGCACCCCTTTGCAGCTCTGCAGCAACAAGAGGTCACTACACTTGAAAACGTGGAGGGAAGCGCGGAGTAAACGGCAGCGACAGCCTGGAGCAGCTTCCGTCGGGCCTGACACACACGAACAGAGACATATATAAAAAGGGCCTGTTGTTATTTTTAACAACAGATCACGATGCCGCTGAAAAACACCGTGGCCGCGGAGAGACGCATGGATCTGGCCTCGCTCTTCTGCATGATCGGGCGGCACGGTCCCGCCGTTGCTCTGGCTGTTATAGCGATGGTGTCCGTGCTGGCGGGTTTCATCATCTACCGGAACGTGAGGGGGAAGCGGAGGAAGGCCGCGGCCGGAGACGGCGACGGCAAATGCCCCGGAGAGGAGAGAGACACATCGGTGATGGAGGCGAGCTCGGAGGAGTCCCACAGCTCCGCGGAGTCAACAGGTAAAAAAAGAGATCTACAAATATCGAATTCACGGGGAAGGTTACTACAGGTGTTGGAATTCACAGGTAGACCAATCTGAAGGAATAACATTAACCTATTGATGATGGGGGCTCTGTTGAAGGAGCACTGTGTATTACCATAGAAATACTCCTACAGGAAACACAACACCAAAAGGACAGCAGAGATTCATGAGTAAATCAGGGCCCTGCAGACAATCTTAGCATTAATATCTGCCCTGAGTTAGGTTACAGAGGACTACAGGCCTGGGAGCTATAAATAAGCGATCATAACATAAAGCCTTTATTTATGTGGACTATTAGCAGAGTCAGATCTCATAGCTGTACTGATCCAGATAGACATTTTTAAATGATAGAGCAATACGAGTATTATTTTTTTAGATGAATATTGGCAAAAGTAGAATGTAACTAATACAAAATATATTAACTGCAATTCTATAGAGCTACTTGAGCATTTCTATGCTACTCATTACCTTTATTCTACCACAATGCAGAGGCAAATATTTTATTTTTACCACATTTTTGAAACAGTTGGATCATGAGACAGTTGGATCTGAGACAGTTGGAGTTACTTGTTTCTTGCCAGAGTAAGATCCTACACACAAAACATTAAGTGAGCTCGTAGTCTTTTGCTAAATTAAACTTTGATATAAAAATTAAAATTGAATTAACAGCTAAGATAACAATCAAATGCTACTTATACATTAATGCATCTATTATAATAATCGGGTAATGAAATATGTAATAAAATAACAACACAGGAGGGTTTTTTAATAATTATTGGTACATGTTAATATTATTAATACTATGTAGCCGATTCTACCTCAGACCCACAAAGATAAGACTGACTTATAAGGGTGTATGAGAGAAATTCTGGCCATGTCAAACAAGGTCTTGCACAGATAAGGACATAAAATCAACAAACAACACTTATCCTGTTGTTGGATCTTCTGCCCTGTTATTACAAAGGTGAATTTGACAAAGTGCAAAAGTTTTAAATCTAGGAATGGATCAAAATGAACTCAGTATACTATATGTCATATTAGTGCTGAGTATTTGTATAATGTGTTTCACATGTTTTTATGATGCAACATTTTTGTTCTCCTTATATCTTGTTATAGAAGTGAGTGATGAGGGCTCATCAGATGTAAAGGAGGATGACGATCTGATTAAAACTGACCTCGAAATCAGGCACCGCAGGGTTGCTGCAGCAGCTGCCGCTGAGAAGAAACCTCCACCTTCTCCTCCCATCAGTGACATCCAAGTACCAGAAAGCCAGCACACCACTTCAGATGACACAGAGGAAATTGCAGTTGGGTGTGACTCTTCCGAAGTGGCAGAGACGTGTGAAGAAGAGGCCAATCAGGGCCTGTCAAGTGTGGCTGAACTGGTGGTGGAGGATGCTGTTGATTGCCTTCAGGGTGCAACAGCTGACACAGTTGAGGATTTCATCGAGGAGGTCCGTGTTAATGATAGCTGCTCGAGGGAGCCTGAGCCGATTATTGATGACAGCCATGAGGAGGAAGAGAAGGTAAGCAGCCATGTGTAGTGTGAGGTTTTATGCAAGCTGTGGAGTAGAGGCTGAAATTCCATGTTAGAGGCACAAACAAACATAAAAGTCAGTATTCTTTTTTGCTAGCAATAGAATATGACTGGGTTTGGAACTTCTGCCAGCTTAGAGTTCACTTCTTTCTTAAAGTGTGCTCTAAGTAGATGCTTGGAAAGTTCAGACACTTGCCGTACAGACATCAGTTTGCTGCTAGTGTGATATGTTTTCATGATGAGAGGCCTGGAAGTCTGAACTATTGACTTCGGACTTGTAATGGATTGCAGCAGCAGTCCTGTACATGACCCCCAAAACAACCATAATTTGTTGTTTAGCCTGTAGCAGTAATTAGGAAAGCCAGGTCAGGTGTTTTCCCCAATTTGTAGATCTTTAGGTAAAGTAAGCTAACCATAGGAATAGCTGTAGCTGCAAATGTGGAGAGATATGACGGTATTTGGGTCACTTTATTATCTAACTCTTGGTAAGAAAGCAAATAAGTATACTTCCCGTTTTGCCACAAGTATTTTATTTAAGGATTTGGAGCACCAGCCTAGTGGGAGTATTTCTCTCTCACCCACATATCCATTTTCCTTAGACCTAATTTTTCTCTGCAGTTTCAGAGCAGCTCAAACTTAAACATCAGCTGCAGGCAGTTTTTCAAGCATACATTTGTGTATTTTATACTATTTCTTATATGTAATAAAATCTACTCTCTGACACACAGTTACACCCTAAAATTAACTTTCTGTTCATGTGTTTAGGTGATAAAAGCAGAAAGACAGAAAGATGAGGATGTGGACAGAGAAAAGGATGTTTCTGACGAGAAAACTAGACCAGAGGAGGAAAACTTTCAGTCTGCTTCGAACAATCTAGTGGGCTTTGAACAAACTCCTCAAATAGGTGATAAGAGTGACGATGACAGACTACAAGATAACCAAACCCCACTGCTGAAAAGCAGTGAGTCCAACTCAGAAGAGTCTGCCATTCATATTGAAGATGTGACTGCCCCTGGCATTTGCTATGGTGAAGATGCAGAGTTTAAGACAGAGAACATAGATAGTTTTGATGACAGTGGCTATACTGGTAATGACCTCTCTCCAGAGGAGGACGAGAAAAATGACAGTGAGAAGGCAGAGGAGGAGTGTGTACACTTCCAGATAACTTCTCAACAAGCTGAGATCATGTCCATAACATGTGAGCAAGAAAAAAACCTGCCATCTACACAGCAGAACCAGTGTGATCATGTGGTAGATACTGTGGTGTCTCCCACTCGGGACAGTAACTTGGATGAAGATGATGTTTTAGCTGGTGAAGTGACTGAAGAAATTGTAGATGAAGACCTGTTAAACGAGCTTACTCCTGTCATATTTGACACACACTCTCCACAGTGTGAGGAAACTGAGCTGAAGAAGGAAAATGGTCTCAAACCTAATCAAGAAGATTTTGTTCTGTGCGATGGAACTGATCAAATGAAAGAGAAAATGCCGTCTAGTGACAACATTGTTGCATCAAGTCAAGAAAATGAAAGTTCAAATGTGGCACTGCCCTGTTTGAGCGAGGCAGTAAAAGCTGATAACTCTGAGGACAGTCTGTCAGATATCAACACTGATGTAGAAGCTCAAATCTTAGACACAGCAGATTTCCTTGACTTGTCATCGGTTTGTCCTCCAAAGAAAGAAGATAAAATAGCCCCATCTCTGGATGTTGATACTGACTTTACTGTTACTGACCCTCAGATGTCATCACAAGAGACAGAGGATCTGCCAGAAGATAACAGAAATGACAGGATTGGGGTGTTATATGAAGAGTACAGAGACCAAGATTATGACCCTCATGTTCAATTTTGCTACGAAGACAAACAAAATGTCCAAATGATCAATGTAGATGTTTCTGACAAGGCAAGTGTTGCTGTTGATACTAATGCAGCTCAGAATGCAACTGCCTCTGTACAAGTTGAAGAAATATCTCACTTGCCATCCATTTACCAAGAACAACAAAGTGAGAGTATCGAAAATAATGATATGGTAGATCAGATGAGGATCAATTCTGCTGATGCAGCTGACTGCAATAATGCTAGTCTTCCTGCATTTGTAATGTATGAAGATATATCTCATCCTGACATGTCATCAGACCAACAAAGTGACCACATGGAAAATTATAAAGATTTCCCTGAAGTTACAACTGTTATTGCACCTGACGTGACACACGATAACATGACACAGGAAATTAGCCATCCCATGTGTCATATTTACTTGCCCTCTTTTAAAGCAAATGAGCAGAGAAATTATGATATATCATCTCCTGGTGATGGTGAAGAAAGTGGGATTTCAAGCATGGTTGTCAGCCCCGATTTGCAAGATGCTGGTAATGAATTTGAAGTGACCGCTCGCAATATGGTGCTTCCAGTGAGGGATTGTGATCTACTTTCTGAGGAACAGACAGAGGCTCAAAACAGTCTCTTGACTGATGATATGACTATGTCCATCATAAGTGAAGATACAGCAGCTATGGTGTTAGAGCCTTACTTATCAAGTTGCTCAACAGAACCCCGCAGTGAGCACACAGATGGGATTAAGTATGAATCATATGCAGCCAATGAGGACATGTTCGGCCATGAGATTGAGGATGGTTACCACAAAGCGTTGGATCAGTTTACAGCACAGATTGCAGCAAGTATGACTACCCACACCGATGACCCAAAAATACAGCCAGACATTGAAGCTGTTGTTGAGGTGGTAGAAATTAAAAAGGACACAGCAGTAAGTGTTAAACAGAAAGGGGACGCACAAGCAGAAAAAGAGAAAGAGAAAGAAGAGGACTATGAAAAGACTGAAATCAGTATCATGGAGGCAACTATGGACAATAACGAATGGATCACGGACAGTAACTACCAGGTCCTTCCCTGGTTGAATCTTTCTTCCCCATCTTTTGCTCAAGACCACACCAAAACCAAACAGGTTCTTACTGATGAGTGTCAATGCAGTTCTACTGTAACAGATGACACATGTGTCGTTACAACAGACATCCAACCTGAAGTCAATCAAACCAGCCCTACCCCCTTTGTTGACGAAAACATGGAAACTAACAAAAAGGTTGTGGCTGTCCAGCCCATGCCCCAGAATGTCAACGTGACTTTTCGTGTTCATTATTTCACCCAGTCGCCCTACCAGACGGTGGCTGTCACTGGGAACCTGGAGGAGCTGGGGAACTGGAAGGGATTTGTACCACTAGAGAGGTCCAAGGATGGACACTGGGTCACCGTGGTCAGCCTGCCTGTAGAGAGCCATGTGGAGTGGAAGTTTGTGGTGGTAGACAAGGGTGAGGTGTGTCGCTGGGAGGAATGTGGCAACCGCCTCCTGGATACAGGCTATGGAGATGACCTGCTGGTGCACAAATGGTGGGGACTCTTGTAGAAGATGAGGTTAGATGGAGATAATAGTTTGGTACTGGATACTGAACCTAATGAAAGTCAAGTTTATTTTTACAGCCCTTTACAAGACCCATGTGATGATAAGACCCACATTCTTCATTTGTACTGTATAACCATCTCATGAATGCATCCTTACAGGCTTATTAAAATTGGGGGTCAAACACATTTAGAGGTTTAGGATAAACGTCTAATGTCAAACAACTGCTTAGGGTTAATATTTCGGATCATCTGTCAAGCATAAAGGTGAAAAACTCTAAGAGTGGAAGGGTTTTTTTGCTTTTTTATGTTTTATATGATTGTAAATTAATCTTAAAAGTTTTAGAGAGTTGTTCCAAACAAACGAAATGTCACCTTGGGCTCTCAGAACTTCTTAAGGGCATTTTCACCACCGTCTGACATATTTTTGAGTATAGATAGTTTGTCAGTCACTAAAACATTTTGCCGTCACATGTTGCAGCTCTACTTTGTTTTACCACTTAGTTAAACCTGATTAAGGGCAATATTTTGGAGGCAGCAGTTTTACAGCCTTTTATCTGAACTGCATTTTGCCAAGAAGCTTATATATTTTTTCCTGCAAACCTCCAAAAACAGGATTTATGGGAACTAATGGGACTAAGTGGATTGCTTTAACAGCCAGTGATTAGGTAGATGTTTTGAGGAAACTGATAAGTTTGCCAAAAGGCAGAAACATTACTCAAAGCATCTTTCTTTTTCTACTGCAGTATTAATGATTATGCAAACTGCACCTCTTTAGAAAGTAAGTGATTTCCTGCAAGTGTTTAATTTGTATAATTTGAGACTTTAAATATACAGTTCATATGCTGCTTGAATACTCCCTAACAATCTATAAGAATTAATGCACATAGTTCACTTTTACTACAGCAATAATCAAAGCAATAATTGTTCTGTGCACTGTGTGACTCGTGTTCTATCAGGTATTCTAATGTGTTTACCACTAAACTGTGATATTGTTGTAATTTCAATGCTGCTTTTATCTCATGGGACTCTGTGCATGCATGATTGTCCCATCAATGTTCTATTAATGTGCCTTTAAAACATGATTTTTCTATTAATGTCTTACAATGCATCAAAACAGTGTGGCTTTTTATCCTAAAAACCAATTTGCTGGCCGTTAGTCAGTTGTTTTACTGCATCTTTTATTGACTTACTCAAAGTTTATTAACCATTAAGGTGTTAATTAGTATAGCCTTTATTATGAATATCTCATATCATATTCTGTGCAATGCTGTAAAGATAATACTACTACTGAATGTCATTAAGGTGAAGTTGTAAACAAATAAACAAAGCATCTGTCATATCTGGAAACATACTGTCTTCATATGGGTTGAATCACTGAAAGACATGATGCTCGGAGGTTACTGAGGAGTTATGTTCTTTTGCAAAATATTCCTATTTTGAGGGAAAAAACAAATCTCCCATTCACTAAATAACAGACAATTTTAAAATTAATTTCCAGTGGTCTTTGGTACTAGAAATATTCAGTAGACTGGATCATTTTATGCAAGGAAACCAGGCTGTGTTTTTCTAAGCTAAAAAATTCAAACCAAATGTATCAAGTTAATCCGCAATTTTGGTTTGATAATTTTTTAACAACTTCTTTAACACCTTATGAATTAAATTTAATATTTTGCAACAGCATCCCCATGAATGTGTGTCTCAGCAGGATGTGTTTTTGACCTTTGAACATGATAACATGGTCTTGATAACATGGTAATAGTAAATACCTTTGTTTATAAATGTAGACAAGGAAGGAAGGTTGTGATCCATTTGTATCGGTGGCATGTCCAGATCTTCATCAAAAGTTATTTTACTAAAAATAAATAGGATTAACAGTTTTTTAAGGAGGGCTTACTTGTATACAATATTTTAACCAAGCGCCACACAAACACATGATGTACTGTTAGTTTCCACTGTCCTATAAATTATTAACTGCTCTTGCAACAAACACACAACCAACCAAACAAAGAAAGACCCAGACTTTTCAGGTCTTGTTAGCTCTCTTTAAACAGTTGCCAAAACCTTTATTTAGATGTCTGTGATTCCAACCAAAAGTCAAGACTGTGACCTTGTTGTGAGTCCAGCTGGCTCAGAGGTGGCTCATGCAGGGAAAACGTCATTAACGGACATGTTTTCATGCCAGCCTGTCAGCTCCACTCAGCTCCACTCTGAAGGTGACTCCGCAGTATCTGAAAACGAAGGGCGATCTTCATCTTCCAGTCCAGGGACTCATACACATGCACAAATGCAGTGTTTGGCCAGTCCTGTAAATGATTCATCTACACTGCAGGGAACAGGCAGTTTCTGTAAGGCTAAGACCAATGCGTAAGCACTGTTGAAAGAGGATGAAGAGAGGCATTTTTTTGGGGGGAAAAAAAGTTTTATTTTTATGGTTACATGAGATGTTAATGATTCATTTCAAAGTCATGCACACTAATGGCTAAAAAAGTGTTCTTTCATAATAAAATAGGATATGATTTATAAAACAAGCACACACAGAAACCAATAAATTTAAAAATGTAATTGCTACAAATTGTTAACATATTTTTGCCACCTCCAAATTTAAAATACACTCTTACTGACCTCCCTGTTGTGTGCTAACTACATGTAAGTGTGACATGTGAAATGCGATCCTTGCTGTGGTACCTAATTTGGAAGACCAATCCTTCTGAAGTGACCAATACTTTTGGGAGCCACCCCTCCTATATCGAACCCTGGACCTTTGCAGCATTAACAGCATTACCAAACCAGGCCTATGGGACTCATTTGACCCACTTTAAAGGGGGTCAACATTAGTTTGTCCAGCTATAAGTCACGAGATCTCTAGCTGAAAGTGGAGTTCAGGGAACCTTTGCCTGATTTCCCCAGGACACAGCCAAATTTAACAGCACATGATGATACATTGAGTTCTTGTTTGCATTTAAAGCCACAAGGCTTGCATAAGTAACTAAATTAATAACTTATTAATGCAGAAACCCCTAATACACAGAACAAAAATGTGCATAAGCAACCAGAATGAGCTGCTTTGGAGAAGATTCTTGACGAAACACATTGAGAGAAAGCTAGCAGAGGTTATTCATAATGTTAATGTGATCTCCTGGGTCACTTATGTTGTTTTTTGTGGAGAGCAAAGGCAGCACACTGCATCACTAGTGCTAATGTGGCAGCTGGGAGTGGTGTACTTTCTAAGGTTGAAGGTAATCCTTTATTTAGGCACAAGACTTACAACTGACACCACTTATACTCTATTTACAGATAACTCTTTGTGTGTCTCTTAGGCATTCCTACAAAGTTACACACATACACACACACCCACACACAAATATCTAAAGAGTTAAGCCACTGTTAGACTACTGTTTGATCTCTGTTAAGGCAGAAGTCTTAACACTGAGTCATCCTTCTAATCCAGAAAGAGCCCTCTGTCAGCCTCTTCACAAACACAGTTAGGTTGTCTAGAGTGAACAAAGCCTTTAACTCAACGCTCGAAATTGTTTTTTGTACTGCTGTCATGGAAGATAAGTTATGCTGATGAATTTTAAAGTGCAAAAGCATATGAATAAAATTTATATGTAATCAACAGAAGATTTTTCAGTCGAAAGGTACCTGATAAATATTTATACTATGATTATTTTGACAGCAAAAACAGTAAGCTGTTGTGTTTTAAAATTGTTTCCCACATTCAGTTCACTATGTTCTTGTCACAGCTTTAACAGTCCCTTCTGCTTCTTATATGCTTTATGTCTTTGCCCTTTTCTGGGATCTCATTACAAACAGGCTGGCAATCAATGAATAATACTACATTAATACATGTCTATATATAACATTTGTAAATGTTCATCACACACTAAAACATATAAGTAGCTGTAATAAATATTTCTGTCATATGTATCAAATGATGATGTGACATTCTGAAAGAGGTCATTTGTAGTTTGGAACCTACAGAGAATTTCACCAGAACTAGCAGCTCCTCACTGCTTTACGGAGCTTTGCAGCCGGTTTTGACTTATTCTTTTGTCTGCTGGTGTGACCTTTAATGTTTTGGTTTATTCTCACAGCTCTCAGTGTTGTTTCCAGCTGTTGCATGCAGATGATTTCAGTAAAAACCTTAAAAAAAACCCCACAGCATGCTATCTGCTCAGCATCAAAAAGCAAACTGACACAGTGACAGAGTGCAGTTTCAAGGCAGATGCACTAGGCATGAAAGCGTTCAGCAGCTTTCAGAGCAATCTGAAATTAGACTTTGATATTTGTTGTATATGAGTACATAAAAAACATGAAAAAAGACTTATCCAAAGATTCCAAATTTGCACATGAATTTTTTACAATATCTTTTAGTGGACCTAAATGAGAAGACTTTGACCAAAAAAAGAAAATAAATCATTAAAAGCCATCCTTTGGGCAAAATGGAAAGTCCATGGAAAGTCATACAAAATTCTGCAAGAATTTATTCTTGGGTCAAAGTGTTGCATTCACAGACTTATACATGAGTTTGTTCAGCAAACACCAAGCAATTATTATCATATCTTTGACTCAAAGTGACATGTATGTGATGTCTGTTTTCTGAGCGTGTGCAGCAGACTGTTTACTGTTGCCTGGTACACTGAAAACACACAATGATCCTCAGTCCAAGTTGGACTGCCAAGTGTGAAATTCTCTTTAAAGTGAGTCGGCTGTCTCCACTTACAGAAGCTGACTAGTCAGAGCAGGCTGCAGCTTTCTGCTTGAACCTTGACCCAGGGGGATTGTATGATAATATCAGAGTGTGTACATGCATCTCTCTGAGTATCTTTGTTCATTTATACTGTAATATTCTTTGCCACAACATCTCTAATATGCTTTAACTCCTATTCAATTTCATCTCCTGACCCTGCCACCAGTTCTTCTTTCGAAATCACACTGTGTTTTATTCCTGACACTACAAATGTCAGTGTCCATTAATAGCATAAAAGGATTGACTGACTCTTTTTTTGTCCCTCCTCTATCATTGGCATCGCTGGCTTTATTTTCCAGTGATATGCGCCAAAATGGTACAAGCTGCAGGAAATGGTGCATTTTCTGGTTAATCAGACATACGATCTAAGGTTGCTTCAAAGTAATGAAGTCTGATTGTGGTCTGGGTGTGCCACACAGGCGGGCTATTTTTAAAGCATACCAGTCCTCATTCCTGTTCTTTACTGTGGGATCATTCAGTGACCTTCACTGGAGACGGTGGAGTCTGCTGACTGTGCTGCATGACCATAAGGGGGAGGAGCATAGCTGGGGTTAAACGCCATTTTTTTCAACCCTCATGCAAAATATATTTGGTACTAAGGTGCACAATGCGAATTATACACAAATATCTGCACATTTCAAGTGAGGAAACCTAATCTGTGAAATCTGACTTCCTTTAAGCACAATTTACCATAATTTCTATGTATTTTTTAATAATATTATTCTTTTGTTTTATCATTTAGCTTTGAAATTGTTTGCAAAAATTAGACACTAAGTTTTTGGTCTATAAGGTGCAGTCTCATATACTGTTAGATATACCAGCCTGTTTCTGTTTCTTTTCCTAGTGGAGTAAAAAGCATACTCAAAGCTTCTGGATCCATGCCACACTGGGACAGCCCTTCACCAGTGATGTCATTGCTTGCTAGCCCCAGAGGACACTGCAGTTGTGGGTTGAATGCAAAATGCTTGTATGGTTGTGTGTGTGTGTGTGTGTGTAGATATAACAGTAAAGTGTGAGAGAGTAGTGTGAGAGCTGGAGAAAGACAGGCAGAAAGAGAGTGCATGCATAATGCAAACAAATCTGGAGGAGGTTTGGGTTGAGGCTTCCTAAAAGAGGTTAGGTTATAAAATATTCACAATAATAAGACATTTTTGTCCTTCATACCGATTCCAGTGTCTTTGTGTCCCCTCAAATGTTTTGTGAAGCTAAAAAACAAATCTAACATTTAAGCAACTCAAAGGGAACATTCTTATATGATATTTAATGTCTTCTCTTGTGCCTCTTTCTATTTAATTGCCTCCTGCGTTGATTAATCCTCAATTTTATATTGTATTCCGTCTCTGTGAAGATTCCTTTGTAAGTTGACCTGGTAAACTACAATTTTGAACTCAATTTCCCATGTGTAGTTCAAATAAATGACCTTTATTGAAGAAATGTAGCTTGGTGAAGAATTGTATCTTTTCTCTCTATATTTTTTTAGTTTTTAGCCTTGAATTTTAGCATGATGTTGTTAGCACAGTGTTCTTGCAATGCAGAAGCATAGTATTGAATCATTTAATTAGGTGCAACACCTGCACTTTTCCCAATTCTTTGACAAAATCTTTTGTTTCTTTTCTTTCCCACATCTTTCATTAGTAACAATTATAAGGATGACTACACAAGTTAACAAAGTTATTTATTTTATTCATAGATGATCTCTCATGTAGAAACTTGAATGATCATGACATTTTAAACTTCAAATAGCAAATAAAAATCTCATTGCAGAGCTGAAGAGCCTGTATTAATACAATAAAAAGCCAATGGCATAGAAAAAATAAATTTAACATATAAAACCTACTATCTGCTGATCTTTGAACTGTCCCTCCTATGACACCTACACCATTACAGTATTTTACTGAGAACATAGTTATAAAGCTGACACTGACCCCTGGCTGTACCTTCAAAAAACTGCGACAAAATGCACTGACTGCACAAGTTAAACATCCT
This sequence comes from Acanthurus tractus, assembly GCA_029783725.1. Taxonomy (NCBI): domain Eukaryota; kingdom Metazoa; phylum Chordata; class Actinopteri; order Acanthuriformes; family Acanthuridae; genus Acanthurus; species Acanthurus tractus. The sequence goes on from JAQNCA010000013.1 coordinate 5,284,013, forward strand.
AAAAGATGAAAAGAAAACAGATTTTTAACACAGGAGGACAAACTAAACAAAATCTCCATCTGAACAATTATGTAAACAGCATAGTAAAAAAAAAAAAATTCATCGTAGATTTCAAGTGAAATGATATCATCACCTCATTTTTCTCTAGATGATTCCCTGAGAATTAACTATTTACTTAAGAGATACAAAAAAATTAAATACACAAAATGCAGCTTCATACTGCAGGCAGCATTGTACCATTTTTTTTCAAATCTTGTGACAACATTACAGTACCTTACTTTCTAAAAACAAACTGCAGATAACAACATTTAAAACGTGGTGTAAATGACACAAAATTAATCTAACTTTTTGCATGTTTGAACTCATTGGTTACAGACTGCATGCAGCATTACTGGCTGCTTCCATCTTGGATGAAAATGGTGTTTTGCTAATGTGTAAAATTGAATCAAAAAGAATGGAAGAGCACAGCATTGATGAGCTGTGCTCTTGAAAAATCCAACACATATTTGAACAATTAAACAAATAGGATTTCTGTTTAATAATGTGAATCTAATCTCTCTGTCTGCAAAGGTTTTCAGCACCTGAGCAAGTTTCATCAACTATGCCTGAATGCCCATTTAAAACAATTCTAAAGTTGTTGAGTGAAGTTATTAAATGAAATAAATGAATATCTATCTCAAACTGCCTGGTATTAGAAAATTGTAAGCAGTAAAATAGACTACTGAATATTACAGTTTTTTTATTAAGCAAAAACATGCACAAGCACTAGTGTGGTATATAAGGTAGCTGGTGTTGCCAAAGTTTGACATTTTTACAGTGCATATCAAGATTTATCCTTTAAAAAAAGAGTAAAAGATTCAGTTTTAGGTGTAAAGATTGAATTTGAAAACAGTCCATATATGAAGCGTTACCCTGTGTATCCTCTCATGAGTGGGAGCCAGGCTTCAAGATAAAACACTTCATATGTTGCTCCCAACATGCTGTGTTCCTCATTTCTGTGAGGCCTGAGATCCCTCTGCCTCCTCCGGGATGGTGCGGTAGACTTGTGGCTGATTCTGCACCAGAGCAGATTCTTTTTCGACAAACAGGGTTGGTATTAGGGCCCTTCGATTTCGGGGCTTCAGGAATTTCCGAGATGTTACCAGTGCACCGTAACCCTGGGAGTGTGAGAAGGCATAGCCAGACCGACGAGAGGGACGCCTGGTAGGTGGGCGGCGAGGTGCAGGAATTGGCACTACCTCTTTCTGCACCTTATGTCTCACCTAGAAGTAGTGAGGGAGAGTCTTTTATATGGTCTTCTTCATATGGCTACATTTGCCTATACAGGATTGTTTAGTGCTTTTGGTTAACATCCATCATTTTTGAATGAAAGATAGTGTTTCACACTACAGAACATACAAACTCTTGACTCAAATTCTATTCATTTAACATGCATATCATAAGGTTACTAATACTAACTTCAAAATATTTTGCTTTCTGTCTGAACTGGACATCTGATTTTTCACCAATAGGTACATTAGTAAACAGTAAACAGGTATATTAGTAAACTCGGTATTGTTAACGACATAGGTCATACTTGTTCGCAGGGGATGCTTGAGAGTATATATAAAACTCATCAATTTTTTCTGTAAACAAGTTTAAAGGTGACATCAAAAGATACACTGTACGTATGAAATGAAAAATTATATGGTGTAAACAAAAATAAAAATAAATGAAGCCAAAAGAAACAAAACAAAAAAAAAATATATATATATATTAACATATATTAATATATGTTATGCAGCTGATAACTAAATGTTTTGGTACTCGAATGCTAACTCAGCTAAAAAAAAAACTGTTTTTAACTGCACTGTTACTAAAACATCTCACTTAGGAAATGTTGTATGTAATCAAATGTTTTAGCAACAAATTCAAAATCCATAGCTAAACTGTCATCTCTGCCCAAATAATGTTGGATAACTGCGTTCAGTCATTGTTAATTTTCTGCAATAAAACTAAGTTAGATTACTTTTTATGAAAAAAATAATTGCTCTCTATGAAGCACTGACTGATAGAACTTTCAAGGTCGCTATGTTTCAAACACATTTTATATCCGTAACCTATATTAAACTAAACAAGTATGACCTCTAGAGATATCAGAAGGTAACAACAATCTACAATAGTCATCTACAACAATCTATTGCAGTCATGCTTCCTTTTTGGAGGCATAACTACTAAGACTTAATCCTATTCCTCTATTTCCTTTAACATATCAGAAGGCTGTATTATAACTTAAAATATAAGGTGGGACGGCGGAGTTTGAATGATGTGTAGCTCATCACACAAAACAGCATAGCCTAAACAGTTGTACCTGTCATGTGCTCTCTCACCTTGTCATTAATGGTGGGTTTAAGCTGAATCATAATGAAGCGGAAAGCCACCACTGGCAGAAGACAGAGGAGGGAAGCCAGGAAGATGGTCAGCCACACATTCGGCTGGTTCAGAGAGTTTCTTCCAGTACCTAGAATTCCAAAAGCATCAGACCAGTAGTAAGAATCACTACAAACTTTAAGATTCAATGCTTGAAAAAATACGATAAAATAAAAAAGTAGGACATCTATTTTTATTTATTGAAGGCCTGTTATAAACTATATCAGGCTGGAAAATATTAGGCCTTTGGGAAACTAAAATTTAAAGAAATAAGCACTAAATCTATCTCTGCATTTACAAATGAGCAGAATCTACTTACCAATAAAAACGAATGAGGTAGGGAAGAGGTAAAACATGCCATTGCTGTTCATGGTGAATGTGATGGCAAAGTAAGCAGCCAGGCTACCCCATACAAAGAACTGGTTCACTGCTGTCCAGTAATAGGTGTCCAGACCCAACTGAAAAATACATTTTCAGTAAAAAGAGAGGGTTTTTTAATTCTAATCAACATATTTAATCACAATATGTCTTGTATAGGTGAGTGATATGAATAAATAGTATTAGTGAATATGTATATCTAATTTTATCGCAATAGCACAGTAGTTTATTAAAGAGACATGCACATATGAAATACACAAATAAACTGTTAACTTATCCAACAAATTAAATACCTTGGAAAAAAAAGATACTTTGTTAAATTAATGCAAACATCCTGCCTCTTCAGTGTGCTGTGGCTCTTGTGATGACAGGGACTTTGTTTCTCACCTTAGTGTACACCACAACCAGCAGACAGGTCTGTACAAGTAAAGCAAAGGACTGATAGTCAGCGATGTCCCTGCCGTCGTCTCGGACTGTGTCCTTCATGGCGGCCCATGGGATGAAGAAGAGGATGAGGGAGCTGTAGCAGCTTTGCAGCATACAGCGCATAAAGATTTTCTTGCTGAAAAACAGGTTCAGCTGGCCTGGAGCGTAAAGCTGAGGATACCTGAAACTCCAGCGGTCATTTACATCCTACAGAAACAAACACAGAAAAAGTTGAAGTTTGAAGTTTCTGAGCTATTTCAATCACAAATGGGTATTTGTGGGAGGTGACCATTCGGCCATGTTCAATAGTTTACCTGGTCAAAAAGGCTCATGCCAAGGACAGGAAGAGCTGTGTAAACCATGTTGTAACAGGTGATGAACCAGTCATCATACACAGTCTATGCAAAAAACAAACAAACACAAAAAACATTACATTAACTCTGTGGCTCTAATTTATGGTCTTGTAGCAAATTGTGTTGCATAGTATTATAGATTGAGCATCTATTCAACATTGCAATATACTCAAACTTTGGTACTCCTTAATACACATAATGTATCATCATTATAACAATATAATTTAATGTGAATAATCAATAAGCAAATATGCACTTTTTGGTAGTAACTTATTTGCCTTACTATTCAATTCAATTCAATTTTATTTATACAGCGTCAATTCACAACAAGGTTGTCTCAAGACACTTTGCATATAGAGCATGTCAAGATCACACTCTATAAATACATTGATTGCATTACTAGATTATAAATTTTTGTCACATTACATGCTACCCATTAAATTGTGCTACATATTTGCAATGCATGTTTCTCACCTGAGCTGAGAAGCCACAGAAGAAGGCATACCAAAAATGCACAAAGGTGAAGGTGAAGTTCTTGTAAAAGAAATATTGTAGGAACTTGGACATGCGTAGGTAGGACCAACGACCGTGAACCAGCAGAAGCCGCTGAAGGTACCGAAACTGGGCAAAGGAGTAATCGCTGGAGAGGACTGCCTGCATCCCTTCCTGACCACTGATACCAACACCAATATGAGCAGCTGAAAGGACAGACAGAGAAAGGAACATTATTTATACATTAACTAACATTTTCCAGCTTTTTGGTTCCACAAATATTACTCCTTGGCTCTTTGCAGTTCATGTAATAGTGTCTGAGTTGAATGGGCCTACCCTTGATCATGCTGACATCGTTGGCCCCATCCCCAATAGCAAGAGTGACAGCTTGCTTGTATTTCTTGACAAGCCGAACCACCTGGGCCTTCTGCAGAGGGGTGACCCTGCAGCAAATCACTGTCTGACACATGCATGCTGTCCTCAGCAGCTCCAGCTGCAGGTCGTTCTCCAGTGCAAAGGCCTGAAGATGAAAGGGAAGAAGGGACTATAGTGAAGCACTTAGGTCACGAGTCGAATTCCCCTAATTCACCACTTGAAACAGTTTAACCTGACACAGTCAAGATTTCAGTTAGCTGAGGTGAGAAAATTATCTTTCATTTCTTTTTTAGGTAAAAATATATATATCAAATTTTAGATTTATCTTGCTAATTATTATAACTGTGATACTAACTACTAGTATAAATCTGTAAAAATAACAGTATCTTTGTTCTAATTGTACATTGTAGATCCCATTGGCGTGTTAATGTTTCCGCTAGAGAGACCTGTTCTATATTAAAGAAATGTGATGGCAAAGGAAATATATTTTGAAGGTGATTGAACAGCTCCTGTAATAAGTAATACATATGAAAAAGTCCTCTTACCAGGCTGTGCCCATTAATAACTAGGCCATAGGCTCCCTCCACCTTTTCATCCTGCACGGTCTCAGTTTTCTTAAGCCAAAAGAGGCCTGCACGGCCTTTGATAACGTTTGGCTCGTCTGCAGAGTCTGGACACATTTTCCGTCTTGCGTTCCTGAAAACAGGAATACATGAAGATGGTTCCATGATCTAATAAAAACTGAATTTTCATTTGGACTGTATTTAAAAAAACAACCTTGGAACAGAAAGAAATACATACATGATTTATACTTATACATGGTTCTCTTAGCTTCATCAGACTGGGTTGTTTTGCAGTTGAGAGTAAAAAAGTGACAGACACTGTTTAAATATGACAACACGAATGCAAATGAAACTGCTGTTCTGCTTGTGTAAGTATGGTTTTCGATTGTGAGCATCTGAACCAACCGGGGGTTATGTTAGATCACATTGCAGTTTGATTTCATGTTTAATACCAGACTCACCTCCCTCCGTATCAGTCTGTTTTTCTGTGTGTGTGTGTGAGTGTGTGTTGCAGGTGGGACATTCTAGCTGCTGACCTATCAACAAACAACTCATTAGCTCACAGTATAAGAACCTCACTCTATCTTCCACTCACTGCCAGGTTGTTCTGCCTCCTCAATGGTAGTCACACTCTTGGCCGCTCAGTATTGTGCTTACTTCAAATTTAGGCCTCGTGTTGTTTCTTTGTGCCTTTTGCTACACTTGCTACACATCTCCTTTGCCAATGATCACAGGTGCCAGCTCAGCCTTTAGCCCACACCACTCCAGCCTGCAGCCATCAAACTGAGTCAGCCTCCACCATTCTCCTCTCTCCTCCACCTACCTGCCCTCTGTTCTCCTCACTCATATTTTTCCTGATCTGCATCATAATAAACTCACCCTTTGCATTAGCTATTGTGCCTGTGTCTGCTTTTGGGTCCTTTTAGCATTTTATCACAAATGTGTCCATCATGTGTGCATTATAAAAAACCTTTCACACGTTTGTTAAACACAATTTTGGACAGAAACATTAACCATCAGGTAATGTTAAGGCTGTCAGGCAGCAAGCATAACTTTACAGCTGATAACATCTATCTACCAAAGGTGTCAGCTGATTAAAGAACAGGACATTTGTCTGCTACACAAGTCTGCTACTGTTGCCATTGTTAAGAACATTTTTGCACCCTGCTTTAAAAGGAATAATTGATTGGCATCACAGTAGTGACTAATGGAGGCAGGGATTAGCATTTATCGATCATTGTCATTTACACTTGCAAAAATAGCACAGACACAATAAGCATCAAGAAGCAATAAATGTATGTCAACTTGTATCAAGTTTCTTTTTGGTATTTGTGTCCTAAATATTTTTCTATATGTTGATGTTGGCAAATTACAAACTGAATGAAGGCATTTTGAATTAATTAGAGTTTAAACAGTCTCTGATCAAGCAGGTACTGCATTTGTTGCAGCTGTTTGCTTCGGAGTAACTCACTGTAGCTCCTCTTTGACTCCTTCGGCCGTGTCGGCTGCCACAATAAAAATATCTATCATGTCCTCTCTCAGCATGCTGCAGGAATAGCCGATATTCTCGGCCGTCTCTGTGTTAAGACATCGATATTTACAGTTAATGTGATGCAACTCAATCTGATGTTGAGATGTATTGTGTAAATACTTGGAAAATTTGCAGCTGGGATGAGCGAATATTGTACATTGCACATTACAACGGTTCACAGCTTCATTCCTTCTGAAATGTGTGATTTGAACAAGAAAATATGTTATGTGACACTAACCCTGTTTATCCCCAGTCAACACCCAGATTTTGATGTCAGCCATAGCCAGTTGCTCGATGGTTTGTGGCACACCGTCCTGCAGTTTGTCCTCCACAGCTGTTGCTCCCAGCAGCTAAAAATCACAAAGCAGAGAGTGGCAATGTAAAAACGTACTATTCTGTAATATATATGAAAATTATTTCCAGATTTTTTCCAATAACATTTTCAATACTTTCAATACTGTAAGCTAAGTTTTGAAGGTTGAGTTCCTTTTCCCTTTTCTGGCAGAGTTTGAATCACCTACACCAACACAACTTATGGTCACAAAGCAGTGTTGGTTTAACTGCCGCTGAAATCAAAGGATTACGTCTTTTTGTTGAACAGAAGCAGTGTTGTGCCATTTCTTTATGTCTAATCATTAGTCCAACATATTATGGACCATGATATACAGTATATCAAATTATCCTCCAAAAAAAAGGAACCTAAACTACTAACTACGAATTAATTAGCATTTGGCAGATGAACTAACCAGCAAGTCTTTCTCAGCCTCCTCATACAGTTCATCAAGTTTCTCCTCTCGATCATCCAAGGCAGTGCTAGCCTCATGGTGGCGCTGTAGCCATCCTTCCATATAATCCTCATCCAAATCCTTGTAGGCCAGAGCCAGCGTACGGAGGCCTTCTCCTGCATACTCCTATTGATGTTGAACAGGTCATATATATATATATTTATACACATATACATATACATACACATATATTTTTGATATACACATCACAACACCACTCACACTGAGGTGTCCGGTGGTCTGTTCCTTCAGTCTGTTACAGGACGGGTGGAGTCTTTCAAAGATGATGGTGTCTGCTCCTTTGCAGTATAGAGACAGTTTGCCTTCAGGACTGCGCACTGAAAAACACAGTGAAAGCAGCTTACTGAGGACAGAATCGTGAGGTTTGATATAAAACACTGTTGTAAGAGTCATCTAATTAACAGATTAAAATAAGTTCTTGGAAAGGATGTCAATTTTCTTCATTATTGTGAAAGTTGCTGTAAGCATTAAACAAAGAAATCTTCGTTGTTGGAGTGTCCTTAAATGCACCAACAGAGTCTTTGGAAATGGCAAATATCAAACCATATCAGTTATACAAATATTGTATCAGTACTTTTATCTCACCTATCACTGACATTCTCTTGCGCACGTTATTGAAGTCAAGAACAGCCAGAAGTTCATAGATTACTTTTTTGCCCATCTCCATGACTGTGATGGTCTCTGGTGTACGCGAGTGGAACACAAACCCGAAGTTCCTGGCTGCAGTGACCAGAGCGCCCTCATCTGGAGACTGAGCCTGATAGTAGAGCTCCCCTGTCAGGAGATAAGATACCACTTATAGACCACTTATAGAGAGCATAGCTTCACTGTTTGTGCTTAACACACAAAATCACATACAAATACTCTGCTAAAAATACTTACAACACAGTGGTTTTCATTCTGTTTTTATTTTGGTTTTACTCAACACTGAGTGTGCGTGTGTGTGTATGTGTGTATAAGTTGGCCCTTGGTGAGGAAAAAGTACTGTAATTTGAAACAGTCAATAAAAATTCAATAAATAGCGAAGCAATTGTTTTTGTCATATTATTATATACTATATATATATCAACTCAAAATGTACATAGATGTTGATGAGATGAGAATTATCAATTTGACATAGACAGAGTAGATCATTGTAGGCAGTTTTCACCGTTCTGCCACTGGAGGGCACTAAAGTTAAATGTTTTTCAAAACTTACATGAGGTAGCTTTAATGCGTTTTTGCAACACATTTAGTTATGAACTTAATTACTTGGAGTTGTGTTTAATATGAGGAAGAAGAAGATATTAGAGTGTTAAAGTAGAGGGATCTGTATTATTTAGGACCAAGCACTATTTCAGTCCACCATGCAAAATTTTAAGTAATCTCCAGAAACAGAACATAAGCAATTTTTTTTTGTTTCTAAACCTTTGCAGTAATTAAATTGTCCATTACCCTCTTTTTTTTCTTCAGGCATGACGGTATGGCACAGAGCTAGCAAGCGGAAGAAGTTCTGAGTCTCCGGGTCTCCCTGTTTCACTGTCTCGACCAGCTTGCGGTCATGAAAGACAAACTTTGGATCTGCCAGCTGGTTCCAGGAGAAGTCCACTTTTGCTGTCTTCTGCAGAAGAAAAGAAGCAAAGAGGAGATTAAAAGAATAAATGCAAAAAACACTCGACAAAAAAAAAATATGTAACCATGTATCATATTCGTATCTCACCTCTGTGATTTCAAGCCTTTGTCCAAGAGCGTCATATAGATCCCCTATAATAACAAAAAAACACTTCAAAATCACTAATCCAGCCTATATTGGTGTGTCTATTAAACTCCGTAGCATTTACATGAGCAGAACTGCTCACCATAATTTTTCCCATTGATGGAGCACTTGTTGAAAGTCATGACATTCTGTGTCAGGGTGCCGGTCTTGTCGCTGAAGATATATTTGATCTGGCCCAGCTCCTCATTGAGTGTGGTGGTCCTCGCCTGAGCAGGAGTGTCATTCTTGGGATAATACATCTTCCTGTCCCAGTCTATGAAAAAGCTGTTCCCCAAACGGATAAACTCCACACTGACATGGACATAGATGGGAACATGTCAGTGACACACAAGCACATTCTGAACTTGTTGCGATAACTTTTGGTCCTTTCTGATTGCATTATATGTCTTTTTAAGTGGGTACCTGACGTATAGAGAAATGGGCACCACTGTGTTAAGGACAATGACATAGGACCAGAAGGTAAGGAAGGCGGAGAGTCCAGTGTCAATCCCTTGTTCACGAGGGAGGAACACTGTAAACACTGAGCCCTCCTTCACCTCCCAGATTGCATTGCCGATGGCTAGAAAGGTGCACATGGCTGCCAGGAAACCAAAGATCTAATGGAAAAAAGATATTGTGTATCATGTATTGTATTATGTGATCATGATGAGTTGAATGTATAATATATCTAAGTTTGTTTTCTAAAAAACATCCCAGCTAAATTGTACATATTTGTATTAATGTGTGCAAAGACATTAAACTTACACTCAAAACCAGGACATTCATGAGGTCATCGATTCTTGTTCGTTTGAATATTGTCTTTCCACTGTTTTGCATCAGCTTGGTGTCAGGACCTGGAAAGGTTAAATCTCTTGTTCAGGTTCACAGTTTTTAAGAATTGAGATTTATTTATTTGAGAAAACATTTTGTTTCATCTTCTCACAACATTTTCTTTATGTTAGCTATTGTCCGCATTCAATCAACCATTCTGTTTTTTGGGCATTTTTAACCATCAAATTCCTCAAAACATTAGCTTCTCTCAAAATACTACTCCTTGTGTTTCTTCCATAGGGTGAAACTTAATTTTTTTTGATCAGTTTAGGGTCCAAACTTAGTGTATCAAATATTAACAGTATTTAAATGCAGGTTAATGGTTCATGTACCAGATTTGGAAGATTTATCACAACAATTAGTCATCAAAAGATTTAAAGCTTGAAACCACAGCCTATTAGAGTTAATTGTGCTCATAATCACTTGCCACTATAATTTTAAATGGAATTTGTTATTCACTGTTTTTTTCCTGTCATGCCATGTATTCCCTTTGTTTTTGTCCTTTTCTTTTAATATGAAATAAATTTATTTTCAAAATGAAAATGACACCATGTTTGCAGCACGAGCAGCCTCTGCAGGACCCCTGCAGACCCGAACGGTTCTATCCAAATTTAGCTGTAACCCAAATGTGAAGAGGAGCCAAAAGAGTGCAAAGGGAGTTTACCTCCAAAGATGACCAGACCAAAACACCACTCAGTGTTCCTCAAGGTACATCCTCTGAGCAGCAACTTCTCATTGTCCAAAGAGTAAGTTTGTCCATCCAGCGACAGTACTCCTTTAAACTTGTCCAGACGGTTATTTGGAGGCTCACATTTCACTTCACCTGAGAGAGACAGAGGTTAGTGTCTATCTAACACAACAGTTCACAAGTTTGAGGGGCTAACACAGGGAGTTATAGGCTACAACTGCTGTGTTGAAATGTTTAAGTTAAGCATATGTAGTAGGTGGTAAGTATCAACAGTTTATCTGCATTATAAGTTGAGTAAGTGGCCATAGAGTTAGGCTAATCAGTGTTTTTATTTATTTACTTATTTATTTTTTTTGTTGCCATCTATTGATGAGGAAGGGGTAAAGTGGTTATTTAGAGTTTTCAGCCAACAAGTTTTATTTATTCTTGTCTCTGATTAACACAAAAAATAACAATTTAAAATCTGCAGAGTTGGCAATTTAAACATAAATAAGTACATGCTAAAAATACAAGGCCTGGGTCAGTTGATTGTGTGATGGTCTCTCTTTTTCCTACAAATGTCAAAATTTCATTTTAAGTGGATAAAAAAATTTTCAATATTTTCAATATTCAATATTTTTTCAATATGAAGTCAAAATTAATATACATATTTTTAGAAAATAACAGTAAAAGTAATAGTGATGTGGAAAGATTGCAACTCTCAATTTCTGTCTGTTTAATTGTGTTTCCTTCAGCTTCTCACCATTGAAGTGAGCCAGTGCCTCAATGCTGTCTCCCAAGTCTCCAGTTACAGTCAGGGCTTGTTTCACCTTCAGATTGGTTTCACTGGGGGAGAGCAAGAGGACATGAGAAGGATGAAACTAAAGGGAAATCTTAGACAGCGTTAGACATCAGCCATGACTGTGCTGCACACTCACCCATCTAATTCAGCTGTTTCTATGTAGACCAGATTGAGATTCTCACTGCTGGACAGCAACAAAAGATCTGCCTAAAACGAAAACATCAAAATAAGTAAAGACAAGCGCATGGAAAGAAGATCAATCGGAGATAAGCTCTCAGGGACTTTGTCTTGGACTCTGTTATCTGTGAAAAACATCAAGATGTGAAACAACAGTATGCCATAATAAATCACACTATACACATATGACATTTTATGACAACTATAATCATATTTAAGACTTTATTGTAGCATATCCATACTTACTGTGACAGAGTCATTGTTCTTCAGTTTGATAATGTCTCCAACCTGAACGTTCATCCATTTTTCCTCCTTCAGTCTGACAAAGAAATATGAACATAATGTTAAAAAATTCAATGAAACCCTGGCACTGCATAAAACATCAGAAAAAAACATGATCTTTTAAATTTTAAAACCACTTTACAGCTTTATGTGAATATTTACAAAAATATAATGTGTTAATTGTGTCTTAAATTACTTACTCTCCATCAATGAGGACTTCCACCAAGCGGTTATTAACTTGATTATCACTTTTGTGCCTGTTCTACTCAGATAATACAGAACAAAGGGAAACAATGTTTGATTAGTCTGGGAATTTTAAATAACTTACACATTGACTTTATTCTTTTATTTTGTTACTAATACTGAATGACCATTTCCTTAGTTATTAAATAAATTTTAAAACATTTTGTTTCAGTTTAGTCCCTAAAGATTGTTATAATTTTTAACTTACTATGTCATCAGAGGCATCCTTGACTGCTGTTATACCAAGCACCAAAACGAGAGGGACAGCTGTGGTATACCAAGGCAGAGAGGAGATCTGTGGGATGAACTGTTCACGCAAATATAAACACGGTGTGAATAAATGTTGGAATAAATGATGAATTGTTTACATAAGAGGCAAATGCTCTGGAAGCTGAGATAGACAATAGTTGGTATCTGCTTGTGTCAGTGAGCACAAATGCCCATGGGAAAAAATATAAAAGTGTAAGACTCCCATGCATCCAGTTCATGATAGGAGAAGGCAAACAAATAAGAAAGAAAATGTTAAAGAGCTTTAATTATGATTGCGTAATCATTTAAAAACCTAACATATTTTCAGCATTATGGGTTTTCATTAGGGCGTTTTAAACAAGCAAGCAAACAATCATGTGACATCACTAATATAGCTACGAATCCACTGGGAGGCAACCACATGACCCAGGTAATAACTTGACAGGTGAAACAAATAAAAACTTAAGTTAAGTTCACAGAGATATATCAGATATATCGTATCATAAGATGAACCTTTCGTAAGAAGAAAACAGACAATAATAGGAGTACGAGATAAAAAAACAAATACCTGAAGGATCATGAGGAAGAGGAAGTAGGCGTTTGCCAGCCTCCTGAACTGCTCAAAGAGGTTGAGCGGCAGGAAGGTAAAAATGTTATACTTGGAGGTCTTGATGACATTGTTCTTAAGCAAAGGAAAGTGACAGAAAAAAATGACAAATGTAGAGGACAGCCGCAGTTCTGTTCAATCTGATGTAAAGAAACATGACTTTTATTTAGGCAAATCAAGTTTTGTAGGGACATCACACAATTTTCAGACATTTAATTTTTAATGGATTTGCCCCCTCATTCCAATTTTAAATGTTAGGTACACACACAGTTTTTGTTTCTAGACCTACCGCATATTGATAAGTAAGGTTGAAAGTTCTGTCATTAGCTCGCAGGTGTCTTTCCTCCTCTGTGGTAAAAAGAAAAGATTAAGAGCAAGAGAGGGTTGACGATATTGTGGCAAGATTGGTTGTGTCTGTCAACTGTAATTAATTAACATGAAATATGTCTAAAAGTATTAGTGCTATTGGTCTCATGACTGTCCCAAACAGCTGGTATGTAAAGGCAGTTAACGTGAATGTTAAAATCAAGTTTGTAGGCATTGGATCTCACCTCGTTTTTCCTCGTTCCCAAACAACCGCCTAAAGAATGAAGCTACCGACCCCATCTTCAGCTCAGTTTCTTCATATTTTACACCTAGAGAAAGAGCATTTCTTTGTTTTTAGTTTATAACAGGGAAGCAATTATTGGGGGAAGCTGCTGTGGAAGTTAAGGGGAACCAGTTAACTATGAAAGGACATGAATGCGATAAATTTAGTTCAGTGTAATTTTTTTGAAAAGATATCTAAAAAAACCCTATTTGCATAGGAGACTGATGATTGCTTTTCAAAAGTAGAGATTTGCGACATACAGGGAAAATCTGCAAAAATACAGCTTTAAAGAAGAGATGTCAATGCTGGAAGGACAAAAACAAGATATTTTTGCGCTTTGATGAGGTTGTTCTTGGATCATTACCATTGAATAGTGTGAGTGGTAAATACAATTGGCTAACTGATGCTGCAGACTAGACTTCTTACTTTCATGGCCAAATGCAAGCTAAAGAAACTACCAAAACAATGCATCATTAATGGGTATATCATATAATGAGATATTTTTCTGGTTTCAGAAATTGGAGTCACACTTTTTAGCCAAGCTAGCCACAGACAGAAAGAAGTTTAAAGTTTTTGTGCATTTCACTAAACATTTAAAGAGGAAATGGCATTTGGGAAAACAAAGAAATGAATCTCTCTTTACTGGACTATCATACATCCTTAAGACTTTATCTGCACTGCAGAGCTGTAAAGACTATGAGCCACTCCTTACTGAAACTTTGTACCAGTGATATGTCTGTTTCAGATAAACTATAATGATTTAGATAACAATGGGACGATTAACAACTGACTTGTTGGATATTTAGAAGACACTGAACAAACAACATAAAAAAATGATCTCTGCTTCATTTGTTCCTCATTAATCTAAGACTTGAAGTAAATGATTTAAAAGATATCCACAGTAAAAACCATGACAATGAAAATATGAGCAGAAATCAGAGGCTGATGCTTGCCATAAATAAATACAGGAAAGGCACAAAACCACACATTTCATCATAAATACAAACCAAAGACTCGGTTGACTCTCTCTGTTACTGTTCTACTAACTTTCACTAAAGTATGAAATCAAATGAATTTTTGTGAATCTGAAACGATTAGGCGGCTCAGCTTGGATACAAATTACTCATGTATTTCAGTGAGCTCCTTCAAGTTTTTCTTCCACAAACATGCTTTACATCTACCATTCTTCTATTGTCTAAAAGCAAATGAAAATCAGCCACATACCTGAAACAAAAAAAGGGATTTCTTGTGCCCTTTAAGTTCTTCACACACAGAGAAACCGGAACACGGGTTGAAAGATCGAAAGAGAGGGAAAAAACACTACAAGTTTCGACCCTCCCTTTGCTTCCGCCTTAGATAAAGTAAACCCAGGCCCTCGTCTGTGCTCTCTTTGGACTCCCAGTCACCAACCTGGTCCCACACAGAGAAGAGAATTCAACTAGGGCCTCTGGCTGAAAGACATGCAGGATGGACGACAGGTGAAGCTGTGTGGTGGTGAGAGAGAGAGGCCTAGCAGAGAGGTTTCAGGTTCATGCAGGAAGAGCTGGGATCCCCCCCCTGCTTGAGCAAACACTGCAGCGATCTTTGGACCTGGACGGTAAGATGCAGTAGGAGTGGAGGGGCAGTAAAACAACAGTACAGGTGAATGGCTCCAGCCAATCAGGGCCAGCATTACGATTGTAATCTGGGCAGTCAGGTATGTAACTCACATTGTGATGGATGCGCATGCTCAGACTGAGGACTTATTAATATCAAATTCTCAATATCTGCTCCCTTAAACCAACTTGGATTTATTGTCTTGTATTGGCAAGCATTTGCTGCATTCTTGAAGTATAAATGTTTATAATGACTTAAATGGGGAACTATAACAGCTCTAAATATTCATTAATGAGTTTCATATCCAAGTGTTTTGAGGAATAAAATATAATACCTGGACTGAACACAAAGAAACACTGTGTAGTCCAGGAGACCTCAACATGAACCACTTTTTAAATGAGTTATTTTGTGTATGTGTGTGAGCTAGATGTGTGTGCCTGCAACAACACAGATATTAACATCTGCAGACATATGCACAGATGTGTGGGTCAGGGGACACCAAGGCCTGTCATGTGTAAATTTTCGCACATTCTAAAATAAAAGAATTTTGGGCAGTCCTGGGACAGAACCAAAGGAACAGCTGAATTCCATAACTGCACAATAGTGGCACAAAATTAATCTTTCTAACAGTAACCAAAAGAGGAGTCATACTGGCATTTTTTGATTGAATCTGGATGTTTGGTGCAATAAACCTGATACATTTTAATAGGATTTATATTGATAAAAATCTGTATTATCTGTGTGTATGTCTACATATCGACAATGAGGGACTTTGCCCTATAAGGAACCTGTGCTAGTTTTACATGGATTAATTTTGAAGAAATAGTTCTGGCCTTTTAAAAAGGGTTATCCATAGTCAGCGTGCTTTGAAGGCTACTGGAGAAAAAAAAACAAGCAACTTACTATCGTAGAATGAGGTAGCATTAAAACACATTTCAACATGCATTTGCATGTTAATTTAACCTTGAAAAAAAAATGTTTTCCTAAAAAAGTAATTTTTTAAGCTCTTGCCCTGCATAACCATGTTGTAACATTCCTAATATTTACTACAGTTCAATTTAGTGAAGGAGAGACAATAAATCTCTGCTTTGTGAAATAAATGGCTCATTTACAGTTTAATCTTCCTGTTTCTGTAATTATAATTAAAGCATAATTAAGTCATGGCTATTTTAACATTAATCTTACTGTGCATTTGCATTCAACTAGCTATTTAATTGGTTGAAGAGTTGCATGATGGTGCATTGCAAAATGAAATATAAATAAATCATTACATTTTAAATTAGAAAAGCCAGAGAAAAATCTGCAGTCACTGTGATATTATACTGTAAAACAGCAGTCAGACACATTTGTGGATACTTCTTAAATACTTTATACAAAATTCATGAATTAGAATGTTTACATGGTAACAACAACATTTCAGAGTAGTGACAAAAAAAACTCCACGAAAATGCTGTTACTGTGACTGATATACTGTACTTGTTAACTATTGCAGTGAATTAGTGATAGTGCAAGGGTTAACAAATTTAAAAAAGTATAGAAATAAAAAAAAAGTGAACATTTGCAACTTGGCACAAGGAACATGTATATTACAGAACAGTTATGAAACGTTTGCTTTCATAACCAAATAACATAAATTATTAACAAAGGATAATGAACTGCAACAAAGAGGAATGTGATTAGAATGTGATTTCTACAGGGAGTAATCAGTTTAAAAATGTGCACACATTGAGGTTATCATACTATAGCAATCATATCATATTATCCATCCTTCATTAAGAGAAATATCTAATATTCTTCCATCAGTTATGAACAAATTCACTGACACACATCTCACTGTATATGACTTTTTTCCAAACTGCTGAGATTTATCTTACAATACAACATTCAGAATTATTTAAACTGTTAAAAAGGGCAAATGATCAACATTTACAAAGCATGAGTAGGAACAGAACACAAAATACAGAAGACTGAAAAAAGCCCAGCCTGGATATAGTTAGTTTTGCAATATCAAAGATAAAAAGTACAAAATGATAAGGAATATAACTTGGATTTGACATCATTTGGGTAAAGAAGTGGCTAGTTGTAGTTGCTGGGAACAAGGAAAGACAAGGATTGGCAAAAAAAAAAATAAAAAAAAAAATTGAAAGATACACATATCTTGCTACGTTCTTTTTCTCCAATTCAAGGCCACTCAGAGAAAAGTAGTAGAAAATAAAGCAGAAAATAAATGTAAACCATAAGTAATTCTACTACTCCATATCAGCTCAGCATCTGAGGAGCTTATGTTCAAATGTTCAGATATCTTTTTTTGGAAGAAAAAGTCTACTACCTAAAGGTTCAACATGTGATATTTCTTTACGGTAAATAAACAATTCTAAAAGACTGTTATCATTATTAATTTTATTGGTAGTTTCATTACAAAAATTAACTTGTCACTTAATTTTGAGGGTGTGTTTCCCATCATGTGAAGCTCTGCCTCAGAAGAACTTCAGTTTACTTGTACGACACTGAAGCAGCAACTCATCAAGATCAACCACCGTGCAAATGTTTAAACACACTGTTCTGAAAAAAACATCTATGTTTCTAGCAGTAGATAATATTTCATTCATGGGCTTTGAAAGACCCAGACAAAAATAAATATGTATAAAAAATAAATAAAATGGCTGCTCCATAACTGTTACACAAGGCCAGCATGAGCCAAGAGTTGTTTATGGCGCTGATATTTAGAAATTAATATGGCTGGAGTTAATGTTGACACTATTGGTCGAAATTTACATGAGGTTTGATGTGAATCATATTTTTCAGATTGCAAATTGATCATATCACTACTGTCTTTTTTGGAAATGAAAAACTGGAAACTTAATATGGCAAGGCACATATTTAACTGATTAATTCCTTAAAGAAAAGGGGAAAATTAAGGGTCATTAAGTACCTCTCTTGTGATGAAATAACTAGCTTTTCTTAGCTTTCCTCTCCAACATCATTTCCACTCTATTCAATGAGTGACAGACCCTAAAAATACAACTGCTTTCTTGCCAGTCATTAGCTCATTAAACAAACAACCAATCAGACAAACAAAACCCACACCTACTGATATAAAACATACAGTATTCAAATCTATCAAACCATCACAGTGGAGCTACAGAGGAGGGCATTCAAAAGACATTGTTTTCTTACGTAACACATTCAAAGTTTGAGGAATGTAAGGCATTAAGCACATGTTGATGGTTTGAGGGGTCTAGGTGGGGTTATTGCACAGAAACACTTGGGAGGTGAAGGAACTTGTTTAAGCCCTACAGAAGGACCTTACGTCCTCTGTTCACTTGAGGCTGCGGCATGTGCACAAATGGGAAGAGGGGTGAAAAAAAAGAAGGTAACATGACTAAGTGGTCAATGCCAAATGAAACAGCTGGTGAGTGTGAAGGTGGACTGAGCCGGTGTCTACGTGGTTGTGTGCTGTACAGTAGCTCGCTAAACAACTTGAGTGTTTAAAGAACAGGGAAAGCAAATTTTTGTCCAAAGAACCCACAGTGTGAACGTGACAGTGTGTCGGTGAGCTTGGCAAGGCGGCACCAAACAGTCAACAGCAGTTAAGACACATGGAAGGTCTAAGAAAGAGTCCACATGGCCATCTAAGGAAAAGAATTTTCTTCTTTTTTTGACAAGACTTTTTTAAATGTGTGATTCTTCTCTTTTTGTAAAATTTGGACATCTTCCATCCCCTCTGTCTCCTCCCTCCCTCTCCAGCTCTCCTCATCTGCCCTCCTCAGCAGAACGAGTCTCTGATTTTAGCCTTACGAACTCCTTGGCCACGTCGTCATTGGAGCGTTGAGAGAGGATCCTCATGGCGGTGAGGCCTGTGTCGTCCATATGTATGCGTTGGCCCAGCGGGCACCAGCAGGCGCAGTTGCCTTTTCCAGTGATGTCTCTTAACTGTATCACCGTCAAACCGACCACTCTGTCGGCCCGACCGAAACAGTAGTCTTTGATGCAGACCTGCAGCTCGTAGCAGTCAAAACCATCCTGATTACCCAGAACACTGAGGGAAGAGAATAAACTAGTTTGAGCATTCGGTAATCCAACAACACGACAGCAGTTTAGTCGACTCAAAACTGCACTGGACAGGAAGTTTGCTTTGAACCCGACTACAATACTATTTTAATATATATACTTTTTATATTTTTAGTGCTGATTTGTTTGAAATAGTATATATGGTAGATTGTAGAGTACTTACAAATTGAAGGTCTCGTTGAACTTGGGAGACCAGCTGTTGTTCTTGGATTTGGTCTGGAATTTGCGTTTCTTGTCGCTGAGGTGAGGCCCGATCATGGTGATCTCCACAAAGGGTCGGAACATGCCAGAAGTCTGCCATTTCAAGTCACTGGCTCCCATAACTAAACGCGTCATAACAGACACACACAGAGGAGAAGGACGGTGTCATCATATGAAAGCACTTCCCTAGAAAAAATGTCATATCCTTTTACTATCATGTTATTAAAAAGGAAAAAAAAAAGCCGATAGACCTTTGACAGTCACTTTCCGCTCTCCATTCCCAGGATGAGTGTGCAGCTCGATCTGGACAGACACTTCCCCAATTGGCTTATCGACACCTGAACCTGGTTCAATGCACACCAAGATAAGTCAGTGCGGTCTTGTTTGGATAGATAAGGACAAAAAAAGGAAACTTTGATTCACTATACAAATGTGGAAGGTTTGGGTGAGGGTTGACCTACCAGCCTTGGTGACACAGAATAAAAAAAAAAACAAAGTGTTTAAAAGGGAGAGTGGATGAGGAAGGAGAGGGGGGCAGGCGGATC
Source organism: Acanthurus tractus (assembly GCA_029783725.1). Classification (NCBI taxonomy): domain Eukaryota; kingdom Metazoa; phylum Chordata; class Actinopteri; order Acanthuriformes; family Acanthuridae; genus Acanthurus; species Acanthurus tractus. The sequence continues at coordinate 5,303,941 of JAQNCA010000013.1, forward strand.
AATGAAACCTACCCCTGCTGGGCTGTATTTTTTCATTGGGAGTTAACCTAATACCCTTCCCATTGTGCACTGGCACAGAGGCAGCACAGGAGATAAAGAGAAGACAGCAACAATATGTCAGCATCAAAAACACAGGTGCATGTCTATAGAGAGAATAATTAATAAAAAAGGCCTTGCTTATCAAAAACACACAGTGCCCTCTTCTGGTCAACCACTGGAAATGTTTTCTTACTTTACCCTTTTACATGAACTATTTAACAGTGTTCTTAACTACCTTGTGCATGTTGGGTGGTTACAAAGGTCTTGATGAGTGTATCTGTTGTCTGAGTGTAGAGGGACAGAGCATGGCGTAGCGAGGACAGCTCAGCGCTTTTCTCCAGAAATGCCTTCTTCAGCCCATTGCCTCCTGCGTGGAAGTATTGCTGCAAAGGAAACAGATGGTGGATCAGCACAAAAACATCCTGCCGACCAACAGGGGGTGTGCTGTTTGAAATTAGAAATTAAATTAAAGAAAGCTGGTTTGGTTTCAAAAAATAAATCACTGTGGCAGCAAAACTGTCAAAATACAGTCTGAGTTGAAATTGTCCAGGATTGTCCTCCGATAAAACAGTCAGTTTATTTAATTGTGAGCAATATAAAACCACTCAACTGCACACAATATAAAACTACTACCTGGCTCACTTGTAATCCCGTGTTAATTAAATTCATCATCCTTATCCATCATACACTTTCCCCCTAACCTGTTCAAACCGAAGACTTATGGCCACTCATGGCCTTATATAACCTCTTAGGGCACTTCATTAATAGGTCAATAGTTGATGAAGCTAATTTGACCCATCTGCCCTGCATCTTTATGAAACTAAAACCCGCTGTATAAACTGACC